>JAQFVV010012490.1:4369784-4821935 GCA_028023455.1 Epiperipatus broadwayi | reverse complement strand
CATCATCAATTTTTAAAAGTTTGTAACCAGGCTTCATTTCCAAGCTTAAAACGCGCTATGAACATGCTGGTATACAGTAATATATTTTTAATGAATTTTTTCACTGATTTTGTCAAATTTCGATAGAATTAGCTAAATTATACTGAACTGCAATGTTAAAGTATTCAAATTCATCAATTTTTAGGAATGTGTAATTTGGCTGTATTTCCAAGCTTAAAACCCGCTAAGACCATGCTGGTGTACAGTACTATATTTTGAATGAATTTTTTTACTGGTTTTGTCATATTTAGGTAAAATTAGCTAAATTATACTGAACTGCAATGTTAAAGTATTCAAATTCATCAATTTTTAAAATTTGTAACCAGGCTTCATTTCCAAGCTTAAAACGCGCTATGAACATGCTGGTATACAGTAATATATTTTTAATAAATTTTTTCACTGATTTTGTCATATTTCGGTAGAATTATCTAAATTATCCTGAACTGCAATGTTAAAGTATTCAAATTCATCAATTTTTATTAATTTGTCACCTGGCTGTATTTCCAAGCTTAAAACAAGCTTTGAATATGCTGGTGTACAATACTATATTTTAAATGAATTTTTTTACTGGTTTTGTCATATTTAGGTAGAATTAGCTAAATTATACTGAACTACAATGTTAAAGTATTCAAATTCATCAATTTTTAAAAATTTGTAACCAGGCTGTATTTCCAAGCTTAAAACGCGCTATGAACATGGTGGTAAACAGTAATATATTTTTAATAAATTTTTTCACTGATTTTGTCATATTTCGATAGAATTAGCTAAATTATACTGAACTGCAATGTTAAAGTATTCAAATTCATCAATTTTTAGGAATGTGTAATTTGGCTGTATTTCCAAGCTTAAAACCCGCTAAGACCATGCTGGTGTACAGTACTATATTTTGAATGAATTTTTTTACTGGTTTTGTCATATTTAGGTAAAATTAGCTAAATTATACTGAACTGCAATGTTAAAGTATTCAAATTCATCAATTTTTAAAAATTTGTAACCAGGCTTCATTTCCAAGCTTAAAACGCGCTATGAACATGCTGGTATACAGTAATATATTTTTAATGAATTTTTTCACTGATTTTGTCATATTTCGGTAGAATTAGCTAAATTATACTGAACTGCAATGTTAAAGTATTCAAATTCATCAATTTTTAGGAGTGTGTAATTTGGCTGTATTTCCAAGCTTAAAACCCGCTAAGACCATGCTGTTGTACAGTACTATATTTTGAATGAATTTTTTACTGGTTTTGTCATATTTAGGTAAAATTAGCTAAATTATACTGAACTGCAATGTTAAAGTATTCAAATTCATCAATTTTTAAAAATTTGTAACCAGGCTTCATTTCCAAGCTTAAAACGCGCTATGAACATGCTGGTATACAGTAATATATTTTTAATGAATTTTTTCACTGATTTTGTCATATTTCGGTAGAATTAGCTAAATTATACTGAACTGCAATGTTAAAGTATTCAAATTCATCAATTTTTAAAAATTTGTAACCAGGCTTCATTTCCAAGCTTAAAACGCGCTATGAACATGCTGGTATACAGTAATATATTTTTAATGAATTTTTTCACTGATTTGGTCAAATTTCGATAGAATTAGCTAAATTATACTGAACTGCAATGTTAAAGTATTCAAATTCATCAATTTTTATTAATTTGTCACCTGGCTGTATTTCCAAGCTTAAAACAAGCTTTGAATATGCTGGTGTACAATACTATATTTTGAATGAATTTTTTTACTGGTTTTGTCATATTTAGGTAAAATTAGCTAAATTAAACTGAACTGCAATGTTAAAGTATTCAAATTCATCAATTTTTAAAAATTTGTAACCAGGCTGTCATTTCCAAGCTTAAAACGCGCTATGAACATGCTGGTATACAGTAATATATTTTGAATGAATTTTTTTACTGATTTTGTCATATTTAGGTAGAATTAGCTAAATTATACTGAACTGCAATGTTAAAGTATTCAAATTCATCAATTTTTAAAAATTTGTAACCTGGCTGTATTTCCAAGCTTAAAACGCGCTATGAACATGCTGGTGTACAGTAATATATTTTGAATGAATTTTTTTACTGATTTTGTCATATTTAGGTAGAATTAGCTAAATTATACTGAACTGCAATGTTAAAGTATTCAAATTCATCAATTTTTAGGAATTTGTAACCTGGCTGTATTTCCAAGCTTAAAACGCGCTAAGAACATGCTGGTGTACAATACTATATTTTGAATGATTTTTTTCGCTGATTTTGTCATATTTAGGTAGAATTAGCTAAATTATACTGAACTGCAATGTTAAAGTATTCAAATTCATCAATTTTTAGGAATTTGTAACCTGGCTGTATTTCCAAGCTTAAAACGCGCTATGAACATGCTGGTGTACAGTACTATATTTTTAATGAATTTTTTCACTGATTTTGTCATATTTAGGTAGAATTAGCTAAATTATACTGAACTGCAATGTTAAAGTATTCAAATTCATCAATTTTTAGGAATTTGTAACCTGGCTCTATTTCCAAGCTTAAAACACGCTATGAACATGCTGGTGTACAGTACTATATTTTGAATGAATTTTTTCACTGATTTTGTCATATTTAGGTAGAATTAGCTAAATTATACTGAACTGCAATGTTAAAGTATTCAAATTCATCAATTTTTAGGAATGTGTAATTTGGCTGTATTTCCAAGCTTAAAACCCGCTAAGAACATGCTGCTGTACAGTACTATATTTTGAATGAATTTTTTTACTGGTTTTGTCATATTTAGGTAAAATTAGCTAAATTATACTGAACTGCAATGTTAAAGTATTCAAATTCATCAATTTTTAAAAATTTGTAACCAGGCTGTATTTCCAAGCTTAAAACGCGCTATGAACATGCTGGTATACAGTAATATATTTTTAATGAATTTTTTCACTGATTTTATCATATTTCGGTAGAATTAGCTAAATTATACTGAACTGCAATGTTAAAGTATTCAAATTCATCAATTTTTAGGAATTTGTAATTTGGCTGTATTTCCAAGCTTAAAACGCGCTAAGAACATGCTGGTGTACAGTACTATATTTTGAATGAATTTTTTTACTGGTTTTGTCATATTTAGGTAGAATTAGCTAAATTATACTGAACTGCAATGTTAAAGTATTTAAATTCATCAATTTTTATGAATTTGTCACCTGGCTGTATTTCCAAGCTTAAAACGCGCTATGAACATGATGGTATACAGTAATATATTTTTAATGAATTTTTTCACTGATTTGGTCATATTTCGATAGAATTAGCTAAATTATACTGAACTGCAATGTTAAAGTATTCAAATTCATCAATTTTTAGGAATGTGTAATTTGGCTGTATTTCCAAGCTTAAAATCCGCTAAGACCATGCTGTTGTACAGTACTATATTTTGAATGAATTTTTTTACTGGTTTTGTCATATTTAGGTAAAATTAGCTAAATTATACTGAACTGCAATGTTAAAGTATTCAAATTCATCAATTTTTAAAAATTTGTAACCAGGCTTCATTTCCAAGCTTAAAACGCGCTATGAACATGCTGGTTTACAGTAATATATTTTTAATGAATTTTTTCACTGATTTTGTCATATTTCGGTAGAATTAGCTAAATTATACTGAACTGCAATGTTAAAGTATTCAAATTCATCAATTTTTATTAATTTGTCACCTGGCTGTATTTCCAAGCTTAAAACAAGCTTTGAATATGCTGGTGTACAATACTATATTTTAAATGAATTTTTTTACTGGTTTTGTCATATTTAGGTAGAATTAGCTAAATTAAACTGAACTACAATGTTAAAGTATTCAAATTCATCAATTTTTAAAAATTTGTAACCAGGCTGTATTTCCAAGCTTAAAACGCGCTATGAACATGGAGGTAAACAGTAATATATTTTTAATAAATTTTTTCACTGATTTTGTCAATATTTCGGTAAAATTAGCTAAATTATACTGAACTGCAATGTTAAAGTATTCAAATTCATCAATTTTTAGGAATGTGTAATTTGGCTGTATTTCCAAGCTTAAAACCCGCTAAGAATATGCTGTTGTACAGTACTATATTTTGAATGAATTGTTTTACTGGTTTTGTCATATTTAGGTAAAATTAGCTAAATTATACTGAACTGCAATGTTAAAGTATTCAAATTCATCAATTTTTAGGAATGTGTAATTTGGCTGTATTTCCAAGCTTAAAACCCGCTGTTGTACAGTACTATATTTTGAATGAATTTTTTTACTGGTTTTGTCATATTTAGGTAAAATTAGCTAAATTATACTGAACTGCAATGTTAAAGTATTCAAATTCATCAATTTGTAAAAATTTGTAACCAGGCTTCATTTCCAAGCTTAAAACGCGCTATGAACATGCTGGTATACAGTAATATATTTTTAATGAATTTTTTCACTGATTTTGTCATATTTCGGTAGAATTAGCTAAATTATACTGAACTGCAATGTTAAAGTATTCAAATTCATCAATTTTTAAAAGTTTGTAACCAGGCTTCATTTCCAAGTTTAAAACGCGCTATGAACATGCTGGTATACAGTAATATATTTTTAATGAATGTTTTCACTGATTTGGTCAAATTTCGATAGAATTAGCTAAATTATACTGAACTGCAATGTTAAAGTATTCAAATTCATCAATTTTTAGGAATGTGTAATTTGGCTGTATTTCCAAGCTTAAAACCCGCTAAGACCATGCTGGTGTACAGTACTATATTTTGAATGAATTTTTTTACTGGTTTTGTCATATTTAGGTAAAATTAGCTAAATTATACTGAACTGCAATGTTAAAGTATTCAAATTCATCAATTTTTAAAAATTTGTAACCAGGCTTCATTTCCAAGCTTAAAACGCGCTATGAACATGCTGGTATACAGTAATATATTTTTAATAAATTTTTTCACTGATTTTGTCATATTTCGGTAGAATTATCTAAATTATCCTGAACTGCAATGTTAAAGTATTCAAATTCATCAATTTTTATTAATTTGTCACCTGGCTGTATTTCCAAGCTTAAAACAAGCTTTGAATATGCTGGTGTACAATACTATATTTTAAATGAATTTTTTTACTGGTTTTGTCATATTTAGGTAGAATTAGCTAAATTATACTGAACTACAATGTTAAAGTATTCAAATTCATCAATTTTTAAAAATTTGTAACCAGGCTGTATTTCCAAGCTTAAAACGCGCTATGAACATGGTGGTAAACAGTAATATATTTTTAATAAATTTTTTCACTGATTTTGTCATATTTCGGTAGAATTAGCTAAATTATACTGAACTGCAATGTTAAAGTATTCAAATTCATCAATTTTTAGGAATGTGTAATTTGGCTGTATTTCCAAGCTTAAAACCCGCTAAGAACATGCTGGTGTACAGTACTATATTTTGAATGAATTTTTTTACTGGTTTTGTCATATTTAGGTAAAATTAGCTAAATTATACTGAACTGCAATGTTAAAGTATTCAAATTCATCAATTTTTAAAAATTTGTAACCAGGCTTCATTTCCAAGCTTAAAACGCGCTATGAACATGCTGGTATACAGTAATATATTTTTAATGAATTTTTTCACTGATTTTGTCATATTTCGGTAGAATTAGCTAAATTATACTGAACTGCAATGTTAAAGTATTCAAATTCATCAATTTTTAGGAGTGTGTAATTTGGCTGTATTTCCAAGCTTAAAACCCGCTAAGACCATGCTGTTGTACAGTACTATATTTTGAATGAATTTTTTTACTGGTTTTGTCATATTTAGGTAAAATTAGCTAAATTATACTGAACTGCAATGTTAAAGTATTCAAATTCATCAATTTTTAAAAATTTGTAACCAGGCTTCATTTCCAAGCTTAAAACGCGCTATGAACATGATGGTATACAGTAATATATTTTTAATGAATTTTTTTCACTGATTTTGTCATATTTCGGTAGAATTAGCTAAATTATACTGAACTGCAATGTTAAAGTATTCAAATTCATCAATTTTTAAAAATTTGTAACCAGGCTTCATTTCCAAGCTTAAAACGCGCTATGAACATGCTGGTATACAGTAATATATTTTTAATGAATTTTTTCACTGATTTGGTCAAATTTCGATAGAATTAGCTAAATTATACTGAACTGCAATGTTAAAGTATTCAAATTCATCAATTTTTATTAATTTGTCACCTGGCTGTATTTCCAAGCTTAAAACAAGCTTTGAATATGCTGGTGTACAATACTATATTTTAAATGAATTTTTTTACTGGTTTTGTCATATTTAGGTAGAATTAGCTAAATTAAACTGAACTGCAATGTTAAAGTATTCAAATTCATCAATTTTAAAAAATTTGTATCCCGGCTGTCTTTCCAAGCTTAAAACGTGCTAAAAACATGCTGCTGTACAATACTATATTTTGAATTAATTTTTTTGCTGATTTTGTCATATTTATGTAGAATTAGCTAAAGTATACTGAACTGCATTTTTAAAGTATTCAAATTCATCAATTTTGAAAAATTTGTAACCTGGCTGTCTTTCAAAGTTTAAAAAGCGCTAAGAGCCTGCTGGTGTACCAATATATATTTTGAATAAATTTTTTTGCTGATTTTGTCATATTTATGTAGAATTAACTAAATTATACTGAACTGCAATGTCAAAGTATTCAAATTCATCAAATTTTAGAAATTTGTAACCTGGCTGTATTTCCAAGCTTAAAACGCGCTAAGAACATGCTGCGGTACAATACTATATTTTGAATGATTTTTTTCGCTAATTTTGTCATATTTAGGTAGAATTAGCTAAATTATACTGAACTGCAATGTTAAAGTATTCATATTCATTAATTTTTAGAAATTTGTAACCTGGCTGTATTTCCAAGCTTAAAACGCGCTAAGAACATGCTGCTGTACAATAGTATATTTTGTATGATTTTTTTCGCTGATTTTGTCATATTTAGGTAGAATTAGCTAAATTATACCGAACTGCAATGTTAAAGTATTCAAATTCATAAATTTTTAGGAATTTGTAATCTGGCTCTATTTCCAAGCTTAAAACACACTAAGAACGTGCAGTGTACAATACTATAATGTGAATGATTTTTTTCGCTTATTTTGTCATATTTAGGTAGAATTAGCACACTTATACTGAACTGCAATGTTAAAGTATTCAAATTCATCAAAATTTAGGAATTTGTAATGTGGCTGCATTTCCAAGTTTAAAACGGGCTAAGAACATGCTGCTGTACAATACTATATTTTGAATGCAATTTTTTGCTGATTTTGTCATATTTAGGTAGAATTACCTAAATTATACTGAACTGCAATGTTAAAGTATTCAAATTCATCAATTTTTAAAAAATTGTAACCAGGCTGTATTTCCAAGCATAAAACGCGCTAAGAACCTGCTGCTGTACAATACTATATTTTGAATGATTTTTTTCGCTGATTTTATCATATTGAGGTAGAATTAGCTAAATTCTACTGAACTGCAATGTTAAAGTATTCAAATTCATCAATTTTTAAAAATTTGTAATCTGGCTGTATTTCCAAACTTAAAACGCGCTATGAGCATGCTGGTGTACAATACTATATTTTGTATAAATTTTTGTGCTGATTGTCTCAGATTTATGTAGAATTAGCTAAATTATACTGAACTGCAATGTTAAAGTATTCAAATTCATCAATTTTTAGAAATTGTAACCTGGCTGTATTTCCAAGCTTAAAACGCGCTAAGAACATGCTGGTGTACAGTACTATATTTTGAATGAATTTTTTTACTGGTTTTGTCATATTTAGGTAAAATGAGCTAAATTATACTGAATTGCAATGTTAAAGTATTCAAATTCATCAATTTTGACAAATTTCTAACCTGGCTGTCATTCAAAGCTTACAAAGCGCTATGAGCATGCTGGTGAATATTTTCGCTGATTTTGTCATATTTAGGTAGAATTCGCTCAATTACACTGAACTGCAATGTTAAAGTAATCAAATTCATCAATTTTTAGAAATTTGTAACCTGGCAGTATTTCCAAGCTTAAAACGCGCTAAGAACATGCTGCTGTACAATACTATATTTTGAATGATTTTTTTCACTGATTTTGTCATATTTAGGTAGAATTAGCTAAATTATACTGAACTGCAATGTTAAAGTATTCAAATTCATTATGTTCTTGGAATTTGTAACCTGGCTATATTTCAAAGCTTAAAACGCTAAATGACGGTCCTGGTGTACAATACTATATTTTGAATGAATGTTTTCGCTGATTTTGTCATATTTAGGTAGAATAACCTAAATTATATTGAACTGCAATGTTTTTAAAGTATTCAAATTCATCAATTTTTAGGAATTTGTAACATGGCTCTATTCTCAAGTTTAAAACGCGATATGAACATGCTGGTAAACAATATTATATTTTGAATGAATTTTTTCGCTGATTTTGTCATATTTAGTGAGAATTAGCTAAATTATACTGAAATTCAATGTTAAAGTATTCAAATTCATTAATTTTTAGGAATTTGTAACCTGACTGTATTTCCAAGTTTAAAACACGATATGAACATGCTGGTGTAGAATACTATATTTTGAATAACTTTTTTCGCTGATTTTATCATATTTAGGTAGAATTCGCTAAATTATACTGAACTGCAATGTTAAAGTATTGCAATTCATTAATTTTTAGGAATTTGCAACCAGTCTGTATTTCCAAGCTTAAAACGCTAAATGCTGTTCCTGGTGTACAATACTATATTTTGAATGAATGTTTTTCCTGATTTTGTCAAATTTAGGTAGAATAAGCTAAAGTATACTCAACTGCAATGTTTTTAAAGTATTCAAATTCATCAATTTGTAGAAATTTGTAACATGGCTCTATTTTCAAGATTTAAATGTGATATGAACATGCTGGTGTACAATATTATATTTTGAATGATTTTTTTTTTGATTTTGTCATATTTAGGTAGAATGAGCTAAATTATACTGAACTGCAATGTTAAAGTATTCAAATTCATCAATTTTTAACAATTTGTAATGTGGCTATATTTCCAAGCTTAAAATGTGATATGAACATGCTGATGTACAATACTATATTTTGAATGAATTTTTTCGCTGATTTTGTCATATTTAGGTAGAATTAGCTAAATTATACTGAACTGCAATGTTAAACTATTCAAATTCATCAATTTTTAGGAGTTTGTGAAATTATACTGAACTGCAATGTTAAACTATTTAAATTCATCAATTTTTAGGAGTTTGTGACAAGACTGTATTTCCAAGCTTTAAATTTGATATCAACATGATGCTGTACAATACAATATTTTAATGAATTTTTTGCTGATTTTGTAATATTTAGGTAGAATTAGCTAAATTATACTGAACTGCAATGTTAAAGTATTCAAATTCATCAATTTTTATGAATTTTTAACCTTGCTGTATTTTCAAGCTTAAAACACAATATGAATATGCTGGTGTAAAATATTATAGTTTGAATTAATGTTTTCACTGATGTTGTCATATGTAGGTGGAATTAGCTAAATTATACTGAAATGCAATGTTAAAATTTTCATATTTATCAATTTTTAGGAATTTGTAACCTGGCTGTATTTTCAAGTTTAAAACGTGATTTGAAGATGCTGGTGTACAATACCATATTTTCACTGAATTTTTTCTCTGATTTTTTCATATTTAGGTAGAATTAGGTAAATTAGACTGAACTGCAGTGTTAAAGTATTCAAATTCATCAACTTTTAGGAAATTGGAACTAGGCTGTATTTCCAAGCTTACAACGCTATATGAAAATGCTGGGGTAGACTACTATATTTTATACAACCTTTTCCTCTGATTTTGTTATATTTACATAGAATTGTCTAAATTGTACTGAACTGCAATGTTAAAGTATTAAAATTCATCAATTTTTAGAAATTTGTAACCTGGCTGTATTTCCAAGCTTAAACCGCATTATGAAAATGCTGGTGTACAATACTATATTTTGAATGAATTTTTTCGCTGCTTTAGTCATATTTAGGTAGAATTTGCTAAATTATACTGAACTGCAATATAAAAGTATTCAAATTCATTAATTTTTAGGAATCTGTATCCTGACTGTATTTCCAAGTTTAAAATACGATATCAACATGATGGTGTACAATACTATATTTTGAATGAATTTTTTCGTTGATTTTGTCATATTTAGGTAGAATTAGCTAAATTATACTGAACTGCAATGTTAAAGTGTTCAAATTCATCAATTTTTAGAAATTTGTAACCTGGCTGTATATTCAAGCTTAAAGCGCTATATGAGCATGCTGGTGTACAATTTTTTCGCTGATTTTGTCATATTTAGGTAACATTAGTTAAATTAGACTGAACTGCAATGTTACAGTATTCAAATTAATCAATTTTTAGGAATTTGTAACCTGCCTGTGTTTCTAAGCTTAAAACCCTATTGGAACATGGTGGTGTTCAATACTATATTTTGAATGAATTTTATTCGTTGATTTTTTCATATTTAGGTAGATTTAACTAACTTATACTGAACTGCATTGTTAAAGTGTTCAAATTAATGAATTTTTAGAAATTTGTAACATGGCTTTTTTTTCAAGCTGAAAATGCTATATGAAGATGCTGGTGTACAATACCATATTTTGAATGAATATTTTCACTGATTTTGTCATATTTAGGTAGAATTAGCTAAATTATACTTAAGTGCATATGTTAAAGTATTCAAATTCATCAACTTTTAGGAAATTGTAACCTGGCTATATTTCCAAGCCTACAACACTATATGAACATGCTGGTGTAGAATACCAAATTTCAAATAACTTTCTCCACTGATTTTGTGATATTTACATAGAATTGTCTAAATTATACTGAACTGCAATGTTAAAGTATTCAAATTCATCAATTTTTAGAAATTTGTAACCTGCCTCTATTTCTAAGCTTAAAACACTATTGGAACATGGTGGTGTATAATACTATATTTTGATTAAATTTTTTCGCTGATTTTGTCATATTGAGTAGAATTCGCTAAATTATACTGAACTGAAATGTTAAAGTATTGAAATTCATCAAGTTTTAGAAAATTGTAACCTGGCTGTATTTCCAAGCTTACAATGCTATATGAACATGCTGGTGTAGAATACTATATTTTAAATAACTGTTTCCACTGATATCGTGATATTTACATAGAATTGTCTAAATTATACTGAACTGCAATGCGAAAGTATTGAAATTCATCAATTTTTAAAAATTTGTAACCAGGCTGTATTTCCAAGCTTAAAACGCGCTATGAACATGCTGGTGTACAGTACTATATTTTTAATGAATTTTTTTACTGATTTTGTCATATTTAGGTAGAATTTGCTAAATTATACTGAACTGCATTGTTAAAGTATTAAAATTCATTAATTTCTAGGAATTTGTAACCTGACTGTATTTCCAAGCTTAAAACGCGATATGAACATGCTGGTGTACAATACTATATTTTGAATAAATTTTTTTACTGATTTAGTCATATTTAGATAGAATTAGCTAAATTATACTGAACTGCAAGATTAAAGTATTCAAATTCATCAATTTTTAGAAATTTGTAACCTGGCTGTATTCCCAAGCTTAAAACGCGATATGAACATGCTGGTAAACAATATTATATTTTGAATGAATGTTTTCGCTGATTTTGTCATATTTAGTGAGAATTAGCTAATTATACTGAAATTCAATGTTAAAGTATTCAAATTCATTAATTTTTAGGAATTTGTAACCTGGACTGTATTTTCAAGCTTAAAACGCGATATGAGCATGCTGGTGTACAATACTATATTTTGAATGAATTTTTTCACTGATTTTGTCATATTTAGGTAGAATTCGCTAAATTATACTGAACTGCAATGTTAAAGTATTGCAATTCATTAATTTTTAGGAATTTGCAACCAGTCTGTATTTCCAAGCTTAAAACGCTAAATGCTGTTCCTGGTGTACAATACTATATTTTGAATGAATGTTTTTCCTGATTTTGTCAAATTTAGGTAGAATAAGCTAAAGTATACTCAACTGCAATGTTTTTAAAGTATTCAAATTCATCAATTTGTAGAAATTTGTAACATGGCTCTATTTTCAAGCTTTACATGTGATATGAACATGCTGGTGTACAATATTATATTTTGAATGATTTTTTTTCTGATTTTGTCATATTTAGGTAGAATGAGCTAAATTATACTGAACTGCAATGTTAAAGTATTCAAATTGATCAATTTTTAACAATTTGTAATGTGGCTATATTTCCAAGCTTAAAATGTGATATGAACATGCTGATGTACAATACTATATTTTGAATGAATTTTTTCGCTGATTTTGTCATATTTAGGTAGAATTAGCTAAATTATACTGAACTGCAATGTTAAAGTATTCAAATTCATTAAGTTCTAGGAATTTGTAACCGGGCTGTATTTCAGAGCTTACAACGCTATATGAATATGCTGGTGTAGAATACTATATTTTAAATAACTGTTTTCACTGATTTTGTGATATTTACATAGAATTGTCTAAATTATACTGAACTGCAATGTTAAACTATTTAAATTCATCAATTTTTAGGAGTTTGTGACAAGACTGTATTTCCAAGCTTTAAATTTGATATCAACATGATGGTGTACAATACAATATTTTAATGAATTTTTTGCTGATTTTGTAATATTTAGGTAGAATTAGCTAAATTATACTGAACTGCAATGTTAAAGTATTCAAATTCATCAATTTTTATGAATTTTTAACCTTGCTGTATTTTCAAGCTTAAAACACAATATGAATATGCTGGTGTAAAATATTATAGTTTGAATGAATGTTTTCACTGATGTTGTCATATGTAGGTGGAATTAGCTAAATTATACTGAAATGCAATGTTAAAATTTTCATATTTATCAATTTTTAGGAATTTGTAACCTGGCTGTATTTTCAAGTTTAAAACGTGATTTGAAGATGCTGGTGTACAATACCATATTTTCACTGAATTTTTTCTCTGATTTTTTCATATTTACGTAGAATTAGGTAAATTAGACTGAACTGCAGTGTTAAAGTATTCAAATTCATCAACTTTTAGGAAATTGGAACTAGGCTGTATTTCCAAGCTTACAACGCTATATGAAAATGCTGGGGTAGACTACTATATTTTAAACAACCTTTTCCTCTGATTTTGTTATATTTACATAGAATTGTCTAAATTGTACTGAACTGCAATGTTAAAGTATTGAAATTCATCAATTTTTAGAAATTTGTAACCTGGCTGTATTTCCAAGCTTAAACCGCATTATGAAAATGCTGGTGTACAATACTATATTTTGAATGAATTTTTTCGCTGCTTTAGTCATATTTAGGTAGAATTTGCTAAATTATACTGAACTGCAATATAAAAGTATTCAAATTCATCAATTTTTAGGAATCTGTATCCTGACTGTATTTCCAAGTTTAAAATACGATATCAACATGATGGTGTACAATACTATATTTTGAATGAATTTTTTTCTGATTTTGTCATATTTAGGTAGAATTAGCTAAATTATACTGAACTGCATTGTTAAAGTGTTCAAATTCATCAATTTTTAGGAATTTGTAACCTGGCTGTATTTCCAAGCTTAACACGCAGTATGATCATGCTGGTGTACAATTTTTTCGCTGCTTTTGTTATATTTAGGTAACATTAGCTAAATTAGACTGAACTGCAATGTTACAGTATTCAAATTAATCAATTTTTAGGAATTTGTAACCTGCCTGTGTTTCTAAGCTTAAAACCCTATTGGAACATGGTGGTGTTCAATACTATATTTTGAATGAATTTTATTCGTTGATTTTTTCATATTTAGGTAGATTTAGCTAACTTATACTGAACTGCATTGTTAAAGTGTTCAAATTAATGAATTTTTAGGAATTTGTAACATGGCTCTTTTTTCAAGCTGAAAATGCTATATGAAGATGCTGGTGTACAATACCATATTTTGAATGAATATTTTCACTGATTTTGTCATATTTAGGTAGAATTAGCTAAATTATACTTAAGTGCATATGTTAAAGTATTCAAATTCATCAACTTTTAGGAAATTGTAACCTGGCTATATTTCCAAGCCTACAACACTATATGAACATGCTGGGGTAGAATACCAAATTTCAAATAACTTTTTCCACTGATTTTGTGATATTTACATAGAATTGTCTAAATTATACTGAACTGCAATGTTAAAGTATTCAAATTCATCAATTTTTAGAAATTTGTAACCTGCCTCTATTTCTAAGCTTAAAACACTATTGGAACATGGTGGTGTATAATACTATATTTTGATTAATTTTTTCGCTGATTTTGTCATATTGAGTAGAATTCGCTAAATTATACTGAACTGAAATGTTAAAGTATTGAAATTCATCAAGTTTTAGAAAATTGTAACCTGGCTGTATTTCCAAGCTTACAATGCTATATGAATATGCTGGTGTAGAATACTATATTTTAAATAACTGTTTCCACTGATTTTGTGATATTTACATAGAATTGTCTAAATTATACTGAACTGCAATGCGAAAGTATTGAAACTCATCAATTTTTAGAAATTTGTAACCTGGCTGTATATCCAAGCTTAAAACGCTAAATGAAGATGCTGGTGTACAATATTATATTTTGAATGAATTTTTTCGCTGATTTTGTCATATTTAGGTAGAATTTGCTAAATTATACTGAACTGCAATGTTAAAGTATTCAAATTCATCAATTTTTAGGAATTTGTAACCTGACTGTATTTTTAAGCTTAAAACGCGATATGAAAATGCTGGTGTACAATACTATATTTTGAATGAATTTTTTTACTGATTTAGTCATATTTAGATAGAAGTCACTAAATTACACTGAACTGCAAGATTAAAGTATTCAAATTCATCAATTTTTAGGAATTTGTAACATGGCTCTATTCTCAAGCTTAAAACGCGATATGAACATGCTGGTAAACAATATTATATTTTGAATGAATGTTTTCGCTGATTTTGTCATATTTAGGTAGAATTAGCTAAATTATACTGAACTGCAATGTTAAAGTATTCAAATTCATTAATTTTTAGGAATTTGTAACCTGACTGTATTTCCAAGCTTAAAACGCGATATGAACATGCTGGTGTACAATACTATATTTTGAATAACTTTTGTCGCTGATTTTGTCATATTTAGGTAGAATTCGCTAAATTATACTGAACTGCAATGTTAAAGTATTGCAATTCATTAATTTTTAGGAATTTGCAACCAGTCTATATTTCCAAGCTTAAAACGCTAAATGCTGTTCCTGGTGTACAATACTATATTTTGAATGAATGTTTTTCCTGATTTTGTCAAATTTAGGTAGAATAAGCTAAAGTATACTCAACTGCAATGTTTTTAAAGTATTCAAATTCATCAATTTGTAGAAATTTGTAACATGGCTCTATTTTCAAGCTTTACATGTGATATGAACATGCTGGTGTACAATATTATATTTTGAATGATTTTTTTTCTGATTTTGTCATATTTAGGTAGAATGAGCTAAATTATACTGAACTGCAATGTTAAAGTATTCAAATTCATCAATTTTTAAAAATTTGTAACCTAGCTGTATTTCCAAGCTTAAAACGCGAAATGAACATGCTGATGTACAATACTATATTTTGAATGAATTTTTTCGCTGATTTTGTCATATTTAGGTAGAATTAGCTAAATTATACTGAACTGCAATGTTAAAGTATTCAAATTCATTAAGTTCTAGGAATTTGTAACCGGGCTGTATTTCAGAGCTTACAACGCTATATGAATATGCTGGTGTAGAATACTATATTTTAAATAACTGTTTTCACTGATTTTGTGATATTTACATAGAATTGTCTAAATTATACTGAACTGCAATGTTAAACTATTTAAATTCATCAATTTTTAGGAGTTTGTGACAAGACTATATTTCCAAGCTTTAAATTTGATATCAACATGATGGTGTACAATACAATATTTTAATGAATTTTTTGCTGATTTTGTAATATTTAGGTAGAATTAGCTAAATTATACTGAACTGCAATGTTAAAGTATTCAAATTCATTAATTTTTAGGAATTTGTAACCTGACTGTATTTCCAAGTTTAAAACACGATATGAACATGCTGGTGTAGAATACTATATTTTGAATAACTTTTTTCGCTGATTTTATCATATTTAGGTAGAATTCGCTAAATTATACTGAACTGCAATGTTAAAGTATTGCAATTCATTAATTTTTAGGAATTTGCAACCAGTCTGTATTTCCAAGCTTAAAACGCTAAATGCTGTTCCTGGTGTACAATACTATATTTTGAATGAATGTTTTTCCTGATTTTGTCAAATTTAGGTAGAATAAGCTAAAGTATACTCAACTGCAATGTTTTTAAAGTATTCAAATTCATCAATTTGTAGAAATTTGTAACATGGCTCTATTTTCAAGCTTTAAATGTGATATGAACATGCTGGTGTACAATATTATATTTTGAATGATTTTTTTTTTGATTTTGTCATATTTAGGTAGAATGAGCTAAATTATACTGAACTGCAATGTTAAAGTATTCAAATTGATCAATTTTTAACAATTTGTAATGTGGCTATATTTCCAAGCTTAAAATGTGATATGAACATGCTGATGTACAATACTATATTTTGAATGAATTTTTTCGCTGATTTTGTCATATTTAGGTAGAATTAGCTAAATTATACTGAACTGCAATGTTAAAGTATTCAAATTCATTAAGTTCTAGGAATTTGTAACCTGGCTGTATTTCAGAGCTTACAACGCTATATGAATATGCTGGTGTAGAATACTATATTTTAAATAACTGTTTTCACTGATTTTGTGATATTTACATAGAATTATCTAAATTATACTGAACTGCAATGTTAAACTATTTAAATTCATCAATTTTTAGGAGTTTGTGACAAGACTGTATTTCCAAGCTTTAAATTTGATATCAACATGATGCTGTACAATACAATATTTTAATGAATTTTTTGCTGATTTTGTAATATTTAGGTAGAATTAGCTAAATTATACTGAACTGCAATGTTAAAGTATTCAAATTCATCAATTTTTATGAATTTTTAACCTTGCTATATTTTCAAGCTTAAAACACAATATGAATATGCTGGTGTAAAATATTATAGTTTGAATGAATGTTTTCACTGATGTTGTCATATGTAGGTGGAATTAGCTAAATTATACTGAAATGCAATGTTAAAATTTTCATATTTATCAATTTTTAGGAATTTGTAACCTGGCTGTATTTTCAAGTTTAAAACATGATTTGAAGATGCTGGTGTACAATACCATATTTTCACTGAATTTTTTCTCTGATTTTATCATATTTAGGTAGAATTAGGTAAATTAGACTGAACTGCAGTGTTAAAGTATTCAAATTCATCAACTTTTAGGAAATTCGAACTAGGCTGTATTTCCAAGCTTACAACGCTATATGAAAATGCTGGGGTAGACTACTATATTTTAAACAACCTTTTCCTCTGATTTTGTTATATTTACATAGAATTGTCTAAATTGTACTGAACTGCAATGTTAAAGTATTGAAATTCATCAATTTTTAGAAATTTGTAACCTGGCTGTATTTCCAAGCTTAAACCGCATTATGAAAATGCTGGTGTACAATACTATATTTTGAATGAATTTTTTCGCTGCTTTAGTCATATTTAGGTAGAATTTGCTAAATTATACTGAACTGCAATATAAAAGTATTCAAATTCATCAATTTTTAGGAATCAGTATCCTGACTGTATTTCCAAGTTTAAAATACGATATCAACATGATGGTGTACAATACTATATTTTGAATGAATTTTTTTCTGATTTTGTCATATTTAGGTAGAATTAGCTAAATTATACTGAACTGCATTGTTAAAGTGTTCAAATTCATCAATTTTTAGGAATTTGTAACCTGGCTGTATTTCCAAGCTTAACACGCAGTATGATCATGCTGGTGTACAATTTTTTCGCTGATTTTGTCATATTTAGGTAACATTAGCTAAATTAGACTGAACTGCAATGTTACAGTATTCAAATTAATCAATTTTTAGGAATTTATAACCTGCCTGTGTTTCTAAGCTTAAAACCCTATTGGAACATGCTGGTGTTCAATACTATATTTTGAATGAATTTTATTCGTTGATTTTTTCATATTTAGGTAGATTTAGCTAACTTATACTGAACTGCATTGTTAAAGTGTTCAAATTAATGAATTTTTAGGAATTTGTAACATGGCTCTTTTTTCAAGCTGAAAATGCTATATGAAGATGCTGGTGTACAATACCATATTTTGAATGAATATTTTCACTGATTTTGTCATATGTAAATAGAATTAGCTAAATTATACTTAAGTGCATATGTTAAAGTATTCAAATTCATCAACTTTTAGGAAATTGTAACCTGGCTATATTTCCAAGCCTACAACACTATATGAACATGCTGGTGTAGAATACCAAATTTCAAATAACTTTTTCCACTGATTTTGTGATATTTACATAGAATTGTCTAAATTATACTGAACTGCAATGTTAAAGTATTCAAATTCATCAATTTTTAGAAATTTGTAACCTGCCTCTATTTCTAAGCTTAAAACACTATTGGAACATGGTGGTGTATAATACTATATTTTGATTAAATTTTTTCGCTGATTTTGTCATATTGAGTAGAATTCGCTAAATTATACTGAACTGAAATGTTAAAGTATTGAAATTCATCAAGTTTTAGAAAATTGTAACCTGGCTGTATTTCCAAGCTTACAATGCTATATGAACATGCTGGTGTAGAATACTATATTTTAAATAACTGTTTCCACTGATTTTGTGATATTTACATAGAATTGTCTAAATTATACTGAACTGCAATGCGAAAGTATTGAAACTCATCAATTTTTAGAAATTTGTAATCTGGCGTCGTTCTTCCAAAGCTTAAAACGCATTATGAACATGCTGGTGTACAATACTATATTTTGAATGAATTTTTTCACTGATTTTGTCATATTTAGGTAGAATTTGCTAAATTATACTGAACTGCATTGTTAAAGTATTAAAATTCATCAATTTTTAGGAATTTGTAACCTGGCTGTATTTCCAAGCTTAAAACGCGATATGAAAATGCTGGTGTACAATACTATATTTTGAATGAATTTTTTTACTGATTTAGTCATATTTAGATAGAAGTCACTAAATTACACTGAACTGCAATATTAAAGTATTCAAATTCATCAATTTTTAGGAATTTGTAACCTGACTATATTTCCAAGCTTAAAACACGATATGAATATGTTGGTGTACAATATTATATTGTGAATGAATGTTTTCACTCATTTTGTCATATGTAGGTAGAATTAGTTTTCGATTTCATCAATTTTTAGGAATTTGTAACCTGGATGTATTTTCAGGTTTAAAACACGATATGAACATGCTGGTGTAGAATACTATATTTTGAATAACTTTTTTCGCCTATTTTGTCATATTTAGGTAGAATTCGCTAAATTATACTGAACTGCAATGTTAAAGTATTGCAATTCATTAATTTTTAGGAATTTGCAACCAGTCTGTATTTCCAAGCTTAAAACGCTAAATGCTGTTCCTGGTGTACAATACTATATTTTGAATGAATGTTTTTCCTGATTTTGTCAAATTTAGGTAGAATAAGCTAAAGTATACTCAACTGCAATGTTTTTAAAGTATTCAAATTCATCAATTTGTAGAAATTTGTAACATGGCTCTATTTTCAAGCTTTACATGTGATATGAACATGCTGGTGTACAATATTATATTTTGAATGATTTTTTTTCTGATTTTGTCATATTTAGGTAGAATGAGCTAAATTATACTGAACTGCAATGTTAAAGTATTCAAATTGATCAATTTTTAACAATTTGTAATGTGGCTATATTTCCAAGCTTAAAATATGATATGAACATGCTGATGTACAATACTATATTTTGAATGAATTTTTTCGCTGATTTTGTCATATTTAGGTAGAATTAGCTAAATTATACTGAACTGCAATGTTAAAGTATTCAAATTCATTAAGTTCTAGGAATTTGTAACCGGGCTGTATTTCAGAGCTTACAACGCTATATGAATATGCTGGTGTAGAATACTATATTTTAAATAACTGTTTTCACTGATTTTGTGATATTTATATAGAATTGTCTAAATTATACTGAACTGCAATGTTAAACTATTTAAATTCATCAATTTTTAGGAGTTTGTGACAAGACTGTATTTCCAAGCTTTAAATTTGATATCAACATGATGGTGTACAATACAATATTTTAATGAATTTTTTGCTGATTTTGTAATATTTAGGTAGAATTAGCTAAATTATACTGAACTGCAATGTTAAAGTATTCAAATTCATCAATTTTTATGAATTTTTAACCTTGCTGTATTTTCAAGCTTAAAACACAATATGAATATGCTGGTGTAAAATATTATAGTTTGAATGAATGTTTTCACTGATGTTGTCATATGTAGGTGGAATTAGCTAAATTATACTGAAATGCAATGTTAAAATTTTCATATTTATCAATTTTTAGGAATTTGTAACCTGGCTGTATTTTCAAGTTTAAAACGTGATTTGAAGATGCTGGTGTACAATACCATATTTTCACTGAATTTTTTCTCTGATGTTTTCATATTTAGGTAGAATTAGGTAAATTAGACTGAACTGCAGTGTTAAAGTATTCAAATTCATCAACTTTTAGAAAATTGGAACTAGGCTGTATTTCCAAGCTTACAACGCTATATGAAAATGCAGGGGTAGACTACTATATTTTAAACAACCTTTTCCTCTGATTTTGTTATATTTACATAGAATTGGCTAAATAATACTGAACTGCAATGCTAAAGTATTTAAATTCATCAATTTTTAAAAATTTGTATCCTAGCTGTATTTCCAAGCTTAAAACGCGAAATGAACATGCTGGTGTACAATACTATATTTTGAATGAATTTTTTCGCTGATTTTGTCATATTTAGGTAGAATTAGCTAAATTATACTGAACTGCAATGTTAAAGTATTCAAATTCATCAATTTTTAAAAATTTGTAACCTGGCTGTATTTCCAAGCTTAAAACGCGCTAAGAACATGCTGGTGTACAGTACTATATTTTGAATGAATTTTTTTACTGGTTTTGTCATATTTAGGTAGAATTAGCTAAATTATACTGAACTGCAATGTTAAAGTGTTCAAATTCATCAATTTTTAGGAATTTGTAACCAGGCTGTATTTCCAAGCTTAAAACGCAGTATGATCATGCTGGTGTACAATTTTTTCGCTGCTTTTGTTATATTTAGGTAACATTAGCTAAATTAGACTGAACTGCAATGTTACAGTATTCAAATTAATCAATTTTTAGGAATTTGTAACCTGCCTGTGTTTCTAAGCTTAAAACCCTATTGGAACATGGTGGTGTTCAATACTATATTTTGAATGAATTTTATTCGTTGATTTTTTCATATTTAGGTAGATTTAGCTAACTTATACTGAACTGCATTGTTAAAGTGTTCAAATTAATGAATTTTTAGGAATTTGTAACATGGCTCTTTTTTCAAGCTGAAAATGCTATATGAAGATGCTGGTGTACAATACCATATTTTGAATGAATATTTTCACTGATTTTGTCATATTTAGGTAGAATTAGCTAAATTATACTTAAGTGCATATGTTAAAGTATTCAAATTCATCAACTTTTAGGAAATTGTAACCTGGCTATATTTCCAAGCCTACAACACTATATGAACATGCTGGTGTAGAATACCAAATTTCAAATAACTTTTTCCACTGATTTTGTGATATTTACATAGAATTGTCTAAATTATACTGAACTGCAATGTTAAAGTATTCAAATTCATCAATTGTTAGAAATTTGTAACCTGCCTCTATTTCTAAGCTTAAAACACTATTGAAACATGGTGGTGTATAATACTATATTTTGATTAAATTTTTTCGCTGATTTTGTCATATTGAGTAGAATTCGCTAAATTATACTGAACTGAAATGTTAAAGTATTGAAATTCATCAAGTTTTAGAAAATTGTAACCTGGCTGTATTTCCAAGCTTACAATGCTATATGAACATGCTGGTGTAGAATACTATATTTTAAATAACTGTTTCCACTGATTTTGTGATATTTACATAGAATTGTCTAAATTATACTGAACTGCAATGCGAAAGTATTGAAACTCATCAATTTTTAGAAATTTGTAACCTGGCTGTATTTCCAAGCTTAAAACGCCCTATGAACATGCTGGTATACAGTAATATATTTTTAATGAATTTTTTCACTGATTTTGTCATATTTAGGTAGAATTTGCTAAATTATACTGAACTGCATTGTTAAAGTATTAAAATTCATTAATTTCTAGGAATTTGTAACCTGACTGTATTTTTAAGCTTAAAACGCGATATGAAAATGCTGGTGTACAATACTATATTTTGAATGAATTTTTTTACTGATTTAGTCATATTTAGGTAAAATTAGCTAAATTATACTGAACTGCAATATTAAAGTATTCAAATTCATCAATTTTTAAAAATTTGTAACCAGGCTGTATTTCCAAGCTTAAAACACGATATGAATATGTTGGTGTACAATATTATATTGTGAATGAATGTTTTCACTCATTTTGTCATATGTAGGTAGAATTAGTTTTCGATTTCATCAATTTTTAGGAATTTGTAACCTGGATGTATTTTCAGGTTTAAAACACGATATGAACATGCTGGTGTAGAATACTATATTTTGAATAACTTTTTTCGCCTATTTTGTCATATTTAGGTAGAATTCGCTAAATTATACTGAACTGCAATGTTAAAGTATTGCAATTCATTACTTTTTAGGAATTTGCAACCAGTCTGTATTTCTAAGCTTAAAACGCTAAATGCTGTTCCTGGTGTACAATATTATATTTTGAATGAATGTTTTTCCTGATTTTGTCAAATTTAGGTAGAATAAGCTAAAGTATACTCAACTGCAATGTTTTTAAAGTATTCAAATTCATCAATTTGTAGAAATTTGTAATCTGGCTGTATTTCCAAGCTTAAAACGCGCTATGAACATGCTGGTGTACAATACTATATTTTGAATGAATTTTTTTACTGATTTTGTCATATTTAGGTAGAATGAGCTAAATTATACTGAACTGCAATGTTAAAGTATTCAAATTCATCAATTTTTAAAAATTTGTAACCAGGCTGTATTTCCAAGCTTAAAACGCGCTATGAACATGCTGGTGTACAATACTATATTTTGAATGAATTTTTTCGCTGATTTTGTCATATTTAGGTAGAATTAGCTAAATTATACTGAACTGCAATGTTAAAGTATTCAAATTCATTAAGTTCTAGGAATTTGTAACCTGGCTGTATTTCAGAGTTAACAACGCTATATGAATATGCTGGTGTAGAATACTATATTTTAAATAACTGTTTTCACTGATTTTGTGATATTTACATAGAATTGTCTAAATTATACTGAACTGCAATGTTAAACTATTTAAATTCATCAATTTTTAGGAGTTTGTGACAAGACTGTATTTCCAAGCTTTAAATTTGATATCAACATGATGGTGTACAATACTATATTTTAAATGAATTTTTTCGCTGATTTTGTCATATTTACGTAGAATTAGCTAAATTATACTGAACTGCAATGTTAAAGTATTCAAATTCATCAATTTTTATGAATTTGTAACCTGGCTGTATTTTCAAGCATAAAACGCCATATGAAGATGCTGGTGTAAAATATTATAGTTTGAATGAATGTTTTCACTGATGTTGTCATATGTAGGTGGAATTAGCTAAATTATACTGAAATGCAATGTTAAAATTTTCATATTTATCAATTTTTAGGAATTTGTAACCTGGCTGTATTTTCAAGTTTAAAACGTGATTTGAAGATGCTGGTGTACAATACCATATTTTCACTGAATTTTTTCTCTGATTTTTTCATATTTAGGTAGAATTAGGTAAATTAGACTGAACTGCAGTGTTAAAGTATTCAAATACATCAACTTTTAGGAAATTGGAACTAGGCTGTATTTCCAAGCTTACAACGCTATATGAAAATGCTGGGGTAGACTACTATATTTTATACAACCTTTTCCTCTGATTTTGTTATATTTACATAGAATTGTCTAAATTGTACTGAACTGCAATGTTAAAGTATTGAAATTCATCAATTTTTAGAAATTTGTAACCTGGCTGTATTTCCAAGCTTAAACCGCATTATGAACATGCTGGTGTACAGTAATATATTTTGAATGAATTTTTTCGCTGATTTTGTCATATTTAGGTAGAATTTGCTAAATTATACTGAACTGCAATGTTAAAGTATTCAAATTCATTAATTTTTAGGAATGTGTATCCTGGCTGTATTTCCAAGCTTAAAACCCGCTAAGAACATGCTGTTGTACAGTACTATATTTTGAATGAATTTTTTTACTGGTTTTGTCATATTTAGGTAAAATTAGCTAAATTATACTGAACTGCAATGTTAAAGTGTTCAAATTCATCAATTTTTAAAAATTTGTAACCAGGCTGTATTTCCAAGCTTAAAACGCGCTATGAACATGCTGGTGTACAATTTTTTCGCTGATTTTGTCATATTTAGGTAACATTAGCTAAATTAGACTGAACTGCAATGTTACAGTATTCAAATTAATCAATTTTTAGGAATTTATAACCTGCCTGTGTTTCCAAGCTTAAAACCCGCTAAGAACATGCTGGTGTTCAATACTATATTTTGAATGAATTTTATTCGTTGATTTTTTCATATTTAGGTAGATTTAACTAACTTATACTGAACTGCATTGTTAAAGTGTTCAAATTAATGAATTTTTAGGAATTTGTAACATGGCTTTTTTTCAAGCTGAAAATGCTATATGAAGATGCTGGTGTACAATACCATATTTTGAATGAATATTTTCACTGATTTTGTCATATTTAGGTAGAATTAGCTAAATTATACTTAAGTGCATATGTTAAAGTATTCAAATTCATCAACTTTTAGGAAATTGTAACCTGGCTATATTTCCAAACCTACAACACTATATGAACATGCTGGTGTAGAATACCAAATTTCAAATAACTTTCTCCACTGATTTTGTGATATTTACATAGAATTGTCTAAATTATACTGAACTGCAATGTTAAAGTATTCAAATTCATCAATTTTTAGAAATTTGTAACCTGCCTCTATTTCTAAGCTTAAAACACTATTGGAACATGGTGGTGTATAATACTATATTTTGATTAAATTTTTTCGCTGATTTTGTCATATTGAGTAGAATTCGCTAAATTATACTGAACTGAAATGTTAAAGTATTGAAATTCATCAAGTTTTAGAAAATTGTAACCTGGCTGTATTTCCAAGCTTACAATGCTATATGAACATGCTGGTGTAGAATACTATATTTTAAATAACTGTTTCCACTGATTTTGTGATATTTACATAGAATTGTCTAAATTATACTGAACTGCAATGCGAAAGTATTGAAACTCATCAATTTTTAGAAATTTGTAACCTGGCTGTATATCCAAGCTTAAAACGCATTATGAAAATGCTGGTGTACAGTACTATATTTTGAATGAATTTTTTTACTGGTTTTGTCATATTTAGGTAAAATTTGCTAAATTATACTGAACTGCAATATTAAAGTATTAAAATTCATTAATTTTTAGGAATGTGTAATTTGGCTGTATTTCCAAGCTTAAAACCCGCTAAGACCATGCTGGTGTACAATACTATATTTTGAATGAATTTTTTTACTGATTTAGTCATATTTAGATAGAAGTCACTAAATTACACTGAACTGCAAGATTAAAGTATTCAAATTCATCAATTTTTAGGAATTTGTAACATGGCTCTATTCTCAAGCTTAAAACGCGATATGAACATGCTGGTATACAGTAATATATTTTTAATGAATTTTTTCACTGATTTTGTCATATTTAGGTAGAATTAGCTAAATTATACTGAAATTCAATGTTAAAGTATTCAAATTCATTAATTTTTAGGAATTTGTAACCTGACTGTATTTCCAAGTTTAAAACACGATATGAACATGCTGGTGTAGAATACTATATTTTGAATAACTTTTTTCGCTGATTTTGTCATATTTAGGTAGAATTCGCTAAATTATACTGAACTGCAATGTTAAAGTATTGCAATTCATTAATTTTTAGGAATTTGCAACCAGTCTGTATTTCCAAGCTTAAAACGCTAAATGCTGTTCCTGGTGTACAATACTATATTTTGAATGAATGTTTTTCCTGATTTTGTCAAATTTAGGTAGAATAAGCTAAAGTATACTAAACTGCAATGTTTTTAAAGTATTCAAATTCATCAATTTGTAGAAATTTGTAACATGGCTCTATTTTCAAGCTTTACATGTGATATGAACATGCTGGTGTACAATATTATATTTTGAATGTTTTTTTTTTTGATTTTGTCATATTTAGGTAGAATGAGCTAAATTATACTGAACTGCAATGTTAAAGTATTCAAATTGATCAATTTTTAACAATTTGTAATGTGGCTATATTTCCAAGCTTAAAATGTGATATGAACATGCTGATGTACAATACTATATTTTGAATGAATTTTTTCGCTGATTTTGTCATATTTAGGTAGAATTAGCTAAATTATACTGAACTGCAATGTTAAAGTATTCAAATTCATCAATTTTTAGGAATTTGTAACCTGGCTGTATTTCAGAGCTTACAACGCTATATGAATATGCTGGTGTAGAATACTATATTTTAAATAACTGTTTTCACTGATTTTGTGATATTTACATAGAATTGTCTAAATTATACTGAACTGCAATGTTAAACTATTTAAATTCATCAATTTTTAGGAGTTTGTGACAAGACTGTATTTCCAAGCTTTAAATTTGATATCAACATGATGGTGTACAATACAATATTTTAATGAATTTTTTGCGGATTTTGTAATATTTAGGTAGAATTAGCTAAATTATACTGAACTGCAATGTTAAAGTATTCAAATTCATCAATTTTTATGAATTTTTAACCTTGCTGTATTTTCAAGCTTAAAACACAATATGAATATGCTGGTGTAAAATATTATAGTTTGAATGAATGTTTTCACTGATGTTGTCATATGTAGGTGGAATTAGCTAAATTATACTGAAATGCAATGTTAAAATTTTCATATTTATCAATTTTTAGGAATTTGTAACCTGGCTGTATTTTCAAGTTTAAAACGTGATTTGAAGATGCTGGTGTACAATACCATATTTTCACTGAATTTTTTCTCTGATGTTTTCATATTTAGGTAGAATTAGGTAAATTAGACTGAACTGCAGTGTTAAAGTATTCAAATTCATCAACTTTTAGAAAATTGGAACTAGGCTGTATTTCCAAGCTTACAACGCTATATGAAAATGCAGGGGTAGACTACTATATTTTAAACAACCTTTTCCTCTGATTTTGTTATATTTACATAGAATTGTCTAAATTGTACTGAACTGCAATGCTAAAGTATTGAAATTCATCAATTTTTAGAAATTTGTAACCTGGCTGTATTTCCAAGCTTAAACCGCATTATGAAAATGCTGGTGTACAATACTATATTTTGAATGAATTTTTTCGCTGCTTTAGTCATATTTAGGTAGAATATGCTAAATTATACTGAACTGCAATATAAAAGTATTCAAATTCATCAATTTTTAGGAATCTGTATCCTGACTGTATTTCCAAGTTTAAAATACGATATCAACATGATGGTGTACAATACTATATTTTGAATGAATTTTTTTACTGATTTTGTCATATTTAGGTAGAATTAGCTAAATTATACTGAACTGCAATGTTAAAGTGTTCAAATTCATCAATTTTTAGGAATTTGTAACCTGGCTGTATTTCCAAGCTTAAAACGCGCTATGAACATGCTGGTGTACAATTTTTTCGCTGCTTTTGTTATATTTAGGTAACATTAGCTAAATTAGACTGAACTGCAATGTTACAGTATTCAAATTAATCAATTTTTAGGAATTTGTAACCTGCCTGTGTTTCTAAGCTTAAAACCCTATTGGAACATGGTGGTGTTCAATACTATATTTTGAATGAATTTTATTCGTTGATTTTTTCATATTTAGGTAGATTTAGCTAACTTATACTGAACTGCATTGTTAAAGTGTTCAAATTAATGAATTTTTAGGAATTTGTAACATGGCTCTTTTTTCAAGCTGAAAATGCTATATGAAGATGCTGGTGTACAATACCATATTTTGAATGAATATTTTCACTGATTTTGTCATATTTAGGTAGAATTAGCTAAATTATACTTAAGTGCATATGTTAAAGTATTCAAATTCATCAACTTTTAGGAAATTGTAACCTGGCTATATTTCCAAGCCTACAACACTATATGAACATGCTGGTGTAGAATACCAAATTTCAAATAACTTTTTCCATTGATTTTGTGATATTTACATAGAATTGTCTAAATTATACTGAACTGCAATGTTAAAGTATTCAAATTCATCAATTGTTAGAAATTTGTAACCTGCCTCTATTTCTAAGCTTAAAACACTATTGAAACATGGTGGTGTATAATACTATATTTTGATTAAATTTTTTCGCTGATTTTGTCATATTGAGTAGAATTCGCTAAATTATACTGAACTGAAATGTTAAAGTATTGAAATTCATCAAGTTTTAGAAAATTGTAACCTGGCTGTATTTCCAAGCTTACAATGCTATATGAACATGCTGGTGTAGAATACCAAATTTCAAATAACTTTTTCCACTGATTTTGTGATATTTACATAGAATTGTCTAAATTATACTGAACTGCAATGTTAAAGTATTCAAATTCATCAATTTTTAGAAATTTGTATCCTGGCTGTATTTCCAAGCTTAAAACGCTAAATGAAGATGCTGGTGTACAATATTATATTTGGAATGAATTTTTTCGCTGATTTTGTCATATTTAGGTAGAATTTGCTAAATTATACTGAACTGCATTGTTAAAGTATTAAAATTCATTAATTTCTAGGAATTTGTAACCTGACTGTATTTTTAAGCTTAAAACGCGATATGAAAATGCTGGTGTACAATACTATATTTTGAATGAATTTTTTTACTGATTTAGTCATATTTAGATAGAAGTCACTAAATTACACTGAACTGCAATATTAAAGTATTCAAATTCATCAATTTTTAGGAATTTGTAACCTGACTATATTTCCAAGCTTAAAACACGATATGAATATGTTGGTGTACAATATTATATTGTGAATGAATGTTTTCACTCATTTTGTCATATGTAGGTAGAATTAGTTTTCGATTTCATCAATTTTTAGGAATTTGTAACCTGGATGTATTTTCAGGTTTAAAACACGATATGAACATGCTGGTGTAGAATACTATATTTTGAATAACTTTTTTCGCCTATTTTGTCATATTTAGGTAGAATTCGCTAAATTATACTGAACTGCAATGTTAAAGTATTGCAATTCATTACTTTTTAGGAATTTGCAACCAGTCTGTATTTCTAAGCTTAAAACGCTAAATGCTGTTCCTGGTGTACAATATTATATTTTGAATGAATGTTTTTCCTGATTTTGTCAAATTTAGGTAGAATAAGCTAAAGTATACTCAACTGCAATGTTTTTAAAGTATTCAAATTCATCAATTTGTAGAAATTTGTAACATGGCTCTATTTTCAAGCTTTAAATGTGATATGAACATGCTGGTGTACAATATTATATTTTGAATGAATTTTTTTACTGATTTTGTCATATTTAGGTAGAATGAGCTAAATTATACTGAACTGCAATGTTAAAGTATTCAAATTCATCAATTTTTAAAAATTTGTAACCTGGCTGTATTTCCAAGCTTAAAACGCGATATGAACATGCTGATGTACAATACTATATTTTGAATGAATTTTTTCGCTGATTTTGTCATATTTAGGTAGAATTAGCTAAATTATACTGAACTGCAATGTTAAAGTATTCAAATTCATTAAGTTCTAGGAATTTGTAACCTGGCTGTATTTCAGAGTTAACAACGCTATATGAATATGCTGGTGTAGAATACTATATTTTAAATAACTGTTTTCACTGATTTTGTGATATTTACATAGAATTGTCTAAATTATACTGAACTGCAATGTTAAACTATTTAAATTCATCAATTTTTAGGAGTTTGTGACAAGACTGTATTTCCAAGCTTTAAATTTGATATCAACATGATGGTATACAATACTATATTTTAAATGAATTTTTTTACTGATTTTGTCATATTTACGTAGAATTAGCTAAATTATACTGAACTACAATGTTAAAGTATTCAAATTCATCAATTTTTATGAATTTTTAACCTTGCTGTATTTTCAAGCTTAAAACACAATATGAATATGCTGGTGTAAAATATTATAGTTTGAATGAATGTTTTCACTGATGTTGTCATATGTAGGTGGAATTAGCTAAATTATACTGAAATGCAATGTTAAAATTTTCATATTTATCAATTTTTAGGAATTTGTAACCTGGCTGTATTTTCAAGTTTAAAACGTGATTTGAAGATGCTGGTGTACAATACCATATTTTCACTGAATTTTTTCTCTGATTTTTTCATATTTAGGTAGAATTAGGTAAATTAGACTGAACTGCAGTGTTAAAGTATTCAAATACATCAACTTTTAGGAAATTGGAACTAGGCTGTATTTCCAAGCTTACAACGCTATATGAAAATGCTGGGGTAGACTACTATATTTTATACAACCTTTTCCTCTGATTTTGTTATATTTACATAGAATTGTCTAAATTGTACTGAACTGCAATGTTAAAGTATTGAAATTCATCAATTTTTAAAAATTTGTATCCTGGCTGTATTTCCAAGCTTAAAACGCTAAATGAACATGCTGGTGTACAATATTATATTTTGAATGAATTTTTTCGCTGATTTTGTCATATTTAGGTAGAATTTGCTAAATTATACTGAACTGCAATGTTAAAGTATTCAAATTCATCAATTTTTAGGAATCTGTATCCTGGCTGTATTTCCAAGTTTAAAACCCGCTAAGACCATGCTGTTGTACAGTACTATATTTTGAATGAATTTTTTTACTGGTTTTGTCATATTTAGGTAAAATTAGCTAAATTATACTGAACTGCAATGTTAAAGTGTTCAAATTCATCAATTTTTAAAAATTTGTAACCAGGCTGTATTTCCAAGCTTAAAACGCGCTATGAACATGCTGGTGTACAATTTTTTCGCTGATTTTGTCATATTTAGGTAACATTAGCTAAATTAGACTGAACTGCAATGTTACAGTATTCAAATTAATCAATTTTTAGGAATTTGTAACCTGCCTGTGTTTCTAAGCTTAAAACCCTATTGGAACATGGTGGTGTTCAATACTATATTTTGAATGAATTTTATTCGTTGATTTTTTCATATTTAGGTAGATTTAACTAACTTATACTGAACTGCATTGTTAAAGTGTTCAAATTAATGAATTTTTAGGAATTTGTAACATGGCTTTTTTTCAAGCTGAAAATGCTATATGAAGATGCTGGTGTACAATACCATATTTTGAATGAATATTTTCACTGATTTTGTCATATTTAGGTAGAATTAGCTAAATTATACTTAAGTGCATATGTTAAAGTATTCAAATTCATCAACTTTTAGGAAATTGTAACCTGGCTATATTTCCAAACCTACAACACTATATGAACATGCTGGTGTAGAATACCAAATTTCAAATAACTTTCTCCACTGATTTTGTGATATTTACATAGAATTGTCTAAATTATACTGAACTGCAATGTTAAAGTATTCAAATTCATCAATTTTTAGAAATTTGTAACCTGCCTCTATTTCTAAGCTTAAAACACTATTGGAACATGGTGGTGTATAATACTATATTTTGATTAAATTTTTTCGCTGATTTTGTCATATTGAGTAGAATTCGCTAAATTATACTGAACTGAAATGTTAAAGTATTGAAATTCATCAAGTTTTAGAAAATTGTAACCTGGCTGTATTTCCAAGCTTACAATGCTATATGAACATGCTGGTGTAGAATACTATATTTTAAATAACTGTTTCCACTGATTTTGTGATATTTACATAGAATTGTCTAAATTATACTGAACTGCAATGCGAAAGTATTGAAACTCATCAATTTTTAGAAATTTGTAACCTGGCTGTATATCCAAGCTTAAAACGCGCTATGAACATGCTGGTGTACAGTACTATATTTTGAATGAATTTTTTCACTGATTTTGTCATATTTCGGTAAAATTAGCTAAATTATACTGAACTGCAATGTTAAAGTATTCAAATTCATTAATTTTTAGGAATGTGTAATTTGGCTGTATTTCCAAGCTTAAAACCCGCTAAGACCATGCTGGTGTACAATACTATATTTTGAATGAATTTTTTTACTGATTTAGTCATATTTAGATAGAAGTCACTAAATTACACTGAACTGCAAGATTAAAGTATTCAAATTCATCAATTTTTAGGAATTTGTAACATGGCTCTATTCTCAAGCTTAAAACGCGATATGAACATGCTGGTATACAGTAATATATTTTTAATGAATTTTTTCACTGATTTTGTCATATTTCGGTAGAATTAGCTAAATTATACTGAAATGCAATGTTAAAGTATTCAAATTCATCAATTTTTAAAAATTTGTAACCAGGCTGTATTTCCAAGCTTAAAACGCGAAATGAACATGCTGGTGTACAATACTATATTTTGAATGAATTTTTTCGCTGATTTTGTCATATTTAGGTAGAATTCGCTAAATTATACTGAACTGCAATGTTAAAGTATTGCAATTCATCAATTTTTAAAAATTTGTAACCAGGCTGTATTTCCAAGCTTAAAACGCTAAATGCTGTTCCTGGTGTACAATACTATATTTTGAATGAATGTTTTTCCTGATTTTGTCAAATTTAGGTAGAATAAGCTAAAGTATACTAAACTGCAATGTTTTTAAAGTATTCAAATTCATCAATTTGTAGAAATTTGTAACATGGCTCTATTTTCAAGCTTTACATGTGATATGAACATGCTGGTGTACAATATTATATTTTGAATGAATTTTTTTACTGGTTTTGTCATATTTAGGTAGAATGAGCTAAATTATACTGAACTGCAATGTTAAAGTATTCAAATTCATCAATTTTTAGAAATTTGTAACCTGGCTGTATTTCCAAGCTTAAAACGCGCTATGAACATGCTGATGTACAATACTATATTTTGAATGAATTTTTTCACTGATTTTGTCATATTTAGGTAGAATTAGCTAAATTATACTGAACTGCAATGTTAAAGTATTCAAATTCATCAATTTTTAGGAATTTGTAACCTGGCTGTATTTCAGAGCTTACAACGCTATATGAATATGCTGGTGTAGAATACTATATTTTAAATAACTGTTTTCACTGATTTTGTGATATTTACATAGAATTGTCTAAATTATACTGAACTGCAATGTTAAACTATTTAAATTCATCAATTTTTAGGAGTTTGTGACAAGACTGTATTTCCAAGCTTTAAATTTGATATCAACATGATGGTGTACAATACAATATTTTAATGAATTTTTTGCTGATTTTGTAATATTTAGGTAGCATTAGCTAAATTATACTGAACTGCAATGTTAAAGTATTCAAATTCATCAATTTTTATGAATTTTTAACCTTGCTGTATTTTCAAGCTTAAAACACAATATGAATATGCTGGTGTAAAATATTATAGTTTGAATGAATGTTTTCACTAATGTTGTCATATGTAGGTGGAATTAGCTAAATTATACTGAAATGCAATGTTAAAATTTTCATATTTATCAATTTTTAGGAATTTGTAACCTGGCTGTATTTTCAAGTTTAAAACGTGATTTGAAGATGCTGGTGTACAATACCATATTTTCACTGAATTTTTTCTCTGATTTTTTCATATTTAGGTAGAATTAGGTAAATTAGACTGAACTGCAGTGTTAAAGTATTCAAATTCATCAACTTTTAGGAAATTGGAACTAGGCTGTATTTCCAAGCTTGCAACGCTATATGAAAATGCTGGGGTAGACTACTATATTTTAAACAACCTTTTCCTCTGATTTTGTTATATTTACATAGAATTGTCTAAATTGTACTGAACTGCAATGTTAAAGTATTGAAATTCATCAATTTTTAGAAATTTGTAACCTGGCTGTATTTCCAAGCTTAAACCGCATTATGAAAATGCTGGTGTACAATACTATATTTTGAATGAATTTTTTCACTGCTTTAGTCATATTTAGGTAGAATTTGCTAAATTATACTGAACTGCAATATAAAAGTATTCAAATTCATCAATTTTTAGGAATCTGTATCCTGACTGTATTTCCAAGTTTAAAATACGATATCAACATGATGGTGTACAATACTATATTTTGAATGAATTTTTTTACTGATTTTGTCATATTTAGGTAGAATTAGCTAAATTATACTGAACTGCAATGTTAAAGTGTTCAAATTCATCAATTTTTAGGAATTTGTAACCTGGCTGTATTTCCAAGCTTAACACGCAGTATGATCATGCTGGTGTACAATTTCTTCGCTGCTTTTGTTATATTTAGGTAACATTAGCTAAATTAGACTGAACTGCAATGTTACAGTATTCAAATTAATCAATTTTTAGGAATTTGTAACCTGCCTGTGTTTCTAAGCTTAAAACCCTATTGGAACATGGTGGTGTTCAATACTATATTTTGAATGAATTTTATTCGTTGATTTTTTTCATATTTAGGTAGATTTAGCTAACTTATACTGAACTGCATTGTTAAAGTGTTCAAATTAATGAATTTTTAGGAATTTGTAACATGGCTCTTTTTTCAAGCTGAAAATGCTATATGAAGATGCTGGTGTACAATACCATATTTTGAATGAATATTTTCACTGATTTTGTCATATTTAGGTAGAATTAGCTAAATTATACTTAAGTGCATATGTTAAAGTATTCAAATTCATCAACTTTTAGGAAATTGTAACCTGGCTATATTTCCAAGCCTACAACACTATATGAACATGCTGGGGTAGAATACCAAATTTCAAATAACTTTTTCCACTGATTTTGTGATATTTACATAGAATTGTCTAAATTATACTGAACTGCAATGTTAAAGTATTCAAATTCATCAATTTTTAGAAATTTGTAACCTGCCTCTATTTCTAAGCTTAAAACACTATTGGAACATGGTGGTGTATAATACTATATTTTGATTAAATTTTTTCGCTGATTTTGTCATATTGAGTAGAATTCGCTAAATTATACTGAACTGAAATGTTAAAGTATTGAAATTCATCAAGTTTTAGAAAATTGTAACCTGGCTGTATTTCCAAGCTTACAATGCTATATGAATATGCTGGTGTAGAATACTATATTTTAAATAACTGTTTCCACTGATTTTGTGATATTTACATAGAATTGTCTAAATTATACTGAACTGCAATGCGAAAGTATTGAAACTCATCAATTTTTAGAAAATTGTAACCTGGCTGTATATCCAAGCTTAAAACGCATTATGAAAATGCTGGTGTACAATACTATATTTTGAATGAATTTTTTCACTGATTTAATCATATTTAGGTAGAATTTGCTAAATTATACTGAACTGCATTGTTAAAGTATTAAAATTCATTAATTTCTAGGAATTTGTAACCTGACTGTATTTTTAAGCTTAAAACGCGATATGAAAATGCTGGTGTACAATACTATATTTTGAATGAATTTTTTTACTGATTTAGTCATATTTAGATAGAAGTCACTAAATTACACTGAACTGCAATATTAAAGTATTCAAATTCATCAATTTTTAGGAATTTGTAACCTGACTATATTTCCAAGCTTAAAACACGATATGAATATGTTGGTGTACAATATTTTATTGTGAATGAATGTTTTCACTCATTTTGTCATATGTAGGTAGAATTAGTTTTCGATTTCATCAATTTTTAGGAATTTGTAACCTGGATGTATTTTCAGGTTTAAAACGCGATATGAACATGCTGGTGTACAATACTATATTTTGACTGAATTTTTTTGCTGATATTGTCATATTTATGTAAAATTAGCTAAATTATACTGAACTACAATGTTAAAGTATTCAAATTCAGTAATTTTTAGGAGTTTGTAACCTGGCTGTATTTCCATGCTTAAAACGCTATATGAACATGGTGGTGTACAACATTATACTTTGAATGAATTTTTTCATTAATTTTCTCATATTTAGATAGAATTAGCTAAATTATACTGAACTGCAATGTTAAAGTATTCAACTCCATCAATTTTTACGAATTTGTAACGTGGCTTTATTTCCAAGCTTAAAACACTATGTGAAAATACTGGTATACAATATTATATTTTGAATGAATTTTTCACTGCTTTTGTCATATTAAGTAAAATTAGCTGAATTATACTGAACTGCAATGTTAAAGTATTCACATTTTTTAATTTTTAGTAATTTGTAACCTGACTGTATTTCCAAGCTTAGAATGCGATATGAACATGCTGGTGTACAATACTATATTTTGAAAGAATTTTTTGCTGACTATGTCATATATATGTAGAATTACCTAAATTATACTGAACTGCAATGTTAAAGTATTTAAATTCATCAACTTTTAGGAACTTGTAACCTGGCAGTTTTTCCAAACTTAAAACGCTATATGAACATGCTGGTGTATAATACTATATCTTAAATAACTTTTTCCTCTGATTTTGTTATATTTACGTAGAATTATCTAAATTATACTGAACTGCAACGTTACAGTATTCAACTTCATCAATTTTTAGCAATTTGTCACCTGGCTGTATTTTCAAGCATTATACGCGATATGAACATGGTGGTGTACAATATTATATTTTGAATGAATTTTTTTACTGATTTTGTCATATTTCATTAGAATTAGCTAAATTATACTGAACTGCAATGTTAAAGTATTCAAATTCATCATTTTTTAGGAATTTGTAACATGGCTGTATTTTCAAGCTTAAAATGCGATGTGAACATACTGGTGTACAATATTATATTTTGAATGAATTTTTTGCTGATTTTGTCATATTTAAATAAAATTAGCTAAATTATACTGAACTGCAATGTTAAAGTATTCAAATTCATCAATTTTTAGGAATTTGTAACCTGGCTGTATTTTCAAGCTTAAAACACGATATGAACATGCTGGTGTACAATTTAATATTTTGAATGAATATTTTCGCTGATTTTGTCATATTTAGGTTGAATTCGCTAAATTATACTGAACTGAAATGTTAAACTACTCAAATTTATCAATTTTTAGGAATTTGTACCCTTGGCTGTATTTTCAAGCTTAAAACGCAATATGAACATGCTGGTAGACAATACTATATTTCGAATAAATTTTTTCACTGATTTTGACATATTTAGGTACAATTGGCTAAATTATACTGAATTGCCATTTTAAAATATTCAAATTCATCAATTATTTAAAATTTGTAACCTGCCTGTATTTTCATGTTTAAAATGCTATATGTACATGCTGGTGTAAAATACTATATTTTAAATAAATATTTTCGCTGATTTTATCAGATTTAGGTAGAATTAGCTAAATTATACTGAACTGCAATGTTAAACTATTCAAATTCATCAATTTTTAGGAATTTGTAACCTGCATGTATTTCCAAGCTTAAAACGCTATAGGAACATGGTGGTGTACAATACTATATTTTGAATGAATTTTTCGCTGATTTTGTCATATTTAGGTAGAATTAGCTAACATATACCGAACTGCAATATTAAAGTATTTAAATTCATCAATTTTTAGGAATTTGTAACCTGGCTGTGTTTCCTAGTGTAAAACGCTATAGGAAAATGCTAGGGTACAATACTATATTTCAAATAAATTTTTTCGCTGATTTTGTCATATTTAGGTGGAGTTGGCTAAATTATCATAACCACTAGATTGCGCCAGCACCTGCTTTACTAGCTAAATTTATTCATTTTAAATTTGGACTTTTGCCAACTAAATGTGGGTAAAAAAATTTAATTTGGTATTCATTATAAATTTAAAGTGTAACTGGAACATTCTCTATTGTTACTATATCAAAAAGTTTAAATTTTTATACAATTTGATCAAATTTTAGTTAAAAAGGAATTTAATGATTGCTGCTCACTCCAGTCATTCTTCCCAGCTTCAAATTCGTAAAACGTTCGAACAGTCATCTGAGAATATTAATGAACATGAATTGTTTAAAAAATCTAAAGTATACAATGAATGAGCTTGTTCAGTCAATTCTCAGTCATATAACATGATCGGAAATAGCAATTCAGACATTGGGGATAGCAACATAACGTTAGTAAAACCACTAAATGTTTATAATAACGTTGGGCACCATTCAGTGCCTTCAAGACAAAAAATGTAAATTTTGAAAATTGAAATTTTGGCATCCAAAATGCAATTGAAGTTAAACAATGTACTCCACAACAGTTAACTATGAATAAAAAAAGTGATTCAATCAGTAAAACATCATATGCAGAAAAGGTGGGAAACAAATTTTCTAAATCAATAAGACAGCTCAAGCTGAAGAGGTCTCTTTAAACCTCATGGAAATTCAGGAACATTGAGATGACTACCAGAATGAAATAGAATTAGAGAGTAGCTTGTTCATTAACAATGATCACCAGGAACTAACATTAAATGACTTTGAGGACATTAATGAGGCTTTTCACAAGTCTATTCGTTTATTTCTCTTAAGATCATTTAAAAACTATTGTAATGAAAAATCAGTAATCTTAGCCATCACTGATCACAAAAAGAACTTATTCTTTTTTCCTCTGGATGATCTCTACAAGTTAATTGAAACCAATAACCTAGAGGAAAAAATTCATAAAATTCTTAATCACCCCAACCTTATATATGTTATTATTGAATTCAACAACATTCTTCTAAAAGAAGAGTTTAAACATAGTTATAAATTTCTTAATAAATTTCTAATCAATGTGGACATAAACAGACCCTATACACTCCAAGTGATGATCAGAAATTCTTACATTAACCTAGAAAAGGACCATCTACAAAAAATGTTGGCTAATTATGGAAAAGTAACTGAGTTTAGATCCCTCCCAAATTTTAAACTGAAGGGAGGAATCTTATCTAACATAGCAGTTTTTCAATTTGAAATAAAAAACAATACTTCACCGTTTGAAATACCAACCATAGTAGCATCTAGTGAAGCTCCACTAGTCATTTCCTTTAAATGCATTTCCCCTCAGTGTTTCCACTGTTGGCCTAGAGATAATTTAATAAATAACTGCCCAACCAGATTATGTAATGATTATGGTAAAACAAAAACGGCATTTCACAAATGTTTCACCAACTATCTTAAAAACAAACTTAAGCAGTGGGAATCAAACTGAATCTTTTCTGGCCCTACACACAATAATAAAAACCAACAATAAATGAAAACCACATATCCAACTCTTCTTCTCAAAAAACAACAAAACAACAATTTGAAAAAGACTTTCCAGCACTATTAGTTAATGAAAAAAATATGATAACATTAGTTATAGGAAAAAAACACTCCAACTCCTCATGAAGACTTACACAAACAGGACTCATTTTCCAATGAAGTCAGAGAAACAATTCACAGCCATAAAAATGAAGGGAGAACAAAAAAACCAAAAGCAACGAAACAAAGCAATTAAAAGGAAATCAAAATAAAAAGCATTCAACAATTGAAGATAATGTGGAAAACCCAGATAAATATAATGAGCAAGCTAATAAAATTGAAGAAAACATTAGTCTCAGGGATAGACCACAGAAACGGGCTCGTGATCCAAAACAGAAAAAAATAACAGAAGAAAATAAGCTTACTGATAATCGAAGTGGAGAGTCATCAGAAGAAAACAATGATAACCCACACACACAAAAAAAGAAAACCAGTCTATCCACATCAAACACAAGAAAATCTGGTTGAATCCCCCAGCATGGAAGAAGAGGACATTGTGCTCATGGAAGAAATAGTAAAAGAAGATTCTGATAAATACTTTGAAGCAATTAATGATAACACAGGTAAAACCAATATGAATCACTCTAAGGATTCAAAAAATCTGCAATGTAGTAGCAGGAGCATCAATTCATCCACCACAAAATGGGAAGATTCTTCCTAAGTGTCATGTACTTGCAATAATCATGCAACACCAAACCTTTTTTATTTTTGATGAAGATTAAAATAATTGAAATTAATGTTAGAGGCTTAAACTCAGTTCATTGAGCCTATGCCATAGAAGACTGGTTTCAAAAAGAGTCTCCAGATATGTGCTTCACAGAGACAAAACTTCATAATAATACTGATAATAAAATTGCAGAGATTATTAACTCTCTAGGTCTATTTTATTATTCAATAGCAACTTCACCCTCAGGTGGTGTAGGCTTTGTGTTAAATCGAAACTCAAAATTTACAAAATACAATCTATTCCACATCGATACTAATTGTGCAATTATAAACTTTGATATAGGAAATAGTAGTCTAAACATTATATATCTTTACCTCCACAAAAATACAAATACAATACACAAAGTAATTAATACAATTAATTCAACTCTTACCCATAATAATTCATCTATTATAATTTTAGGTGACTTTAACATGTCCTACAATACTTTTGATACCAATCATATACATCTGATGAACACTGGACTAATGTCAGTGCAAGGCTTTTTTCCAATAAATTCTTATTCATTCTACACAAAGGAATATTCATCACTAATACATCTCATATACTATTCACCAGACATTCACTTCAAAATTGAAACTTCATTAAAACATGTGGTCTTTTCAAACCACTTAGCTCTAAAGATCTTTATTTATGCAGGAGACCCAACTTTTCATTCAGATGGCCTTGCTAAAACACCAAGAATGATTAATAAATTCAACACTCCTGAGGCCATCTTCTCTGAGGGCTACATATATGTTCATAAGACTAACATCTTGTCACAAGATCCAATTCAGGCATGGCTTATATTTACTGAAGTTCTGAGAGCAACTACCAACAACTACTCCTGTAAACAGAAAGAACCTAAAAATTCTAAAAGACATGGAATCTATCAGAATGGCAATAGATTCAATTCCTTCCACCTTTCTTGACATTAGCACAATTCATGATCTAAAAAATCAATACAAAATGAAACAAAGAACTTTAGCTGAAACAATTGCTATCAAAACATCAAAAATATTCTTAGCTAACAGGCATGCATGGACAAAAAGCTATATGCAGTGGGCACTATGAGCTAAAGCAAAAATAAATACTCCCTTGTCTATCAATGATAATGGAATCAATCATATAGTCTCCTCAATGCTTATAACCATTTATATCTTCTATGCCAAATTACAAGTTGACTCAAATTCTATATCTAGGACAACCTTCAAAAATGATACAAATGATTATGATTACCAAATTACTAACAAACAAATTCTGGATAAATTCAAATCTATCCCAGACAAAACCCATCCAGGCCCACATGGCCTACCAAAATTTCTATTACTTCACCTATCTCATTTAACCCTACCTATTATAAAAGGTATGCTAGATAGATTGGCCTCAGATTGCTTAGAAATCCCTAACCTCTACCCCATTTCACTAGTGCCTTTTTTAAAGAAATAAGATATGCCTTTTACTACCTCCAATATTAGACCAATCTCCATGACGCCCCTTCTCATAAAAATAATTGAAGGACTCATAAAGGATAAGATTCAAGGTACAATTTTAAGAAAAATATCAAATGCACAATATGCAAAAAAAGGCTCATCAGCAATAAATGCTGTATGCCTTTTTAAATCAGTTTTAGACCATGTAAAAAGCAAAACAAAATCTCAGCCCACTGCAGTACAATTGGATATCACAGCTGCACTTGATTCCATATGCATAAATATACTTCTCGAAACTTTAGAACATTATGGAGTTTCCACAGTGTACTTAAGTATCATTGAAAATCACTTGAACAATAGAGAAATACTTATCACACTCAATGGCCGGATAGCACCTGAAATTAGACCTTCCATCTCTATTCCACAAGGTTCTCCTTTAAGTGCCCTGTTGTTCATAGCCTACATAAACCCTCTACTAAAAGAGATTGAAGCAAAACTCCCTGGAGTCTTGTACCCTTTATAAACCGAGAAATCAACCTACTAGCATATATGGATGACATTGTCATTATACTCCCTTCTATGAAGCACTTAGCTGCACTAGAAAAAATTATCTACTAATACTCTACAAATTACAAGCTAGTATTTAATTGGGAAAACTCTGCAGTGTGGAAACTTTTGTCAGGAAAAAGTGTTCCCTCCATCTTTTCAGCAAAACCTCAATCTTTTTTGGGATTCCCTCTATACCTGTCTCCAAGGATGATGAAAATTTCAGTACAGAACAATTTGCTTTTTGCAACTAAAAAAGTAACAGTCACTAAAGGGTGTTTATCTCTCCCTGTGTCATAAAGTTCATCTGCTAAATACACTGGCATTTAGTAGAATCAATTACTACCTCCCCATTTTAAATCCTACCTAAAGATTTATCTCACAAATAAATTCATTATGTTCTGCTTTTCTATGGAAAAAAAAGGTGATATCCATCAGTATGAAAAAAATGCAAAACCCTAAAAGATTAAATGGACTAGGTTTGCATTCAATTGCTATAATGTTAATGAGAAACATGATAAATTTCTTTTATTCCATGTACACGAAAACAATATACCAAACTCCACTCAATAAAATTATCCCTACAGACAGGCCTCCACCATACCATAGGCAATCCTGGCTGGAAAACCTAATCAACCTTCTTTCCAATCATATCAAATTAAATGAGTCAATTTGATGAGACTTTCAACATTCTGAACATTAATCAGGATTGCCCACCTACAATGCTAGGAATACCAAATGAGAAATTAATTCCAAAGATAAAAATATGGTTTCTTACACCAAAATATATTCATTTTACCAGAAAAACCAATCTTTGCGCTTTACCAACAAATGACTTCCTTATTGAGAAAAAATGATTCAAGAGGATTGAAGCTCTAAGTAACATCTGCAAAAGACATTCTGAAACTATCAACTATATTCTAATAGACTGCATATGATTAAACCAAGTAAGATGCAGACTTCAAGATTTCTTCAAGATCACACATATTCAACTCATTGACATCGCTAGGGACATCAAAACAGAAAGTTACGCAAACATTGGAAGATCTATCTTTGTAAACCACACACTTTGGCTACTCAGACATAGATTATTATTCAATACAACACCCTGTGATCCTATTGAATTTACTATCAAAACTCTTACAACTATAAGAGAAAAAGACCAGCTACTAACTCCCACTGAAATCTTCATGCCAACCTGGATCCAGTCAGAAGACTTTGACCACAGCAATAAAAATACAGAAGTAAATAATGACTAAACATATTTGGACTCGATTAAAAATGGAAAACTTAGAAATTCATCAATTAAGAAAATAAACAATTAATAGATATCCCCAATGGGCAGTTGGGGGAATTTTTTTTAATTTACTTCTATTTTCTAATTTGCAATGAACTGCATGCTTGTCAAAATAAAGAACAAGAAACTGATCTTTCACAGTTGCAAGTATAATTTTTTTCTTGTAATTTTATTGATTCACAAAATGCATGTTTGTAATTATTATTTGCTTTTTTTCTATATAATTTACATGTGTAACCAAAATTAAATATAAATAAATATTATACCTTAAAAAATTATATAAATGATACTGAACTGCAATGTTAAACTATTCAAATTCATCAATTTTTAGGAATTTGTAATGCGGCTGTATTTCCAAGCTTAAAACGCTATAGGAACATGATGGTGAACAATACTATATTTCAAATGAATTTTTTCACTGATTTTGTCATATTTAGGTAGAATTAGCTAAATTACACTGAACTGCAATGTTAAAGTATTCAAATTCATCAATTTTTAGGAATTTGTCACCTGGCTGTATTTCCAAGCTTAAAATGCTATATCAACATGCAGGTGTACAATACTATCTTTTGAATGATTTTTTTTGCTGATTTTGTCACCTTTAGGTAGAATTAGCTAAATTAAACTGAACAGCAATGTTAAAGTATTCAAATTCATCAATTTTTAGGAATTTGTAACCTGGCTATATTTCCAAGCTTAAAACACTATAGGAAAATGCTGGTGTACAATACTATATTTTGAATGATTTTTTCACTGATTTTGTCATATTTAGGTAGAATTTGCGAAATTACACTGAACTGCAATGTTAAACTATTCAAATTCGTCAATGTTTAGGAATTTGTAACCTGGCTGTATTTACAAGCTTAAAACGCTAGGCTACAATACTATATTTCGAGTGAATTTTTTCACTGATGTTATCATATTTAGGTAGAATTAGCTAAATTATACTGAACTGCAATGGCAAAGTAGTCAAATTCATGAATTTTTAAGAATTTGTCACCTGGCTGTATTTCCAAGCTTAAAATGCTATATGAATATGCTGGTGTACAATACTATATTTTAAATGAATTTTTTTGCTGATTTCATCATACTTAGGTAGAATTAGCTAACTTATACTGAACTGCAATGTTAAAGTATTCAAATTCATCAATTTTTAGGAATTTGTAACCTCGCTGTATTTCCAAGATTAAAAAGCTATATAAACATGCTGGTGTGCAATACTATATGTTGAATGAATTTTTTCACTGATTTTGTTCTATTTAGGTAGAATTAGCTAAATTTTACTGAACTGCAATGTTAATGTTTTCAAATTCATCAATTTTTAGGAATTTGTAACCTGGCTCTATTTTCAAGCTGAAAACGCTATATGAAGATGGTGGTGTACAATACTATATTTTGAATGAATTTTTTCACTGATTTTGTCATATTTAGGTAGAATTAGCTAAATTATACTGAACTGCAATGTTAAAGTATTCAAATTCATTAATTTCTAGGAATTTGTAACCTGACTGTATTTCCAAGCTTAAAATGCGATATGAATATGCTGGTGTAGAATACTATATTTTAAATAACTTTTTCCACTGATTTTGTTATATTTACATAGAATTGTCTAAATTATACTGAACTGCAATGTTTAAGTATTGAAATTCATCAATTTTTAGAAATTAGTAACCTGGGTGTATTTCCAAGCTTAACATGCAGTATGATCATGCTGGTGTACAATTTTTTCACTGATTTTGTCATATTTAGGTAGAATTAGCTACATTATACTGAACTGCAAAGTTAAAGTATTCAAATTCATCAATTTTTAGTAATTTGTAACCTGGCTGTATTTCCAAGCTTAAAACACGCTATGAACATGCTGGTGTACAATAGTATATTTTGAATGAAATTTTCCACTGATTTTGTCATATTTAGGTAGAATTAGCTAAATTATACTGAACTGCAATGATAAAGTATTTAAATTACAGATGTTGATCTGTTTTCTATAGCATATTTAATGATAAAGTATTTAAATTACAGATGTTCATCTGTTTTCTATAGCATATTTTTGTAATTTAATGACTTTTTCCAAAATCACAAACACCTGCACAAGTTGGCTTAAGACTTGTTTTTAATTAATTTACATTCTTAATTACCCTGTAAGTACAGGGTAAAAGAAAAATAGAAATTAAGTATATGTTAGCAATATTGGAAATTATTAGTGGCATTTAAAAAAAACATAAATACATAAACATATTTACTAGAATTATTTGCCATATGGAAATAAAGAGAAAGTATATTAAAAAAGGCTTAATGAGGATCAGTTATATAGAGTTATATTATAAAAGTTATACAATAGGAAAACATTTAAGTATAGTATCAGAACATAGCATCAGGATTATAAAGAAGGCTGAATTTGATAATGAAAAGTGACTAAAGTTCTTTTACCTTGATATTTGGAATAGCAGTCCTTGATGCGAATAATGTTCATCATCATTAGTTTACTAGATCTAGGGTTTAAATATGACATGATAGGTAGCATTTACTTTATTGGCATACATTCAGAGTTCATTAGTATGGGATAGGGAGCTTTGTTATGGGAAAAGCTTATTGGAATGGAGGGGAAGGTGAAATTTCCCCTACTCACGGCACATTGGGGGAAAATTAAAATTGATGTGGATTTGGTTGGACATCAGCATATTTTGGTTATCTCTCCTTTTTGGATTCAAATCCAGCAGTATTTATACTTCTATTTTGGTGATGTAGCATAGCAACTACTGCTGGACCTGAGGCATTTTAAGCACTTAATGTGCAGCTAAAATTGGCTGACTGGATTCTTTCTTATCTTGTAAGACTTTTGAAACAATGCAATTCTGTTATCAGTTTCTTGAACAATTGTTGTAAAATAAGTCTTATGATTTTAAAACAAGCTGGCCTGGACAAAATTTCCACTAATGGGTTTATTTACTATTACAAAATTGTAATCTTTTACTTTTAGCTCCTGGGCTTTTCCGGGTAATTGATTTTGAGAAACTTTTTAAAAGAATTGCATCATTTCTGACTGCTGAATCAAATATAGAAAAATAATGAGTTTCATATATGATTTTAAGTACAATTTATATATAACAATTTTTAATGATTTGTCAGCAATCTCTTACACTGATATATGTATTTATCATTTATGCATGTATACATATGAAAATAAGATTAAATATTTATTTATTAAAGTGGTTTTAGATTAAGATATATAAATATCTACATGATTTATGTTTCAATACTAAAGCAAAAAGAAATATACATATTTATAAATATATATACGTGCATACTGATGGGTTTAAACATAGTTAGATGGTACGAGATTGGATGTGGGCTGTGAAGCAGGATCTGAGCATCAGATCATCTGCATCATTTTCCTGACCTTAATGAATAAAAAAGAAAAAATGTTTAAAAATAGAAAAAAAATCTTTTACTTGATGTCTAGGTGACTAAAGAAAAACCAGTAGATTGGTGACGTGTATCATGGGCAAAATTCATTTATCTCTAACTGACTTTGTTTTCTAAAATTATCTTAATAACAATAAAAAAATTCTTTTGTCACGTATGTTCTAAGATTACCTTTATGTTAAAATTGCATGTTTCATCTTATTATTGTATTAGTTATGATTTGCATAAAATACGAACAAATAAACCATAAAAAAAAAACTATATTGCACATTACAAAGACTTTATAAACTCTATTACACATTACAAATCTATATAAAATATTGTAACTGCAGTCCAAGGTCATTTGTCATTTAATATATCCATTTTGTCTATCTGTTGTCCATCCAGCTCAGATTTATTTAGTTTCTCCCTCAATCTGGCAGTTCATATTTTCTGTTAACAGTCAGTTCATTTTGCCATGAGTTGTGTTGGTCTCTACATGGTTGACTCAAGGGTCTTGAGTGATATTTGACTGGTTCAGTTCTGATATACAAATAATCAATGATGGTGAGGAATTGGGCCATTTCCTCTATCTTCCTAACCCAACATCCCACCATCATTTGCTGGATATAAGGTGGCATCTTTGGCTGTATTGCCATAATAATTTGATTCTCCATGAATGGGATGCATTTTGTCAGTGACATGGGTGAGTCTACTTGTCCCTACATATAATGGGTTTTGATTTTCCTGTGCTAGTGTCTGGTGTAGGCTGGGGTCCATGTGAAATTATCTCCACTCCTTTTTCCTCTATTCTCACCTTGATTCTAGTCTGTTCAGATGCCTCTGATTTATCTTCTGATTTCTCCTCCATTCTTATCCTATCCTCCTTTATGTTGTTGATCTCTTCCCTCATTTTATCAATGTAAACATGAAAGGTGGCATCTTGCTTCTTTTGCTCATCTATAAGTTCTCCTTTTATTTCCTGTATGGCAACCCTAATTTTGTACTTGTGGTCTTCCAGATTCCCATCAAACTTGTTATGAATATCCTCACATTCCTGTCGGCACTCTGTTTGTACCTTATCTACCTTCATCACTATGGTGCATTCATGTTGTTCCACATGGTGACCATCCAGTCCTTTGTCTTTCTGCTTTCATCTTCAATCTTTGCTTCCAAATTTTCAAACCTCTTTTCCATTCTTTGCAACTTCCATCTTACTGTTTCCATGGTTACAGTTGGATTCTCGACCTCCTTAGTTTTGTCATTACTTTCCAAAATGATTTTGCCTGACCTCAATGCCTTTCCCTGATCCATGTCCTCCTCACTACTGCCCTCCATACATCTATTAGGTTTAAGATAAAAAAACATTTTATTTTCTAACTACACAAATAAGTTTATGGTTCTTTTTTCTTTTTGATTTCACTATGGATTAACACCTCCCCCATTCTCACACTCATCCCCTTTGCTCTATTCTCCCATACCTAATTTATCTTTACTTATAACTACCTCCATCCTGCCTGACTTTTATTTCTTTTAATATTAGTTCCTAGATCTAACCTTTCAATACAAAAATATATAAAATAATTATGTTTTCTACCTGGCCTTCTTTCTGTTCTGCTTCATTGTTGTTGTTTTTTTGGTTGTTCTCCAGCACCTGAAACTTCTTAACAAAATGAATTATTATCAATTGCATTGATAAAATGGATACACATACATTTTATATAAAAAGAAAAAAAACTATATAACTTTTGCATTATGAATCATTGCTTTTAAACTATGCTGTTATTCTAATAACTCTACCATCTATTGGCAAATTTATTTTGGTATTGCTACTGGGTGCCAGCCAAAAGGGTAGAGTTATGTGGTCTGTCCAGATGATCCACTATTACTGGCTTGTACACTTTTCTAAAATGTATACTTAATGGTTATACACTGACAGCTTAACAATGATAACAGAAAAAAATTATTAGAGCTTTAGCAAATATTTATATATAAAGGAATGAAAGTATTTAAAAGCTGCCATGACTTTATTTCTTTCATTAATCTGAGTCAGTTATATATGCATAAATATTATTAATAAAAAATCTGCATATTTGCAATTATTTGAAATATTTTAATTCTCTCTCAAACTTGGAAATATATATATATATATTTAAAACATTTATGAAAAAAAAAATTATTATATATAACATTATTACTATTTAGCACACCCACTACTTTATCTTTGTATTTTTAAATGGGAAAGTCCATTAAAAGCTGTCATTATTTTATCTCACTGCAAACTCTAAAATATTATGCTATTAAAATCATTTATGGAAAATATTATATATAAAACATGACTATTTAGAACACATACTTTTTTTTATTTTATTATAAATGTGGAGGCCCCTTAAAAGCTGTCACCTTTTTATTCACGGGAATCCCACATGTATTTTCATGTTTATGAATACAAAACATTTTATATAAAACATTATTTACTTTTTTGAAAAACACATTCCTTTATCTTATGAAAGTAAGAGCTCTTTAAAAGCTGCCACTCTTTTATTCACGGGAATCTTACATGTATTTTAAAGCATTTATTAAAAAAACTATAAAACATGATTTATTATTATTATGAAAATGCACTTTTTTTATCTTTTATTAATATGAAGGTAAAAGCCCCTTAAAAGCTGTCACTTCTTTTTACTTCTTTTAAGACTCACAAGGATTATACATGTAATTAATATTTATGGAAAAGGAACAGAAACACTATATAAAACATTATTATTAGTTAGAGCATATACTTCTTTATATTTCATTATAAACATGAAAGGTAAAAAAAAAAACAGAACTGCCACTATTTTATTTCTTTTATAGATTTGCAAAATGATAAAATTATTATGAAAGAAAAAAAATATTGTGTATATAACAATACTATTTACTGGCAAAATATATTTTTATGTATATACTGAAGCAGTCGGATCTGAGTTCGATCCTATCTTCATGACATCTAGCCATAAGTCCACTTCAAACCCCTAGTACTAACCTTAAATTTCTGATGCAATGGAGCTTTATACGTTCAATCCACGCTAATTTCCATAAAGAAAAATTTATTTTATAAAAGTGTATTAAAATTAATTCGTTTCAGATTTAAATTGATCAATTCTATTAATAAATTCATGATAGAATTATTCATGAATTTATATATATTATAACTGTGTGGATTGTGTGTATATATTTGTAAATATTTAAATATATATAATTGTTCAAAAGTTTCATTGCGTCGGGAATGTTTATTTCACTTTTAAATAATTTGTTAAATTTTTAATGATTAAAAGCTACATTCTTTCGATAAGCTTTCAGATTTTCCCTTTCCAAAACAATGGTTAAAGTTTTATTAATTAGAAAAAAAGATAAGTATTTTAAAATGTAAGGATTTCCTAATTAAAATCATTTTCTGATTTTAAGAATTCATTTTCTAATTAGAAAATGAATTCAAGTTAATGAGTTTGAAAGTCTTATAGAAGGAATGTATCTAAAAACAACTAGTAGATTTTGTGGCATTGATAATGAAAGAAGCACTAGCCTGAAGGCATCCAATACAGTATATAGAGCTCTGAAAAGTTTGGAGGGGAAAAGACATTTTTGTTGTAGAGAAATGCAGTAAACTCTATGCATTTAAAAATCATAAATTTAAATAGTGTTTCGATCATGGTGAAGGGCTAAAACATCAGGAATCTGGCTACGGTTTCTGAAGTCCCCTGAAGGTCTTCAATGAAGCTGGTAAATCCTTTCTGGACCAATCATGTTGCCAAAATCAAATAAAATGCTATTCAAGTAATCAACTAAATGCGTGCCTACATTTTCCTCACCCAGATGTGTAAACTAAGGGAACCAGCCCTGGAAGAAATGGGTAATATATTTCCATAATGAACCTTAAGCTTTCTGGCCAGTTTCCAAACTTTACTTTACACTCCCTTTAAGAGCTCTTCTCATTTATAATGTAATAATCTTTATAAAATCTTTTATTTATGCTATTGTAAATTATATCGTAATTCTCTCAACCTCTAGTCTTTAACTTTTCTTCCTTACTATGGCGGTTTACTATACAATACATATATTTTGTGTGATTTATTAATGTCATTTATTTTTAATTATATGCCAATAATCTTTTGACTCAATAAACTCCTTTGTTCTATTTGCCTTACGCAGAAAATATAATATTAAATCTGATAATAATTCTCGTCCATTAGAACTAGATTTACCATTCTATCAATTATCGAGTTGAAAAAAATTATTAAATATTTGCTATTTTTATAATTGGCTAATAACAAATTATTAGCTCCATTTCTAATCTATGCCCCACCTATTTTCTCGTATTCACCAATGTGTATTTATTCATATATAATCTTAAAATGTTTTTTTTTTTGCAAAAGGGCCGATAAAGGAATCAAATAAATATATTCTAATTCAACTTTCTGTTATTTTCTATTAAGATTCAGGAAGGTATGATATTTGAGGCATGATTAATATAATTTTATAATGCTTTAAAATGGTTTTAGTTAAAAGCTTGTGTGATTTTAATTAATTTGATGAAGTCATCACATAGAGCATTCTATAATTGGGTTTTATTATTCAAATGGTGACTCTCACATCATCATCTTCGAATGTTGCTGACATAGGGCAATCTTCCACTCCATTAGTCTTGTTGGTGATAATATTTGTTATTTTAAATTATTGAGGAAAAAAGCACTTTCTCTCCTGTTCATATTATATTTGGAACACCAAAGGCTCATAGTCAAAAGGCAGTAAGACTTGTGAAATGCAAGCCACCATAGAACTTAGATCATCGACCAGCTATTGTCTTTCCATTTCATTTTATAGCTCATAATTCATCAGCAGTGTTACCTCTCTGTTCCAATAAAGCCCACTCTAATGCTCGTAATTCATGATGAAGTGATTTCAATTAAAGTTGACAAATTCTCAGTTGTCTCAAAGTAAATAAGTTTTCTAATAAAGATTAAAGTTATGCCTTAAATATGTATCTTGCTCTTCATGAATGGATTTGTGAATGTGAAAATGAATCTCACATTCTTTCATATAACATTAGAGTAATAATGTCCTTTACAAATGAATACCTTTATCTGCCTTTATTTTCTTGTTGGGGGCATAGACATAGAATTCCAAAATATTGTGTAATACTCATTGGCATATAATAAGGACCGCCACTCTTGTTATAATTATAAACTTTGTTTAAGGACTAGAATTAATTAATATAAACATTATTTAAAATTCAAACAAAACAAACTATTATTATTAAATATTTTCTAAACACACTTGGTTTCTTAGTTCTTAATTCTCTTATTCAATAATTATTTAATATTAAGTCTTGCTGTCTGTGTTGGCAACCTTAACATATACATATGATTTGATTTAAAATTATCTTAGTTAATTTATTATCCGATATTAGTGTCAGTTCAGGGGTCTCTAATCCTCACCAGCCATTGAGCTAGTTTCTTGGCACATAGCACTGTGCCATCGATTTCTACTAATCTGAAATGGTAAGTTAGGTTTGAATTCAGTTTGGTTTAGCTGAGTTTGGATCTGACTTGCAGTTTAGGTGGTGGTGTTTTCTCTACTGGTACAATACCAAAAAATATTTATACTTATACTAATGACTTGCAGAGAATGTGTACCAATATTCAAAAAATTTTTAAGCTGGGTGTATGAACCAAGAAGAAGAAAAAATTTTTTTTCTTTACACATATATATATTCAATATCACTATGAAAAAAATATATTATTTTTATCCCTATCTACTACTATCTCAGGTATGTGAGTGTCTATATTCGAAGCCCCACATTCGGCACCAAACCGGGGGAAAAAATCTGTACCGGTTGGATTTGTATGTTCATGTAACAAACAAGATCTAGCATCTAGGCAAAAGTACCTAGAATCCAATCGTGCACAAGATATATAAGTCAGGAACACTCATGAATTCTGCCCTATTTGCCTATCTCCCAGATCTATCAACTTATGAGCAACAATCCTGATGATATTGATCTAATTTCATTTCTCACTGCCAGAATCGTTCACTGGAGACACAAAAAGACTCTAAGCTAAGTTTAATGATAGACTAACTTAAAAATGAACTATACTTTAGGAGCCACAAAGGCTCATGACCTTGCATATTAATTATGTATTTTAGCAGAGATCATCTAGTCATTATTGGCATAATTTATAACTTAATAATAACTTAAATAAAAGAAAGCAATGATCTGATAAAGTATATATTTTAATATTTATTGTATTAACAGCATAAATAAATGTGTCTGATTATTTATCATGATTATTTATCAGACACTAGCCTCATAAATATTATATAATTAGGGGTTTTATAATTAAGATTCTTTTTGATTTACACATCAGGATTCAGATTTTATAATAACATTACTTATACTTGCAGCAATGCCAATAATAAATATATTACAGAATTAGCACTATGAGAAACATATTATTAAGATACTATTCCATCCCCAGAGAAATGAAAATAGCATTTAACCGATTTGCATGAGAATAGTTTAACAATCAAATATTACATCTTTATAGAATATAACTGTTAAATTGGTTTATAAAGTGGCAGATGTGTCATACAGCTAATGAATATTTATATTAATAATAAGTTTGTCACAATGATGTGTATGTTAACTAATGGGCATAGATGTCTATTTTAGCAAAGTCACATTACTACGGCTTATGGATGTTCATGGGTTTACTAGAAATGTGATGAAAAGCAGTATGTGCATGGTGACAGTCTGGGTGGTCCAATTATGGATCCTGGAGTGTGCTTCATGAAGTTTATGGGATGAGAATTACTGATTTTTTCTGCAAATGCTGGCAGGATCAGTTTTAGAAATGAAGAGTGGTCAGTGATGAATTTATTGGGCTGGTTTTTCCAGAGTGATCCCCATATTAAGCATGCACATACAACCAAAGATGTCCCCAGGGCAGTTTTACAGCCTGGTTCAAGGACATTGAGAATGATGATGGGATTCCACTTAGCGAATACCTCCATGTTAGAGAGAAGCATGAATATATATATAAAACGAAATGGCCTGTATGCATGCAATGCTTCAGAAGAATGAAGCATAAATAGCTTTATAGACAAACTTACTTATTTAATACCCATAAATTAGAGAATACCCTGTGTAATAGTGAGAATTAATTACTAAGCAGGCATGGATGATAGATTTAATTAAATATATAATTTTAAGATATAAAGAATCCCCTCCTTTTTTTACTTTAAGTTATTCATAACTCCCCACACATTTCATAAATATCAATCTCGGTTAATAAATGCCTTTATGAAAGTAAATAAAATGATATATAAATAACTGGGATGGTGGTAATATGTTGGATAATATATATATATATATATATATATATATATCCAACATATTATAATGTATCATATATATATATATATATATATATATATATATATATGATACATTAAAGTTAAAATAGCACATTATTATTTAGAGAGAAAAAAAATAAACATTTTATGAAAACAGATGTTGATCTGTTTTCTATAGGAAATTTTTATAATTTAATGACTTTATTTTCCAAAATCACAAACACCTGCACAAGTTGACTTAAGACTTGTTTTTAATTAATTTACATTCTTAATTACCCCATAAGTACAAGGTAAAAAAACTAGAATAAAGTATATGTTAGCGATCTTGGAAATTATTATTGGCATTTAAAAAAAAAACATAAATACATAAACATATTAACTAGAATTATTTGCCGCATGGAAATAAAGAGAAAGTATATTAAAAGAGACTTAATAAGGATCAGTTATATAGAGTTATACAATAGAAAAACATTTAAGTATAGTATCAGAACAGAGCATCAGGATTATAAAGAAGGCTAAAGTTCTTTTACCTTGATGCGAATAATGTTCATCATCATTCGTTCACTAGATCTAGGGTTTAAATACGACATGATAGGTAGCATTTACTTTATCGGCATACATTTAGAGTTCATTAGTATGGGATACAGAGTTTCGTTATGGAAAAAGCATATTGGAACAGAGGGGAAGGTGTAATTTTCCCAACTCATGGCACATTGGGTGAAAATTAAAATTGACATGGATTTGGTTGGGCATCATCATATTTTGGTTGTCTTCCTCCCCTTTGGATTCAAATCCAGCAGTGTTTATACTTCTATTTTGGTGATATAGCATAGCAACTACTACTGGACCTGAGGCATTTTAAGCACTTAACATACAGCTAAAATTGGCTGACCGGATCCTTTCTTATCTTGTACGACTTTTGAAACAATGCAATTCTGTTATCTGTTTCTTGAACGATTGTTTTAAAATAAGTCTTATGATTTTAAAACAAGCTGGCATGGACAAAATTTCCACTAATGGGTTTATTTACTATTACAAAATTGTAATCTTTTACTTTTAGCTAATGGGCTTTTCCGGGTAATTGTTTTCAAGAAACTTTTTAAAAGAATTGCATCATTTCTGACTGCTGAATCAAATATAGAAAAATAATGAGTTTCATATATGATTTTAAATACAATTTATATATAACATAATTTTCAATAATTTGTCAGCAATCTCCTACACTGATATATATATATATATATATATATATATATATATATATATATATATATATATATATATATATATATATATATATATATATTTATCATTTACACATGTATACACATGAAAATAAGATTAAATATTTATTTATTAAAATGGTTTTAGATTAAGGTATATAAATATCTACATGATTTATGTTACAATACTAAAGCATAAATAAATATACATATTTATAAATATATACACATGCGTACGGACAGGTTTGAACATAGTTAGATAGTAGGAGATTGGATGTGGGCTGTGAAGCAGGATCTGAGCATCAGATCATCTGCTTCAATATGAATATATACTTCACTAAATAAGCATATATATGACAACATATAAATATACAAACAGATATACCTATATAAATATTTCTTTTATTATCATGTACATAATTTTATTATGAAAGATTCATCATATTGCAGACCACATACTCCTATTATTTCAGGCTAGTAAATGCTGGTCTCAAATATAATGAGGAAACAATGATTGCAGATGTAGACCTATTATTTCAGGCTACTCAGCAATCCAGAACTCTGAAATGTAAGGGGTCTTCACCTAACAGTTACTAAAAAAAAGGTCTTCAACAAACAGTTACTAAAAAAAGGTTTTCACCAAATGGTTACTCAATAAATGATTCCAATCACATAATCCGAACTGAAAAAAAATTTTTAACTAAAGGTGGCTGACATTTATGTTACACAAAATAATATATATATTTATATATCTTAAAACAAACATACACACATTTACTATTGTCAAGTTGAAAATTAAGTTTGATGTTATTAAAAAAAACTTATAATTATATATTATTTGCGAGGAAATGTAATTGCAAAATTAAAAATGAAAAAAAAAATTTGCATGATTATAATTATTCATTATATTGTACCAATCGGAATGCAAGTGAAGATCGAATCTAACCACAAAAACAATATCTGCACTACAAGGGCGCCATCTAGGCATTTGAGCCTAGAAAAATTTATAAAGTAGGCAGATACACGCTGTTAAGATTCCACTTTATTTAAATATTCCGATCGTTATCCCAAGTCACTAGCTCAGTGGAGACGCAGAGATAAAAATCTATATCTTAATTTATATCTTAAATATCAAAGAGTAAAAGCCACTGCCAGAAATTAACATATAAAAATATTTATTTACGCACATATAAAATAATATTTAAATTTTGAGGAATAAGTTTAACATTTTATATTTTTATATTGATCTTTAATTCTAAATTTAAGTAGATTGCAAATAATGAGTTTACTATTTATTTAGAGGGTTGAGTATGAATGGACTACATAGGTCTGCATTTGAAAAGAAAATATTCTTCCCTGATTTAACCTTAGGCAACAAATTTCGCAATCAACTGGTGCCAATCCATCTGATACATTCATGTATTCAATGTAGCATGATATGACAACACAAAATACTATATTGTCAGGAATGTACATCTGAACAATAAGTAGAAATAGAGAAGAGATTGACTCTCCACCAACAGGAATGTGACATCTGTTGGCAAGTAGATCAATAAACAAAAAACTCCATAGGAATGGACTGCAGTCTTCTGCCGACTTACAAACCCATCCATAGGCAAACAGAGGGTGTGTGGCGTATATCTATAATCCTGCCCGTAGCGGACCTCATACTACATCTACTAATTACACAAATATATCCAATCCATTGAACCAATTCAACTACGAAATGAATAACCTAAGATTACCCTCCCTTAATATAACTTTACAAACTATATAGCCATTCACGCCCGACTTAATTTTAACATTTAAATACGTTCGCACAGATTTGTTTAAAAATGTTGAGTATAGATCGATTACATAGATTCCACGGTCAAAAACATTTCAAAATAAACATAAACAATCAAAATACAAAATTATTGATACCGACAATCGCAGAGGGAAACTTATAAGTAACCCAATAGTATTCACCATAAGATACTTGCGTTGTCACCAATAACTTAAAAGACATCCGAATAAATACATTTTAGATACTCACCGTAAGGTATCATTATTTATCGAATGTCTATATATTTTGATCAAATATGAAAACCAAAATATAATTAACCGCAAACGAATCCATGCAAGCATCTATAAACAACTTAAATTTCATATATTTAAATAATCTTTACAATAAGAAAAAAAAAATGAAAATGATGTTTATCAATCGGAAAACATATAAAATTAAACATTATTAATTTGATTTAAAAACTTACAAAAGTCAGATAAGAGTCCGTTTTAACATTTCAGTTGGCTTGTTTATCAATTTGTAAAACTTGACGAAAGTTCTTGATTGATTTTAACAATTGTTCATTTCATATAGCTTATGGTATAAGAGTCCAGGCCTCTGCTTTCAATTCCCGTGACGCCTCCATTGGAAGGTAATGTTCTGGAGATGGCAATAGCTGGTTCAAGGTATCACAGTCTTTTCATTTTTTTTTATAGAGTGTGGTATGTGCGTCATACCACATCTCTCAAACACACAACGCTGGAACTCTCAGAAAAACTGTATTTCCCTTTTTATATTATCCACAAGGATTCAATGAACAAAACGTCACTAGTCTATCACTTTCGTTAGGGTCCAAGCCAAGGCTTAGTGCTTCCATTGGTCAAGCTAAAATTTCTTTCTTCTCTTATCTAACTTTTCATCTGACTTTTTAATTACACAGCTTTTAGATAATTAATAAACAATCATTTCCATTTACAGATTACAGGAATTAATTAATACCTGTTTTTATTTTAACTTACGTTATTTTTTTTATTAAAATATTTTTATATTTCAATCTTGTATTTTTTATTTAAAAAAATACGTTCAAATACTTTTTTTTTTGTTTATGAAAAAAATATTTTTAAAGTTTAGCATCTGTGCGAATGTATATACGTATAACAAACATTTTTAATTTTAGCGTTTAGTTTTTTACTCTTATTTGCGAACTTTAAAGTTTTTATTTCAATTTAATGTAACAACATATTTATATATCGTTACAATATATATATATAAAGAAATGAAACACAGAGAAAGTGAAAAAAACTCTTTGGTGACATCGTTCTATGACACGTGTCAATTAAATTAACAACTTTAGATCTATGAAAAAATTCCTATTAATGGAAAAAATTTGTTAGCAACTATTAGATCTATACAAAAATTTATACCAAAATGGGGAAAAAATTCCATTATCTATTTTTAATTTTTACTAAATATTAACACTGCCATTTGTATGCTATATTTCAAAAAATTATTATATCAAAATTGCTCACATTTAAGCAATACTAAAATAATATAAAGTACAAAAGCTATTTTAATGGTGGGCGGATGGGTATTTATTTGACACTTCTGCCCACATCGACACTATATACTTTATACGAAAACAATATGGTGACTGGCCATGACAAAACTGTACTAATTAGAAATTTTTTTTTTTGCTTTACTTCACATATTTAACCTCATTATATATTCACACTAACAAAAAAAACTGATGGAGTGGTGTTAACTTTTTAAATATAAAATTTTCATTTTAGCAATTTAAAACTCGGAAATTTTTTTTTACTTTATGACACATTTAATCTTTTTAATCAATCTTAAAAATGAAATTTGGCCCACATTAGGAGACAAACTCGAGAAAAAAAATAATTTTCTATCTATATATACTTTAAGTGTTTTTTTCTTTCCTTCTACAAAATAAAATTTCGCCCATTTTGTGCAACAAATCAGGAAAAAAACATCATACACATATCTATTCCTTTGTGTTGTTGAAAAAAACATTATATATCTGCTCAACAATATACAGGGTAAGAAAATATTCAATTGTCTTGCAGATGGATGTACAAATCTGGGAAAAAATTCTACATATATATATATACCTTAAGATCTTTTTCCCCTTTCCTTCTACACCATAAAATTCGGTCCATGTTGTGTGACAAATCCAGGAAAAAAAATCTTACACATATCTATTATTTCGTGTTATTCAAAAAAACATTATATATCTGCTCAACAGTACACAGGGTGTGGAAATATTCAATCGCCTCGCAGATGGATGTACAAATCTGGGAAAAATCTACATATATATATACCTTAAGCCCCCTTTTCCCTTTCCTTTTATACAATAAAATTCAGCCCATGTTCTGTGATAAATCCAGGGGGAAAAATCTACTGTGCCGGTCAGAAAAATGTATGTTGATTTAACCCACTTTGAATACTAGGCAAAAGTATCTCAAGACCACTCATACGCAAGATGTAAGAATCAAGAATACTAAAGCCTCTGCACTATTCATTTATTTTCGAATCTAAACACAAACCAACAACATATCTAAGACATGCATAAATTATTTTCTCACTCGGCCCAAATCTTAGCATCAGGGAAAGACATAGATGAGAACACTTACAAGACTAACTAAGTCAAATGTGCATAAAAAATAATATGAAATATGTTTGTGAATGCCTGGATGATTGGATGGGCAATATAAAAGATTAAGCTAATAAAAAAATGAAATAAAATAAGAAGACTTAAACTTTTTAGATTAAATAATATATTTTAAATTGAGAGAGTGCAAATTTCTCAAGCGCTTGTGACTATTAGTAACCAATCATATCTTAAGCACTGGGACAGGGAATTTAATAAGAAAAGAGTGGATTCCACTCTCTTCTTTACTTGTCTTTCTATATATCAAAGCCAGTCCAAAGTACTTATATCTAAGAGCATGAATCTTAAATATCATCACACTTAATTGATGGAGTTCAAATTATAAAGATACAGCATGAAATCTTTCGATTTACTACGCAGTAGTTTTTCGATGTTATAACTTTGCAGCAATATATGTAAATAATATTTTATAAAGTGCAGACGGCATTGAAAATTAAATTGAGAGAGTGCAAATTTCTCAAGCACTTGTGACTATTAGTAACCAATCAGATCTTAAGCACTGGGGCAAAGAATTTAACAAGAAAAGAGTGGATTCCACTCTCTTCTTTACTTGTCTTTTTATATATCCAAGCCAGTCCAAAGTACTTATATCTGAGAGCGTGAATCTTCCCTGTCCCAGTGCTTAAGATCTGATTGGTTACTAATAGTCACAAGCACTTGAGAAATTTGCACTCTCTCAATTTAATTTTCAATGCCATCTATGCTTTATAAAATATTATTTATAATATATTTTAATAAAATGTAAATTTTAAATATTTGAAAGGTTTTAATTATCTTCACTATTCCCCTATTGATTACATATATATAACTTTACAATAAGGTGGAGAGCAATTACATAACATTTTCCAGTCTAAACAGTACTCTCCCAATTTAAATGAAATTAAATTACCAACTCATGTCCCCTTGACAAAGCCAAATTAAAATAACTCTCACCCAAAGTATTTTCTACTTGCTTTGTGTTTTAGAAACAGTTTTAAAATATTGAAAGATTTCTTAAGAGTAACTCCTATTAAAGTGTGGAATGAACGCAAACAAAGTAGGCATTATTGAGGAGACCCAGCTAGCAGACAAAAGGAAACTTAACTATTATTTAAATGACAGATATCATTTTAAATTGGTAAGTTGTAAATGAAAAAAAAAAAATTTTAACCGCAAATAAAAAAACAAGAAAACATTTATATGCATTTTAAAATGAGGAATAGTGATGGGGAAAACTTCTGTATAAGTAAATAATCAAATGATAAAAGTAAGATAAAACTAATATTAGTCTAATAAGAACAACAGCTACATTATAAATAAGAATTAAAAACAAGTAGCAAAAGATATATAGAAAAAAAAAGGTAAGTAATAGTTCATGAAAATGTTCATACAGTTACCAGTCCTTGTTCTTTGAATCCAGTTCCATCAGCATGGTGGCTTGATTAAATACATGGGGATTTGTCCAGACAAAGAAATGGAAATTATGCAGCATTTTATCATGAAGTGCACAGACACGGCTCACAGTTCAGGTTTCTTTTTGTTGAACTGGTTATGGCATTTTGATGGTTTTAGGATCCCAGCAGCAGGCAAACCTGTTGTGCCTAGCCACCAAACATGGTCACGTCCACCACATTAGTATAACTTTTAACCAGTCACATGTTGGAATCAGATCAGTACGAATAAATAGCTGGAACTCTTCAAATTAGGTTTTGCATTGCTTTCAGAGTCAATCTTTGAATAATAATTTTAGGAACACATTTGATTTTAGAAGCAAAATCTCACAAAGAATAGATGCAGGAGAAACGGCACTAAAACCAGCAGCAGTACAGAAAACATATTTTTTAAGAAAAATCTAAAACTCAGGATCTGCACGAATATGCATCAAAGACCAAAGAGCTTTTAAAAGTAAAATCTCAATAATCTAAACACATGATCTGCATGAATAAGCCAAAGAACCAGAGAGACATAATCATAATAACCCAGTCTTTTGTACTGCTCTTCTTTTTATACCTTTTCAGGAGCTACCCTTCTATTGTTTTGCATATGATTTTATATCTTGATAAGCCCCCTATGCTCCTTTGTTTCAAGGTAACTTTTTCTAAAAATAAACTTTTAATTTCTTTTTCTAGATTTCTGTATTTAACTTTTGAGTTTGTATTAATTAAAAAAAAAACATCTTTAATTTGCCTTGAATGGGCTAACTAATTGAAACATACCATTCCTTTAAAAATGTTGGCAGACTTATCTTAAAATAAAATCATACACTATGTTTTAACAAAATTTAAAAAGAAAAATATATTATTATTTTTTTTAACAAAATAACATTTTATTTCAACAGAATTTTGCATTAAATCATATATATATGCTTGACGTTTATATATCTTTGATTAATAAGTTTTTAAAAGTAAATTTTAATAGCAATTAAATCTTAACGGAATTTATTTTAAAAGAAATATTTTAACGCAAGTATAAATTTAAATACCGTTAAGTAAACAAAATGAATGTATTAATTTTAGCTTTAATGCAAAACCCTGCTGATACTGGACTATAAACTTAATTCAGGTCTACAACATTGGGTAAGTTTATAGAAGGCTGTGAAGCATGGATCCGACTTCTGGATCCATTGCTTCAAAATATATATATACAATAGAATTTTAGACAATACATTTGAATGATATAAAACAAGCACATCCCGACTCATCATATACCCTCAGTCATCCACTCTCATATTTCATCTCCCACACATATAAATAATCAGTGCTCATAATAAATTTGTTTATTTTGATGTTTATTGATTTTTTTGTTCATTTTATCTTGGAGAAATTTTTGTTTGATATTTATTTTTTGAGTACATTTTATTTACTTGAAAAGAATTTACATTTTAGGTCACATACCATTTTTCACTAATATAATAAAGTAATGTATAATATTATAATATACTATACATTACATCACAATTTACTAAAGTTCTCATCATCTTGTAAATTATTCCTGTTTTTTTCTTCACAAAAAACCAAACATTCTTCAAACAGATACCTGCATGGAAAAACAACCAAACATTTCTAGCATATACTCTATTATAAAAGAAGAACATCTGGGTCTGCTAGTAAAAATGCAAGTTACCTATCGCACTGTTTTTGCAATTTTTGCATAGAAAAGTTACCTCAGGTAAGACATAGTTATCAGTTTTTCAGCATTTTGAGATGCATGTGATGAAGCTGTCTATGAAATTGTCATTTTAACATTTAACTTTCAAAATTTAGAATTTGTGAACCAATGTAAAAATAAAGATGTTTAAAAGTGTTAAAAAAATTTTTTCTTAATTTTTTTGAGGCAATAATTATTTTGTCAGCTTTATTACATTTTTTCATATTTGCAGATTGTAAAAACATTTATACTTTTATATTTATTGTATTCAAACAGAATGTTTTAAATTATACTTGTTAATTTTTTTAAAAATTAAAGATGGCCACTCAGGATTAAAAGGGATCATTCAAAATTCACTCATGATGCTGTCATTCATTTTTGATATGAAGAATATTTTGATTTCAGATTGCAAGCTGTACATATTGAAATAAGCAATGCATCAGAAGACTTTACAGCTAATTAAAATTGCAAAACCTATAGCACAAGTGATGATAATGTTTTCCTCCAGTAATGGATTATTTACCATGCAAAGCTAATCAACAAGTAGCACATCAGTCACAAAAATAATTATGCAGTCATCTCTTGTGATGTCAACTTTGTTCTGGTTGATTTTCTGATTCCAAATTGCAAGCTATATGTTAAAGCACTGTTGACATGAGCTGTGTGGAAAAGAGCATTTATAGCAAATTATAATTGCAACGCCTATAGCAGAAGCTATGATGTTTTCTTCAGTAGTGGATTATTTGTCATGCAATGCTATGCAACAAGTAACACATCAATCATGACTTTATGTATGCAGTCCAATCAAGTAAATAAGGTTGAAGTCTGTGGAACTACACAGCTATAGCCTCGAAGATGTCAGTAATAAAAAATGTAATATTAAATTGTCTATGACGTATATATTCTACATGCTACATGTCACCATGAAACTATAACCACAATTCAAATCACCAGTGTGAGAAGAAAAATTTACTCGTCAAGAATTTATCAAGATAACCGTAATTACAGAAAAAAAGAATAACTGATTATGACTTTAAATATTCTACCGGTAAAATATTCATGTTATATTATATAAGAGGTTTTAGACTTAAAAACTGTAAAATATATTAATATCTGCATTTGGGAATCCCTAGTATAAAGAGGAAACCAACTTACATGTTTTCTTTTGTTAATTATACAAATTATTGTTAAAAATATTCCATTGTTTTGTTATCATTACATAATTGGTGCTATCATTGTTTTTGGCTTGAACGTTATTTTTCTTATACTTAAATCTAATTAATGAAAAAATCTAGCATACGATAATGTATAATAAATATAAATAATGTTTGGATTGACAAATATTTTACAACACTATAAGTCTGACAGTATATATATATATATTGTAACGGAAATAAAGATAAACCCATTTGTAACATTAAATAAACATAGACGAAATTATTAATTATTATAATATGTTTATAATATGTGCCATTTGAAACAGTAAGAAATATTGTGATGATGAGTGATAAAATGATAGTTGCTATAATTCAATAACTAAACACTAAACATGATATATGCTATGCTCTAGCGGTTCATCATCATTTGTAACCGAGTAAATTAAATGAGAAATGAATTTACTGTGTTAGCTAGAATACAATTTATAATTAAATAAGGATGACGCTAACATATAAATAACAACATATGCATATCATGCTCTATTTGGATGTCTATTTTTTTTAATTAATTAAAAATAACATTATAGCCCATTTGCAACTATCCTATACATTAATTCTGTTACGCTAATAATGAAATAAATAAATTATCTCATTTTCCATATAAAATAACCAAATGGAAATTAAAACTGTCATCATTAAAGATTTAAAATATTTAGATATTGGGGAACTCATTTGAACAATAAAACATACTAGCCATTGTCATCAAATAAACAAATATTAAATATAGCAACTGAATAAAATTACCCACTGTGAGATCCCTGGAGTGCTTTTGCTTAACTCCAATAATAGGTTCTTTTAACCCTCTTTCCATGTATGTACGACCATTCATGGTCACATGCACACACTGGTGCTGTTTATAACAACTTATAAAAAAAATATCATCTAAAGTTAATATTATTAAGTTGGAAAGGGATTAAATCACTCTTTATTCAGTTTAGCTAAGTACATGTGTTTTCCCATGAACACCACTAGATTGTTTTAAATCTAGCTAAATACTTGTTTAGAGTGTACTGAGTTCAAACTCATTCGGTATATTATTACTACACATGACATGGATGACTAATGAACAAAAAAATGACATTCTTATATTTTATCTATGTCAATAAAATTACAAGATCCCTATATCACCAAAATTTATATAGATCAAAGACTCTTATAGATATTACTAGCTCATTTTACATATATTGATGAACAGACAAGTATAATCTTATTAATGGCTTCTAAACAAGCATTGTGAAGATCATTATTGATATTGATGGCCATTTAACTAGATTATTTATCACAATATAAAGGTAATAATGATGATGATAATAATATCATAATAATAATGATAATAATAGTGATGATGATACTAGCCATAGCTTATAAACTCACAACATTAAATTTATCTTTATAAACTCATAAGCACTTATTAAAATCATCCCTTGTCAAAATGGGATTTAAATATTATATTCACTAGCATTTAGAAGTTTATAGTTATTTACTAAAATACTTTTATAGTTAAAATTAGGATTTAATAATACTAGTGATGATGACTGATCATCATGTATTTCCCCACATGATATTCAACTTTTTATAAACTCCTATTTATTAAATATATTAATTATGTTAAACATTAGATTTAATGATTATAATTTATTTAATCAATGATGATGGTGATCATGATATCACTCTTTGATGAAGATGATCAAAACTCATTGGCACAACAGAATTTTAGCTTTCTATTATTATCCTATAATTATTAAAATTTGGTTATTATCAAGCTTAATCCCTAAATACCCAAATGTAAATCAACATTCTAGTTTACTTAACATGTTGCGAGCACTTAATATTTGCAAGTGATTGCTCAATATTTACAATGATGATTCTTAATATCAGTGAATGGTGGTGATCAATTAAAACAATACAATTAAGACAAGAAAATACAACAACATTTTTTAAATAAAAACTCGGAAACCAATTAAAATATATAATTATATTTTATTAATACTATTCTTCTTTCTTTCTTTCTTTAAAATCAAATTTACTAATTAGATAAATGGCTTATTATTACATTAATTACATGTAGAATTAATGCAAAATTTTATATACAAGTTTGTCATTTTTGATATTTTAAAATAAGCTGGCTTAAAATGACATTTAAAAAAAATATTTCATTGAATGCTTACTTAAAACTTTCCTAACTTATTATATCATAAAAATAAATTTCATATTTAACATGTATGTTTTATTTCACTTTTATTCAAATGTGAATCCCTGCTTTATAATTTACCATATTTAAACTAATCACGCATAACCTATTCTTTTGATATGTTTGTATAAGCAGTTACACATGCACACACACCCTGTGATATGTCAACATATATTTTAAAAATGTGTTCCCTTTATATTAGAGATTAATACATAAATCACATATATAAAAAAATATTCTTGCAACTTTGAGCAAAATAAAATAAAATACATTATATCAATTTTAATATGCAACAAGATAAATAAAAAAACATTATAAATGCATATATTTATAGGGTGCTCATTATCATGACAAATGAAGAACAATAAAAAAAACATTTCAATATTACAATGTATAATATAAAAAAAATAATGAAAATTTAAGTTTAAAGATTTAAACTGTGTTTGTGTTATGTTATGTGATATTGAGGATGACTATCGATAAACAAGCCCCTAATGTTTCTGTATCAAAAAAAATAATGTCTTGACCAATAAATTAAGGTTTACTTTTAATAAGCAAAAATAAAAGATCTGTTAATGAAAGTTCATAGTTACCCGATTATTTTCACTTCTTATAAATGTCCCGAGTTTGAATTTTCCAACTGCTTGTCTTTGCTTCATTTAAAAAAAGAAAAGTTCTTGTTGATACCTTCTAATAAACATGAATTAATTGACTTGCTGTTTCCACAATTTTAAAATTATTTATTGCTGATACTTTTGATAACACTAAATTTGTTGACTGGCTTGCTTCTAATTTTTTTCAAAAAGAGTTATTACAAATACTTTTAGATAAGTATGAACTGGTGGATTTGCTTGTATCTTCCATTTAAAAAAAATCATTGTAGACACTTTAGCTGACTGAGAAAAACTTTAACAAAATTTTGATTCATAGCTTCATCAAATTTGGCTATATATATGGCTTTTATTCATCTTTCCTTTCTTCTTCTCTTGTCAAAGATGATTATTAGATGATGTTTTTGGCTGGTTTTAAATTTGTCCACTCTTTTGGTTACTATGGACCGGTATATGAGTCCATAGTAGATTAGTGATTTTAACCCATTCTGTAGGATTCCAGGAAGCAGAAACAATGGTTTTAGCAATGCAAATTCATTCTATTATACACAGCAAAATATATTAATATCATTACATAGAATTGTTAATAACTTTTTCCAAGAAATTCAATTTTGTTCCATTTTTTTTCTTTATCTTAATCTTGCTGGGAATTACTTATATATATATATATATTTATATATACTGACTTTAAAACAAGAGTCATTTTTCTCGTTCTTCAATTTTTTAAAGAGTGAAAAAAAATTCATTGCTCACTTTTTTTTAAAAAAATATGCAAACTGTCCATTTCCCTTGGCTTTCATGAACTCAATCACTATATCTCTGTCTAATAATAATGAAAAAAACTGATCACCACATCTCTTCTTTAATAATATAAAAAATGAGAGCTTAATCTCTTCTTTCCTCATATAAAAAAAGACTGACTGCCTAAATATTGTTTCACTCATTTATATTGTGAATCTTTGATCAAAGAAAAGGACCACTTGGAAATCTTATCTTAAGACAAAGATCAAAAATCAGAGTTTGACAAGCTCATGTTCCTTTGTGATTTTACAAGAAAATTAATAATCATGTTTTATTCCAACAAAGCACCTTTTTTCCAAAAATAATCTCAGATACAGATAACACAAACAATAAAGCTGGCAATCTATAGTCACCAGAAATCAGTGTAAAAATGTTTTATGTTTAAAAATTCATACTCACACGTGTACATTTTCACATCCTAATCTACTAATCTTGATCACTTTATTTTACACTTTCTTTCTGATCTACTTTATTTTAACAAAATTAATGTTAAATAGTTTAACACCTTATTTAATAAGAAAATATAATAAATCAATATTAAATATTATTACCTTCTCTTTTTACAACTGCTTATTTATTAAGTATTTATAAATTATATATAATAATAAATACACACATAAATTTATATATATATAAAAGAAAACCTTTTTTTAATTAAATAATATATCTGTGTGTTTGAAATGAGTCATATACATACATTTGTCTCACTCCAGAACAAAAAAAATTTTTTTTTGATAGTCTCTCATGACACTATCTTCCTTGAACTACTAACTAACTACTTAATATATATATATATATATTTGTTTTTTTTATTAATACAAATTTGACTACAGTCTATTATTGATGACTATCCTCATGAACTATTAAACAAGTGTTCTTTATGCATCATGTCTTATTGATTTCAGAACAACTTGCTATTGGATTTTTATTTTCATTGATCACGGGTCTACAATCTTCACTTAGATCATTGGAGTTATTCCCAGGCCTACTTAATTTGGTTTACTAGGTTTTGTGGGATAGTGTCAGCCTAACTCATTATTCACAATCTTTATGGTGGAGATTTTATAACTATATCTCTCCTCCCTTCTAGAATAACCTTCAGCCTTACTTTCTGTAACTCCCAGGGCATCCAACAGGTCTGCCACTCTTATTGGGGAGTACACATCATTCACTACCATACATATATTCCCAGGCATTCCTATGTTTGGTTTGCTGGGTTTTGTGGAAAATTGTCATACTAACTGGTTTCTTCCAACTCTCATACTGGAGATTTTATAATTATAGCTCTCCTCATTCCTAGAATAACTTTTAGCCATCCTTTCTGTAGCTCCGATTGTCTCAAACATGTCTGCTAGACTTACTGGGGCATATACATCAGCAGCTACCTTTAATTCTAAGAAACTAGCTTTACTGATTACATCTTTCCTGAGGTCAATTTGTTCCTGTATATTGGCTACCTTTACTTCTAAGGTATGGGTCTCACTGTATATATCCTCTTCAGGATTGGTCTTTTCTTAAACAGCAGCTACCTCGTCACTTTCATATGGCTTGATTACAGTCACACAACTCTTTGGCACTATTTCTTATACTGGACTGGTCATCCTATTATCTGTCTCTTTATGTAAATCAGTTACTTGTTTATTCATTTCTTGCAATGGTTGATCCATCTTATTATCAAGTCTCTGAGACAGTCCACTGATAGACTCATGAATTGTTTGGAAGTACTGATCCATTTCTTTGCAGTGCTGATCAAATTTGTTTTAATTGGATCATAACAATTTGTATCCACTCATTATCACTTACTTTTTCTATCTCTTCATCCCTGCAGTGGCTACTTCTTAATTTTGTCTCATATTATTTTTTTGCTATACTTATTTATAAACTTATAAAATATTTATATTAGTGATTTCTGTTCTGCTATATTCTGTTCTGATTTATTCTGTTCTGCTCCCTTATTTCCTATACATCCAGAGTTAAACATCTTTATCTATCCATCGATATACTTGAAAATTTCCAACCACTCTTTCTCAGCCATAATTCTCTCCATCCATCCATCTATATCTTAAGTGCCTTTAATTAATTTAACCTACATCATCACTCCTAATTAAAAAACATTTATTTAAAAATAAGCTATCTCTGTTTTAGTGTGCCCTTTTTATGCCATCATTTATCTAGTTTTTTTTCATGCTTTTATAAAACTTAACTCTCTCTATGCTCTATTTTAATACACTAAGCAAAAAAAATTACTTATATAACATGTGTGCCTATATTTATAATAGAGTTTACATCTCAGGTTATATATATACTCATCTACTTTCTAGAGATCTGACAGATATTGACAGCCAAAAGAAAGATTAGCAATTCATAATCATGAGATAGACAAAAGAATTCAATCACTGCACTTACAGCATACAATGCTCCATGAATACTCAGATGATCACCCCAATTCAATCACCCTAAGCTACTACAACCCATATTGTCCAAGTCTTAGGGGCTTTAATTCATAAAATACTGCCTTGCTTATCTTTAAAGTCTTAGAAGCAACAATTATATATCAGTAAAAAACACTGCCTTGCTCTCTCTGGAGTCTTATGTATCAGAAAAACTATGCCTTGCTCTCTCTGGAGTCTTAGAGGTGAAATCATGGCAGGCCTACTGTTAACTGCTTCATGATAAATAATAACTGATATTATAATCTGGGTGGAGCAGTGAATGAGATAAATCAATCATCAGTGGCATGAATACATCACATCCTCAAGGCAATGACAAAAATTCTCCATCCATCATCAAAACTGTATTACAACCAACCAAACTCCAACAGTCAAATATCCAATCCAACCTCCAAAATCACAGATTTTCTATAACACAAACATTTCAAATATGAACAAAATTATTATTCTACAATTCAAGGCTATTAATACTTCTATGCTTATCTAGCAGCAATGCTATATTTCACTGATAAGCAAAATATTTAAAAACAGTGCCATTAACTTTAACACTTATTATAAGTTGTGATATCTATATATTTTAAATTGAAACTAAGCTGTTTAATGGCAGTATTTATTTATCATCATCAAAAATGCAATAACAATAATCATCATCATAAGGCAAGAATATTTCTATATATTAATATAATATAAAAAAAATTACACACAAAAAAAAATTTCCTTTTTTTTAAAACTATACATCTGTCATCATTATATATTAAACATATCTCAGGTATGTGGTGTATTTCAAGCCCTTATTTGGTTTATTTTGAGCCCCATGTTGGGCACCATTTGTAACAGAAATAAAGATAACCCCATTTGTAACATTAAATAAACATAGACAAAATTATTTATTATTATAACATGTTTATAATCTGTGCCATTTGAAACAGTAAGAAAATATTGTAATGATGAGTGATAAAAGAAAATATTGTAATGATGAGTGATAAAATGATAGTTGCTATAATTCAATAACTAAACACTATACATGATATATGCTATGCTCTAGCGGTTCATCATCATTTGTAACCGAGTAAATTAAATGAGAAATGAATTTACTGTGTTAGCTAGAATACAATTTATAATTAAAAAGGATGACACTAACATATAAATAAGAACATATGCATATCATGATCTATTTGGATGTCTATTTTTTAATTAATTAAAAATAACATTATAGCCCATTTGCAACTATTTTATACATTAAGTCTGTTATGCTAATAATGCAAGAAATAAATTATCTCATTTTTCCATATAAAATAACCAAATGAAAATTAAAACTGTCATCATTAAAAATTTAAAATATTTAGATAATGGGGAAGTCATTTGAACAATAAAACATACTGTCCATTGTCATCAAATAAACAAATATTAAATATAGCAACTGAATAAAATTACACACTGTGAGATCCTGGAGTGCCTTTTGCTTTACTCCAATAATAGGTTCTGTTAACCCTCTTTCCATGTATATATGACCATTCATGGTCACACACAAACACTGGTGCTGTTTATAACAACTTATAAAAAATGCCATCTAAAGTTAATATTATGAAGTTGGAAAGGGATTAAATCACTCTTTATTCAGTTTAGCTAAGTACATGTGTTTTCCCATGAGCACCACTAGATTGTTTTAAATCTAGATAAATACTTGTTAGGAGTGTACTGAGTTCAAACTCATTCAGTACATTATTACTACACATGACTTGGATGACTAATGAACAAAAAAATGACATTCGTATATTTTATCTATGTCAATAAAATTACAAGATCCCTATATCACCAAAATTTATATAGATCAAAGACTCTTATAGATATTACTAGCTCATTTTATGTATATTGATGAACAGACAAGTATAATCTTATTAATGGCTTCTAAACCAGCATCATGAAGACCATTATTGATATTGATGGCCATTTAACTAGATTATTTATCACAATATAAAGGTAATAATGATGATGATAATAATGATGATGATAATAATATCATAATAATAATGATAATAATAGTGATGATTATACCAGCCATAGCTTATAAACTCACAACAATAAATTTATCTTTATAAATGCATAAGCACTTATTAAAATCATCCCTTTTCAAAATGGGATTTAAATATTACATTCACTAGCATTTAGAAGTTTATGGTTATTTACTAAAATACTTTTATAGTTAAAACTAGAATTTAATAATACTAGTGATGATGACTGATCATCATGCATCTCCCCACATGATATTCAACTTTTTATAAACCCCTATTTACTAAATATATTAATTATGTTAAACATTAGATTTAATGATTATAATTTATTTAATCAATGATGATGGTGATCATGATATCACTCTTTGATGATGATGATCATGATATCACTCTTTGATGAAGATGATCAAAACTCATTGGCACAACAGAATTTTAGCTTTCTATTATTATCCTATAATTATTAAAATTTGGTTATTATCAAGCTTAATCCCTAAATACCCAAATGTAAATCAACATTCTAGTTTACTTAACATGTTGCGAGCACTTAATATTTGCAAGTGATTGCTCAATATTTACAATGATGATTCTTAATATCAGTGAATGGTGGTGATCAATTAAAACAATACAATTAAGACAAGAAAATACAACAACATTTTTTAAATAAAAACTTGGAAACCAATTAAAATATATAATTATATTTTATTAATACTATTCTTCTTTCTTGCTTTAAAATCAAATTTACTAATTAGCTAAATGGCTTATTATTACATTAATTACATGTAGAATTAATGCAAAATTTTATATACAAGTTTGTCATTTTTGGATATTTTAAAATAAGCTGGCTTAAAATGACATTTAAAAAAATATTTCATTGAATGCTTACTTAAAACTTTCCTAACTTATAATATCATAAAAATAAATTTCATATGTAACTTGTGTGTTTTATTTCACTTTTATTCAAATGTGAATCCCTGCTTTATAATTTACCATATTTAAACTAATCAGGAATAACCTATTCTTTTGATATGTTTCTATAAGCAGTTACACATGCACACACACCCTGTGATATGTCAACATATATTTTTAAAATGTGTTCCCTTTATATTAGAGATTAATACATAAATCACATATATAAAAAAATATTCTTGCAACTTTGAGCGAAAGAAAATAAATTACATTATATCAATTTCAATATGCAACAAGATAAATAAAAAAACATTACAAATGCATATATTTATAGGTTGCTCATTATCATAACAAATGAAGAACAATTAAAAAAACATTTCAATATTACAATGTATAATATAAAAAAAATAATAATGAAAATTTAAGTTTAAAGATTTAAACTGTGTTTGTGTTATGCTATGTGATATTGAGAATGCCTATCGATAAACAAGTCCCTAATGTTTCTGTATCAAAAGAAAAAATAATGCCTTGACCTATAAATTAAGATTTACTTTTAATAAGAATAAAAGATCTGTTAATGAAAGTTCGTAGTTACCTGATTATTTTCACTTCTAATAAATGTCCTGAGTTTGAATTTTCCAACTGCTTGTCTTTGCTCCATTTACAAAAAGAAAAGTTCTTGTTGATACCTTCTAATAAACATGAATTAATTGACTTGCTGTTTTCACAATTTTAAAATTATTTATTGCTGATACTTTTGGTAATGCTGAATTTGTTGACTGGCTTGCTTCTAATTTTTCTCAAAAAGAGTTATTAAAAATACTTTTAGATAAGTATGAACTGGTGGATTTGCTTGTCTCTTCCATTTTAAAAAAAAATCATTGTAGACACTTTAGCTGATGAGGAAAACTTTAACAAAATTTTGATTCATAGCTTCATCAAATTTGGCTATATATATGGCTTTTATTCATCTTTCCTTTCTTCTTCTCTTATCAAAGATGATTATTATATGATGTTTGTGGCTGGTTTTAAATTTGTCCATTCTTTTGGTTACTGATGGACCGGTATATTAGTCCATAGTAGATTAGTGATTTTAACCCATTCTGTAGGATTCCAGGAAGCAGAAACAATGGTTTTAGCAATGCAAATTCATTGTATTATACACAGCAAAATATATTAATATCATTTCATAGAATTGTTAATAACTTCTAAGAAATTCAATTTTGTTCCATTTTTTCTTTATCTTAATCTTGCTGGGAATTACTTATATATATGCACATCTTCATCTATACTGACTTTAAAACAAGTGTCATTTTTCTCCTTCTTCAATTTTTTAAAGAGTGAAAAAAATCAATTGCTCACTCTTTTTTGAAAAAAAATATGCAAACTATCCATTTCCCTTGGCTTTCATGAACTCAATCACTACATCTCTGTCTAATAATAATGAAAAAACTGATCACATCTCTTCTTTAATAATATAAAAAATGAGAGCTTAATCTCTTCTTTCCTCATATAAAAAAAACTGACTGCCTAAATATTGTTTCACTCATTTATATTATGAATCTTTGATCAAAGAAAAGGACCACTTGGAAATCTTATCTTAAGACAAAGATCAAAAATCAGAGTTTGACAAGCTCATGTTCCTTTGTGATTTTACAAGAAAATTAATAATCATGTTTTATTCCAACAAAGCACCTTTTTTCCAAAAATAATCTCAGATACAGATAACACAAACAATAAAGCTGGCAATCTATAGTCACCAGAAATCAGTGTAAAAATGTTTTATGTTTAAAAATTCATACTCACACGTGTACATTTTCACATCCTAATCTACTAATCTTGATCACTTTATTTTACACTTTCTTTCTGATCTACTTTATTTTAACAAAATTAATGTTAAATAATTTAACACCTTATTTAATAAGAAAATATAATAAATCAATATTAAATATTATTACCTTCTCTTTTTACAACTGCTTATTTATTAAGTATTTATAAATTATATATAATAATAAATACACACATAAATCTATATATATATAAAAGAAAAAATATTTTTTTAATTAAATAATATATCTGTGTGTTTTTTAAATGAGTCATATACATACAATATATATATATTGTGCCCTTTTCTATAGGTCAGAAATAGCTTATCACAGTAAATTACTAAAAATTTTAAATTTTAGAATATGTTCTCTTGATGTGTTGATTATATTTTATTAATAATCTCTTAAAAGTACAATTTAAAACTAAATAAAAATATGTAACACATAAAATTATAATGAATAACTTTAAAACTGTTAAATAAAGCTAAAAGTATTATTTCATATGGTTGCAAAAGCTGGCCATAATAAATAACTCAGCTATAAATATTTAAAAGTATGTTTAGAAGTTAAATTTTAATAGTTTTAAATGTATAGTTAAATAAATGTTATAGTTAAAATTATAAATCATATTTAATAATCTAATTAATGTCATATATTTTAAAAATAATCTTTATGGTAGTGAAAGTTGTATTTAATTCTATATTTTCCAAATTATATTTTTTCAAATTTTATATAATTGTATTATTTTATTTAATACAATAAGAATAGCAATTTATTATTTATTCTCAGACAGAAAAAAATCGGAATCTGTCTTGGTTATATTAGTTATATTAATAATGTGATTTGTGTAATATAGAGTTGCACACACTTGCTTGCTAGAATTTAGATTAGTAACATTTGAAATATTGTAAAATTGCATTATAGAATTGGATAGAATTATTACCTAGCATAAAGAAAATATTAAATATCAAGTTAACTATCATATAAAAAGTTTTAAACAATGTAATAAAGACGAGTACAGTTAATAAAAAAGTTAAATATTTTGTTAAAATAATAAAAATATATAAATTAAATATTAAAAGTGGGATAATTTATTAAATATTGTTTTTAAAAGTTATTTTAAAATATTTTTAAGTAATTTAGTAAAATAATAATTGATCTAAAAGTAATATTTAAATAATATTTTTTAAGTTTTAATATGTCATAATTTTTATTTTGAAATTTAATTGTGTAAGGTTGCAATATTATGCAAATTTGATATCAAACTAAAAGTAAGAATCAACCAATAGGACAAGGTATTCTTATAGGGTATAAATACTGTTGCAGTTGATTTATCAGTAGGTAATTTGGTGTGATTAATAATGTATTAAAGGTAGCTGAATCATATCAGAAGCTATCAAGGTGATTGTAATTTTAATTTTATTATTTTAGTATAATGCTCTCTTCTAATTTTTTTTATTTGCAAAAGCTAATAGGTATTATTTAAAAAAAGTATTTTGCAAAAAGAGAGTGTAAACTAAAAAAATATTTTAATAACTTCATTTAATATGTGTTGTTAATTTTTAAAAGTTTTCTTACCAGGAGTATTTTGTTAAAAATCTAATATATAACTTCACGATAATAAAATGGATATACCAAGAAGTAAAATATATTCAATTTATAATATTTTAACAATGTATATAATATTTGTTGATACAGTTTCATTAGTGCTGAACATGAGGACTGTTCTAATGAATAAAATAGCAGTATGGACATTGTATAAGAATCTTAAATGGAAAAACTGTGTGCCATCTAAAAGTAAAGATGCATTATTTTATATAGTAAGATAAGCTTGTCCAGCGTTAAGAAACAGTATGACAAGTATACTTTATAATAATTTTATAGAAATATCATATTAAAAGAGCAAATGTTATATCCTTTGTGAAGGAAACATTTTTTTAAAAAAAATATTTTACAAGAAATTATTTAGGAAAAGACTCATGAAGAATATTTACTAAAGCATATATATTATAAAAAACCTAAAGTCTAAAAGGGTTAATACGCACTTATAAAAGTTTGTTTGGAAAACCTGAAAATTAAGATAATAATGAAATGCTGAAAATAAGTACTAAATGGAAATAAATTTACTAAGGATGAAACCTATAAAGAAAGTAAATATATCATTAAATAAAAGAATGGAACCATGGAAATATATTTATATTGTGCAAAAGTATATCGGATAGATTAAGTTAAGCCAAAAGAAATAGGATGCATCATTACACTGATATGGGAAATTTAAAAAGCTTTATGGAATTATTTTAGTATTATGATTTCAATAATTATTTTTCTGGACTATGGAATCCATAAACTATTAATCTATAAACTCTTATAGGATGGATTAATAATTATTTTGTTTAATTTTCAAGATTTAAAAAGACGTCATATTTTATTTTTACTATGCATTTTTTTTTAAAATTGCTCACTGCCACCCGTCCGACAAATTGTCTTGTTCGTCATCATAGCAATGGGGGAAGGTGAAGGCTCTTGAAGAAATAAAGCACTCTTGAAGAAAAAATTAAAAAAAAAGCTTTTGAGAAAGAAAATGGAAATATTTGAACCTAGGAAAAATATATGTTTTCATCTGAAGTTTATGTAAATATGCTTTTAATTTATTTATTATTTATTTTAAATGTAAATTTTTAATTAATAAGAATAGGAACATGAATATTAATTATTTATGGTATTAGAATCCTATAGTATAATATTTAGTAGTTTAAATTAGAACATTTAAATAGAAGCATGGATGTTTTTTATGTATGCGATGTTATATCTAGTTGGAGAAAAGAAGACTGCAAAAAGTGATAATGATGAGCTAATGTCACTTGGTAACAACTAATGAATATTGATAATTTTATAATGTATTTTTTTTTTACAGATTGCCTATGTAATAATGTATGATGTATGAATGTTAAAATATATGCATTATACAACACTTTTAAAATTGTGAGATAAGGATTTATTTTGGGAATATGCATACTATGATTTTATACTAGTAATATAACCCAACATGATAATAAATATTTGTGTGATTCTTTGTAAAAAAACTTTCATATTATTGGATGTTCAAGTATTATCTGATTAGTTTGTATGTGATTAAGAATATAGAATAATGAAGTAAGCAAACTTTTCTTATGGATTAGTAAGATTGCTCTAATTATAGTTGAATTTTATTTATTATTTGAATATGCAAGCTAGTAATTTATCAATGTAAGACCTAATAAATCTTTAGGAAATAAGAATAGGATAGTGACCTGATATTAGTAATATGGTGAGCATAAATCCAGGAGATTATTAAGTTAGGATATTTAGGGAATATGAGTAGTATTTTATAATATTTGTAGATGTGCAATGCAGTTAACAAAGCCCTGCAATTGTATATTTATTTTGGACAGTGTTTATTTTCTTGGAGAATTGATGTTCAATAAAGCTGAAGGAATAGCTTGATATCATTTATAGTATTTGAAGACATTAGACAGAATAGGTCATGCCTCTAATTTTATAAATACACTCTGCCATGGTATATGTTTATTCGATATGAGTTAAAAGTTATACTCTAGTTTTCTTCCCCATCCTACAAATCTATTCGCTATCTAGATTTCCAAAAAGTAGCTACATTGTACAGTATGGTATATTTAAAAAAATAATAGATGATTTAGAGTTAAAGATATGCAATTGTTTGGAATGAAATGAGTTTACTTACTTGCATGAAGAAATAGAATTTGTATAAATTGGAATTGAAAATCCAATGGACTTCAAATGAAAGAATCATAAAATATGTTATAGATTTATTTTATTTTGGAAATAAATATAAGATCTTAAGAATAAAATATGTAAAGCAAAGTTGCTTTTGAAATATTAAATAATATTAAAATCTTTATTTCAATCTTTTTAAAAATGAGTACTGCATATTTTTAATATAATGCTATAAAATAAAAACGATCTACACAATAAATTTAGGTACTATTTATATGTATTCAATAATAGAGAATGCATCAGTAATTATAATTATATAGTATTATAATATTGTTATAATGGAATGTATTATAATTAATAAATACAGTATTGTGAACAATAGTATCCATGATTTAGAAATGAATTATCAATAGATATTTTACATGATATTGTTAATATTGCTAAGGTGAAATTGTTTAGTAAAAAAGATATCCATGTTCTCGATTAGTATTATTTAATGTTTATCCATATTATGTTTTCTGTGGATGTTTAATAAAAAAGAAGCATACTTGAATAATAGCTAAAGGATGTAAAATATATATTTGAATAAGCATTAAATAAATGTTTTTGTTTATATAAGATTGATCAAACTGGGATTAATAATATTGTATTATTTTATCATTTTTTTAAAATTTAAGTCAGAGTAAAGACTTAACGAGGTTCGAATCTAAAAAATGTATAATGGTACAAATCTTTAAGATATTTTAAATGTACATATTGTAAATAAGTTATGTTGTTAATGTAATAATAAACTTTGTTAAAATTTGTTTTTTTTTCTTTTCAAAAATTTGTATCTGATTATTTATTTTTCCCATCATCATCATCATCATCATCATGCATCAAAAACACAGTGTCACTAGAAATAAACATATAATTTTGCACAAAAGATAAATAAAGAATTATTTTAAGAATTCGAATATTTTATTGGTATTCATTGAATTAAGTAATCATAATTTTACATTATCTTATGGACATAAATTGGTTATCATAATAGTATATCGAATTATATGCTATCCATTGCCACACACTTTTGTTTGTCAGATTATCAAATGTTACCATGTATTTATTATATTAGTACATGAAGATAAAAGATTATATTATATTATTTATTATTTTATTATGGTGAATTACTTCATACAATGAAGAATATTATTATTATTATTTGTTATTATTAGTTTAAATGTAGTAGATTATGACATAAAATCCCTTCTCATATTTTACTACCATAATTTTAAATTAATGTAGAATAAATTTATGAACCTGAGATTTTATAGAGCTAAATTATTATGAATAGAAGATTAAGATTTAATTATTAGTCTAATCTTAGTGAGTAGAAGTTATTAAAGTCATAAGAATACTATGTTTGTTATTTGAAATGATAATAGGGGAGATAGTGTTCTTATGCCATTGAGGTAGTATCCTGTAGGATATTGGCTCAATGTAATTTATCTTGTCACCTGTATTTTCAATTCCAAGTCTCATGAAAATATTAAATATTTATTTAATTTATTTTTATAAACTGAACCTTATTCATATTTTAAATTTGAGCTAGTGAAACATTTAATTTTAATGCTGAATATTTTATTTATTAATTATTAACTGAGCTAGAACCCATTTTATTTTATATAATATACTGCCCAGAAGTGAGGATGCAAATGGACCAGGTTAGAATATATATATATATATTGTGCTCTTTTCTTTAGATCAGAATTAATTCGTTATAGCAATTTACTAAAAAAATTTAAATTTAGGATGTTCTCTTTGTACAATAATTATATTATATTGATAATCTTTTAAAAATTCAATTAAAGCAAGATAAAAATATTTACTGCCTAAAATTGTGCTAAATAACATTAAAACAGTTAAATAAAACTAAATGTATAAATTGCATATGGTTGGGAAACTGGCCATAATAAATAATGTAGCAATAAATGTTTAAAATATGTTTTAAAAGTTGAATTTTAATAGCTAAAACTTGTAATTAAATAAATACTATATTTTAAAGTATAAATTATACCTAATAATTATATTTAATATTATATGTTTTAAAAGTAATCTTTGTGATACGAAAATTTATATTTAATTTTATGTTTTCAAAGTTATTATTCTAAAAATTATTATTATATTATTTATTTAATATAATAATTGTTGCAATTAACATTTAATATTTTCCAGACAGAATTTTGATACAGTCTGTCTCAGTTGTAAGTCATGTGACATGAATACAGTTATACATATGTGCTTACTAGTGTTTGTGTTAACAAAGTTTCAAAATTACTTTAAAAAATTACACTATAGAATTGAATATATTTATTTATCTATCACAAGAGCAAATATTAAATTAGTTGTTATAAAGTGTTTAAATAGTTTTATAAAATGAATTTAGTTAGTAAATATTAAATATTTTGTTTTTAAAAATAAATACATTAAAAATAAAAGTTGGAATAAATTGATAAATATTGTTTTCTAAAAGTCATTTTAAAATGTTTAATTAATTTTAATAAAGTACAAAAACTGATTTAAAATTAATATTTTAAGTACTATTTTAAAATAAGGGTGAGTCATATTTTATTTTTTATATTTAATTGTGTAATACTAAAGTTATATGCAAATTAAGCTATCAGGTGAAAAGCATAATCCACCAATAAAATGATGTATTTATTTGGGTATAAATACTGATGCACAGTTAGTTCAAGGGTGATTTTTTCTACAATTTTGTGCTTCTTTTAAATTTTTGTTTTATTAGTCAATTTAGTACTATAATAGCTTTCTTATAATTCATTTGCAACTGATAAGGATACCAATTTTAAGTATTTTGCAAAGAGAGTATTTTAAATAAATTATAATAAGTTTTATCTAAAGGATGCATTGCTAAAAGTTAAATGTCCCTGCCAAAATTTTTGTCATTAACTTAATTCAACTTCAAGTTAAAATATTGAAATACCAATGAGTAATACTTACTTATTTAAAAAGATCTTAAAAGTAAAAATTATAATTAATAATATAGTATTAATAACTTTAAAAGGAGAACTCTTTTATTAAGTAAGGATGTATATTGGAATTGGACATTATGTGGAGAGCTTAACAAGAAAGCTACTCGGAAATTAAAATTAATAATTCATTTTTAGTAGTGAGATAGTCGTATCAGAAACTGATAAATAATATGACAAAACCCTTAATAAATTATATGAGGAAAGTAAAGTTATGGAGGTAAAATGTTTTATCTTTTTGAAGAAAACATTATGGATAATTTTAAAAAACTCTCATAAAATGATAGCTAAATGAAAAAGTATTTAAAGCATATGTAATAAATCTCAAATTTTATAAGATTATACGTGTTGCAATAATTTGTTGATAAGAACTGATAATTAAAATTATGATGAAAATAACTATACTTGGCTAAAGAAATGATAAATATCCTGACAAATAAAACCCTATAAATAATGGGACTATTAACAATAAATAATCAATAAATTCTAAAAAGATATTCTGAAAATATTTTAAAAAATTGCTAAAAACCATATCCAGATGTCCAAATTTATAGCCATGTCTGATATACCAAGCCAACACAGAACCCCAAGGAAGAAGCTTTGAATTGGTATTTTCAAATTTTATAAGTTTATTATTATTTCAATAATTATTGTTCTGAATAATAGAGACAAAGAACTATTATTTTACAAACTTTTTCAGTACAGATCAATGATTATTTTTGCTAATAATTTTAGATTTATTTTAGACATTGAATTTTTTTTATCATTTATTTTAAACTTCATTCGTCATGTAGGAAGGAGTCTATAGTGCATGTGTTGATCTTCGGGAGGATAATTCCGTTTTTCATCGTCAAGCGTTTGAACAAAAAAATCATAGCAACAAAGGTTGGGGATTTCAATCGCTCTTCAAGAGTTTTTTAAAAAAAAAAACATCAAGGAAAATAAAAACATTTTATTTCATTTGTGTAAAGAACAATTCAAAATTTGAAAGTATAATGTAATTAAGTTTGATTTTTTGTATATTAACCTTAGTTCTAGTTATCATATTATTTAATTAGTAGAATAGGTACATAAATATTAATTTAGTCACTAATAATATTATAGTTTTATAATAGATAATTTTATAATTTTAAATAAGTTAATATTTTTTAAGTGTGATAGTATGAATGTATTATACTATGCAATGTATATTTTAATTTGTGGGCAAGAAGACATCATAAGTGATTGACAAGTTGATATCACTTAGGTAATAGTTGTAGATATTGATATTTTATGATGTATTTTTTTTTTGCAGATTATCAACGAATTATATAATGTTGAAGTATGAATGTTGGGTTATGTGTGAACGCATTTATACACACATTAAACTTATAAGATTATAATTTATTCTAAGGATATGCATACTTTGATTTCATATTACTAGTACAATATAACATGATGATGAATAATTATATGATTCTTTTATAAAGAACTTTAATATTTCTTAAATATTTAAAGTATGAATAATAATCATTTTGTATTTTGTTCAAGAATATTGGATAGGAAAGTAAAGTAATCTTTTTCTTGTTGATTAGTAGAGATCATTATAATTACGACTGAATTTTATTTGTTATTTTGAATATGTTAGTTAATATCATTGTTGATGTAGATTTTATAAATCGATAGGAAAATTTTATAAGATAGTGACTTGGTAGTAATTTTAAAAACATGAAACCAATGAGATGTTATTAATGAAGGATTTATTATGGGAACAGGAATACAATTTTATAATCTTATTAAGTATACAGGTACAGTTAACAAAGCCCTGTAGCTGGTATATTTTATCTGTGGGCAGTGTTTATTTTATATTGAATACTGACGTTCTACAAAGCTGAAATAATAGCTTTGATATCATTGTTGGTAGTGGAGGTCATTAGACAAATAGGTCATGCCTTTGTTTTATTGTACACTGTGCCATGATGTCTATCTAATATGTACTATTGAGTGAGACTCTAGTTTCTTCCCTATGCCTACACATCTATTCGCTAACATGATTTTCCAAAGCAATACATCACACCGTATATTTTTAAAAGGAAATGATAAATAATTTAAAGTTTAAGGACTGTTATTTAATGAATAAGATAGGTTTGTTTACTTATGAGGATGAATAGAGTCAATGCAAAATGGAATTAAAAATCAAATGGAATTAAATAATAAAGAATCATAGAATATGTTCTATATTTATTTTGAAAATAAAATAAATTTCATGAATGAATGTAAATGAAATGAAGTTACTCTGGAATTTTAAATAACTTCAAATGTTTTTAAAATTTTATAAGTATTGCATATTTCTTTTTAAATAGATAATGTAGTAAAACGAAACAGTACAAGATAAGCATAGGTATATTTTGTATTTATTTTAATAATTAAAAAGTACATCAATAATTGCAACTATTCCATATTAAAATAATACTAAGTAAGAGATATTGGGTATAATAATATGATTAACAATGATGTCCACATATTTTATTAATAAACCAACATTGGATATTTTGTGTTTAATAATGATAACATTGCAAAATGAGAAATTAATTAGACATGTTATTTTTTTATGCTTCATAACCAATGTATGCTTAAAGGAAGCATATTATAATGATATTTAGTAAGAGATAATATTTAGAATTATTGTAAAGTAATTGTATCTTTATTATAAAATTTGACAAAGATGGAAATAGAAAATTGTCTTTTTTTTAAGTCGGAGTGAAGACTTTAAATTTATGTTTTATTTTATTAGTTTACAATGAATAATAGACTTATAATGGTGCAAGACTTAATTGTACAAATTATAAATATTGTAAATAGATCAATGTTTATTTTATTTGTTGTAATAAAATTTTGTTAAACTTGTTTTTTCAAAATTTGTGTGTTAAGTTGATTTCTTTCCCACTCTGCAATATTTTAAAACCACAGAAAATTTGAACCAAAACAGAACATTTTGCACTGAAATAAATAAAAGTATTATTTAATAATTTTAATATTTTCTTAAGATTATTTATTTAAGAAATTACATTTTACATTATCTTTATGGTCATAAGTTAATTATAATATTATAAAGAATTATAATGCTATCCATTGCCACACACATATTTTTCAGATTATAAGATACTACCACATATTTATTGGGATATCATATGAAAGATAAAAGATTATGTTATATTATTTCTTTATTATGATTATTATGGTGAATAAAAATTATAATGGGGAAAAGATAAGTAAAATTAAATCATACGATAAAGATTATTATTATTTATTATTGTTATTAGTTAGGTGTGGTTGAGTATGATATTAAATCCCTTATCATGCTTTCCTACAGTACTTTTTGATTAACTTAAAGTAGTTTTAAGAACCTGAGATTTATTTAGCTAAATTATTTTAAATAAAAGCATTAAGATTTATTTATTAGTGGAATCTTAATTAGTTATTACTGAAGTTGTAAGAATATTATAGACTTATTATTTGAGATAATAATAGAGGGGATAGTGTTCTTATGCCATTGAAGTAGTAGTATTCTGTGGGATATTGGCTCAATGTATTCTTTATTACCACTTGTATCTCACTTCCCAGTCTCATGATTTAATAAATATTTATTTATTTATTTTATAAACTGAACCAATATTATTATTTTATTAATTTGAGCTAGTAGAATAATTAATATTAACGTAGATTATTTTTTATTTGTCAATTATATGCATTTAGCCAAACATAATTATTAACTGAGCTAGACACATTTTATCTTAATATTATATTTCCCAGAAGTGAGGGTACAATATATATATATTGTGCCCTTGTCTGTAGGTCATAGGTCGGTAGAAAGGTCAAATGTGAAAAAAATTTTAAATTTTAAGATATATTTAGATGATATAAAAGTAATAATAGTTTTGTAATACAATTTTAAGTTAAAATACCTAATAGATCATAGTGTAATAAAGTATTTTTAAAAGTAAACAGTTAAATAAAGTTTTAATATCATTGCTTATGGTTGTGAAAGCTGGCCATACAAAATAACACAGCTAGAGATAGTTAAAATTATTGTAATAAATTTTAAAATAATAGTTTTAGAATGAATAGATTAAATAAATGAAATATAATTTTATAGTTAGTCAAAATTAATAGGATATATTTTTTTATTAATAAACTTTGGGATGGTGAGAATTATATTTAGTACTATAAGTTTCAATTTATTTTTCAAAATTTAGAAAGTACATTAGTTTTGGTAATTTAAACCGAGACATAAATAAAAGATTATTTTGTAAAGTGAATAGACACGTGATCGTATATTATATGCCTTCACGCACACACACACTTGGTAGATAATAATAAAGTTTGTGAATTTAAAACTAGATATAATTGCCATCCATCATTAAAATTAAAGTTAAAAAATGTTATATATTGTCTTAATAATTATTTTAAAGATCAAATAATAATTTTATCAGACTATGATTTAATTTAATAACATTAAGTTAAAGTAAAATTCCAGACATTACGTCATCAATATTTATTTAAAAAATATAGTTTATCATCCAAAATAGAATGACTAATATTGTTCGCGCTAAAAACAAATATTGACCAATCAACGGATTTAAATTGGCAAGAAAAAAATCTAAGATAGACAGAAGCGGGAGTCGGAATGTGAAAGTTGAAGAGGACGGTAACCTTTTTGAATTGCTTGTAACATCAAAGCTGAAAAAAGTAGTTTAAATTTATAAATTAATAATTATTCTAAAGTTAGTCTATAACAGATAATATAATTTGTATCTAGAAATATGAATTGCTAATTTTTACGTGATCTTACCGGTGGATTTATTCAAATTTGACCATTCATGCTACAGTAAAGATGGAAATACCAAAAATAATAATTGAAATAATTATTAAAAGAAAAATGAATGAAAATTGTATAAGTTTTATGTTATTCGTGCTCAACCAGAAACTAAGTCCTATAACTCTAAAAAATACAAAGAAGACGCTGTGTGAAAATATAAGAAAGAAAGTATTTACTATTGAGAAAATCTTATGACGAACATTTGTTTTATAAATGCTTAAAACTAAGTCATATTTCTCTATGAGAAAAATTATATTATGTGTTCAAATAAATATAAAGAGAATGAGGAAGAAAAATATGTTATATCAAAGAAAAACATTATTTAAAAATATAATTTCCAAAAATAAAAAGTAGAAGAAAAGCCATAGTCCTGTATAAAGTGCTATATGAATTTATTAAAAGGATACGGGAGGAGGTTACATAGAATTTGGCGCTACCAACGCGTGGCCCGATGTGCAGTAGGGACTACAATCGAAAAACTATGAATATTGGCGATGTCAACGTATAGTTCGATGTGTAGTGGAGATAATAATCGAAAGAATATAAATTTGTTTTTCCAACGTATTGCACGATGTGTAGTTGAATTATATAGTTTAATATTTGAATTTAAATATGTAAAATCAGAGATTGTCAACAGACATATTTTATAAAAATAGATCGTTTCAGATTTAATTATAGAAATAATATTTATTGTTGAAATAATTATAATTTTGCGTGGTAAATAATCCGATTATTTAGAAAAACGTATTACATTGTAGTGGTTCGTTTGACAAATAAAATTTAAAAATGCATATGTGGCTAACAATTATTAATAATTAATGTGACCATTTAAATTTGTGGAAATATTATTGAAAAATGCGTTAAGAGTGTTATGATCTGTGCAAAGTGTTTGTGAATCATGCATGTGGGAAATAATAATATGACACATATAATTTAATTTGTTTTTGTTATTATAAGTAGTTAGATAAACAAAGAAAATGTAGAAGGTATTGCTGTATTTGTTGTGGGTAATGGTTAAAGGAGATAGAGAAACTGGTAAGAGAACATTTTATGAAAAATTAATAATAGTATAGATATTGTGAGAAAATTTTGAGGAAAAATATTATAAAAGGAAAAATGGATCAACAAAATAAAGATTTAGTAGAAGAAATATCTGAGTTCATAGTGGATAGCAATTGTGAGGGAGAAAAGGAAATGGAAGATACTATTGAAGCAGAAACAGTTACAGATCTTGTACCAATTATGGAGGAAGAAATAAAAGAAGAAAATATTGGGGAATTAAAAATAAAGGAAGAAGGAATATTCACACAGGAAAGAGATAGAGATAGCTTTTTATTGTCTCAAATAGCACTAATGATAAGCAGAAATGGAGAAAAGAATAAAGAAGAAATTAAAGCAGATAATAATATAAAATTTGAATCCATTAATGAAAATATGAATAAAATTCAAGCAGATAATAATATAAAATTTGAATCTATTAAGGAAAATATGAGCAGAAATGGAGAAAACATAAAAGAAATTAAAGAAGATATAAGCAGAAACAGAGAAGAGATTAAGGAAGAGATTAAGGAAAATATAAACAGAATTAAAGAAGAAATGCAAGAAGATAATAAAAGAAATAGGGAAGAGTGTAATAGGAAATTTGAATATCTCCAGGAAACTATAAGTAAGAATAATAATGAAATTAAAACATGTATAAATGGTATGAATATAAAGCTGGATGGTACTTGTAAAACCATGGAAGATTTTCAAGAGGAAACCCATAGTAAATTTAATGGGTTAGAATCCCGATTAGATAATAATGAAAAAATTATTAATTCTATAAAAGATGAGATAGAAAAGATAGACTATAATAACCAGGAGTTGATAAAAACTAAATTTATAGAATTTAGTGAAATAACTATAAAAGGTATAAACAAACAATTAGAGGATTCTATTATACAATGTCAGAATAATAATAGCCAATTAAAACAAGAGTTGGATAATAACCAATTGGATATTAAAAATGAAATATCTGAAATCAAGGAAGAAATAATACAAAATAAAATAAGAGTGAAAGATGAAATGGAGAGAGAATTAGTGGATAAATTTAGTGACTTAGCAATACAAAATAGGAAAGATATCAAAGAGGAGATAGAGGAAGGCTTAATAGGAAAATTAGAAGATTTCAATATGAGAAAAGAAGAGGATCAAAAATATAGGGTCAAAATAGGTGAGAACCTAAAACGATTCCAGAAAGATGTTAAAGAACAAGTAATGCAAGTAGAGAAAAATAGCACGGAATATAAAGAAATTATAGATCAAGATCTTGATAGATTTAGACTAGAACAAAAGGTGTATTTAGATCAGGTAATGGGACAAATAAATTTAGAAGGGAAATTCAAACAAGTATATGAGCAAATAGAAGAAATAAAATCCCTTAGTAACCAAACTTCCGTATTAAGTAACACAAGGACATCACATAGCAAAGATGATGGATATAAAAGCCCAATTCCCATAGATAGAATAGAATACTTGAGAAAAGAGGAAGATAACCCAATAGAACTTAATCATAATAAAGAAGTAGATAGCCGAATAGTTAAAATAGATAATAATTGTGAAGGAGGAAGCAATAACTCCATGGCATTACGTTTTATGCGGATAAAACCATTTAGAGGTGACCATATTGAGAACCCATATGAATTTCTGAATAGTTTAGATGAACTATTCTCAATATGTGCCTTAAATGAAAGAGAGAAATTGGCCATCTGTAGTAATCACTTAGGTGGTACTGCTAAAGATTGGTGGCATTCACTATTCGAAAAGCCTAATACATATGGTGATTTTAAATGCTTGATAACGTGTAGTTTCTGGAATGCTGACAAACAGGACAATATCAGATTTCAAATAACTCAAGAGAAATACCAACCAAATAAAGGAAGTTATACTAACTTCTTTCGGAGTCAAGCTATACGATTGAAAACGCTAACAGCATGTCCACTATCTGAGGGACAGATAGTTAGGATAATCCGTCATAATCTGCCCAGAAACGTGGAACAACTGTTAATTGCGGCGGACCGTTACTCTATAGAGGAGGTGTCAGAAGTGTTGGACGCCTTAGAAAATACTGAGACATCTATAGATAATAGGTTCAAAAATAATAGAGATAGGCATAATTACCCTTTGTCTAATATTAACGTCAGTTATAATAATCAGAGACATCAGATAGGATATAAAAGAAGGTACAATTCTAATGAAAGAAGTAGAGTATACCCGTATCCTAAGAAAATAGTGAGGTTTGATAAAAGCAGAAGTAGGGCAGAGTTACAAAATAGCCAACCTACAAAGAAACCAATTCAGAAAGTTTCTGGAATTGTATGAAGGTCCATACAAAATTGTGAGAAAAATAGGAGAAAATGCGTTTATCCTATCTACACCAGAAGGTGAAAAAGGAACGTATAACGCACGAAGTCTAATACCATACCCATCAGAAGAGTAGGAAAATTTTACAAGTAGTAAAAATCCAAAATTGGGTATAATGTTTAAATGCTGTATTAACCTATATGAAAAATAGTGTATTTTATTGTATTAAGTGGTAGGATGAAATTTGGTTGTAGCAAATAATAAGATAAAGAATGTTAATAAATAAAGTAGATATTAAACTGAATATTTAATTTAAAATTTTTTTTATTCGAAGGGGGAAGTTATGTGCCCTTGTCTGTAGGTCATAGGTCGGTAGAAAGGTCAAATGTGAAAAAAATTTTAAATTTTAAGTTATATTTAGGTGATATAAAAGTAATAATAGTTTTGTAATACAATTTTAAGTTAAAATACCTAATAGATCATAGTGTAATAAAGTATTTTTAAAAGTAAACAGTTAAATAAAGTTTTAATATCATTGCTTATGGTTGTGAAAGCTGGCCATACAAAATAACACAGCTAGAGATAGTTAAAATTATTGTAATAAATTTTAAAATAATAGTTTTAGAATTAATAGATTAAATAAATGAAATATAATTTTATAGTTATTCAAAATTAATAAGATATATTTTTTTATTAATAAACTTTGGGATGGTGAGAATTGTATTTAGTACTATAAGTTTCAATTTATTTTTCAAAATTTAGAAAGTACATTAGTTTTGGTAATTTAAACCGAGACATAAATAAAAGATTATTTTGTAAAGTGAATAGACACGTGATCGTATATTACATGCCTTCACGCACACACACACTTGGTAGATAATAATAAAGTTTGTGAATTTAAAACTAGATATAATTGCCATCCATCATTAAAATTAAAGTTAAAAAATGTTATATATTGTCTTAATAATTATTTTAAAGATCAAATAATAATTTTATCAGACTATGATTTAATTTAATAACATTAAGTTAAAGTAAAATTCCAGACATTACGTCATCAATATTTATTTAAAAAATATAGTTTATCATCCAAAATAGAATGACTAATATTGTTCGCGCTAAAAACAAATATTGACCAATCAACGGATTTAAATTGGCAAGAAAAAAATCCAAGATAGACAGAAGCGGGAGTCGGAATGTGAAAGTTGAAGAGGACGGTAACCTTTTTTGAATTGCTTGTAACATCAAAGCTGAAAAAAGTAGTTTAAATTTATAAATTAATAATTATTCTAAAGTTAGTCTATAACAGATAATATAATTTGTATCTAGAAATATGAATTGCTAATTTTTACGTGATCTTACCGGTGGATTTATTCAAATTTGACCATTCATGCTACAGTAAAGATGGAAATACCAAAAATAATAATTGAAATAATTATTAAAAGAAAAATGAATGAAAATTGTATAAGTTTTATGTTATTCGTGCTCAACCAGAAACTAAGTCCTATAACTCTAAAAAATACAAAGAAGACGCTGTGTGAAAATATAAGAAAGAAAGTATTTACTATTGAGAAAATCTTATGACGAACATTTGTTTTATAAATGCTTAAAACTAAGTCATATTTCTCTATGAGAAAAATTATATTATGTGTTCAAATAAATATAAAGAGAATGAGGAAGAAAAATATGTTATATCAAAGAAAAACATTATTTAAAAATATAATTTCCAAAAATAAAAAGTAGAAGAAAAGCCATAGTCCTGTATAAAGTGCTATATGAATTTATTAAAAGGATACGGGAGGAGGTTACAATATATATATATATATATATATATGTGTGTGTGTGTGTGTTCTCATTTCCCACACACATATATATATATATATTCTTTAATTAAATGAAAAAAAATTCTTTTATTTATATAAATTTATGTGTGTGAATATTATTGTATAGTTAATAGATAATTAATAATAAGCAGTAGTGAATAGAAAGAATGTCATAAATGATATTTAATATATTATTTTATTATTAAATAAATAATATATTCAGTTATTTCGTTTCTATTTTTTTAAAATAAAACAGACTTTCAAAAGAGAAGGAAAAAAGTGTAAAAACGATTAGTAGATAAACTAGGCACATGTGCAAAGGAGTGTAAAAGAGAGACCACCTGTTTTAAACATAAGACATTATTTTACACAAGTCTTTATTGACTTTAGAATGAAGTTTTTTTTATGTAATCTATATCTTAGATTGTCTTAAAAAAGGAGAGAAAATGCTTTTATGAAATAAATAATTATTAATCTTTTTTTGTTAATGACTTAAAACCATTTAGGTGAGATTTAATTGCTATCTCTAGAATCACAGTTAGTTTTGATAGATTTTTTTTTCTTCCTTTGATCAGAAATTGAAATATAAAGAGGGGGACAATTTTTGAAGGTCAGTCATTAATAATACTAAAATGCAATCGTTACTATTAAAAAAAGAGATGTAGTCATTAATATGCAATTTTTGAGAGGCATTGAGTTTAATAATTTTGAGAAACTGGATCACTTAACAATATGCAGTTTTGATGGTAGAGATTCAGTTAATAATTTCAAGAAGGAAAATAACTAAACAAGATGCAGTAAATGGCAGTTTTTAAAGTTGTCTTAAAGTTACAAAAAGTATGCAGTTGTTTTAAATTTTAAACCAAAATGATGAAGGCAATTAAAAGTTGGAGAATTGGAAAGCAATGAGTCAACAATATTGAAAAGAGCCAGTCAGTTTTTTTTTCATTTGTTTGTTTCTTATAAACATAGAATGAACTGTTTTATTATTTTCTTAAAAAAAGGTTCAGGAAATGAATATGTGAGTTTTTGTTGCTTTAATATCAGCATAAATATGTGCATCTATATATAAGTAATTCACAGCAAGATTAATTTAAGGAAATAAAACAAAATTGAATTTTTTGAAGGAAGTTATTGAAAATTCTGTAAAAGGGTATTAATATATTTTTGAGCTGTGTATAATACAATGAATTTGCCTTGCTAAACTCACTGTTTCTGTTCCTTGAAATTCGACATAATGGGTTAAATCACTGGTCGGTGTTGATTTAGTATGCGCTCACGGCCGCCATTTTGAATTACAAGAACCACCCAAACCATGCTGAAACATCCAACTGATAAATGACATTGATCAAAATGGCCATTTTCGTAGGAAAAAAACAACCAAAAATCGGAATTTTCATATAAAAAAAACCCAATCACGTGACTAAAATATTATAACACAAAAATCGCAATTTTCATAAAAAAAAAACCAAAATCGGAATTTGTCATTAAAAAAAAAAAAACCCAATCACGTGACTAAAATATTATAACACAGAAATCGCAATTTTCATAAAAAAAAAAACAAAATCGGAATTTGTCATAAAAAAAAAGCCAATCACGTGACTAAAATATTATAACACAAAAATCGAAATTTTCATATAAAAAAAAACCAAAATCGGAATTTGTCATAAAAAAAAGCCAATCACGTGACTAAAATATTATAACACAGAAATCGCAATTTTCATAAAAAAAAAAAAACGAAATCGGAATTTGTCATAAAAAAAAAGCCAATCACATGACTAAAATATTATAACACAAAAATCGCAATTTTCATTAAAAAAAACAAAAATGGCCATTTTGATCGATGTCATGTGATTTAGTATGCGCTCACAGCCGCCATTTTGAATTACAAGAACTGCCCAAACCATGCTGAAACATCCAACCGATAAATGACATCGATCAAAATGGCCATTTTCGTAGGAAAAAAAAACCAAAAATTGGAATTTTCATATAAAAAAAAAACCAATCACGTGACTAAAATATTATAACACAAAAATCGACTGATAAAAAAAACCTTGGAATGTCAAGTTCTAATTAAATACTAAAAAAAGGTGTTAAAAGCTTTTATGGTGCATTCCAATGAAGGCACAATGAATGTTAATTGAAAATGAATGAAAAGAAAGATAAATTTTATAATTAAAAAAAAAGGGAATAGATTATTATAAGTTTGAGAGTGGAAGAAAGCAGATGTTAGACTGATATACAGAAATAAGAATCCAGAACTCAGATTATATATTGATAAAATATGGTCAGGCTCGGGTAGAAGTTTCAATGTGCGAGGTGTTCGAATCCTTCTCCTGAATGTATAGCAGCTGCCAATATCGGAGAAGGGATGTCAAGCCTGGAAAATTGCCTCAATAAGTAAAAATATTGGATCATCATAAGATGTAAAATAAATAGAATTCAGCCATGGAATCTGAACTTCAAAAAAATCCGTTCACCGACAAAGGACCGGAGATTTTTTTTTCACCAGGTAAATTCGATCAATTCCCCAGGGAAACGCAGGTACTTTTTTTTCTATTTGCATATATATGTAACTCTTAGTAAGCTTACTCCATGTAGTTCAGAAAACTGTTCTTTGATACAATTGCGAACTTAAAATTTATTTTCTTTTGCACGGAGAGTTCAAATTATTTCCTATTGTCTTTATTCGCATATTAATTCATCCATAATTAAATCTTCCTCACAACATACATGTTGTAGTGTATTTGTTGTGTGTATGGGTTTTGGTAGGGAAAGAAAAGAGCAAACCAACAAAAGGGAAACTGAAAGAAATCTTTGATTAATAAAAAGAAAAACATTGATTTAACTTACATAAATAATATGTTTTTTTTATATTTGCGTAAATATTATTACTAATAAATATGTAAAAAAATGATAAATAGTTTTTTTTATGTTATGAGTTTTTTTTAAAGAAAAAAGAGAGGGTTAGATCTACTGCCGGTAATTTTACCATCCGCCTTGAGAAAAGCTAGCTGCAGGCTGGGTCATTTTATCATCCTATTATATACTTCCATATTGTCCAGTATAATTCTTACCTACGGGCAAGATTGGCGCTAGACATCCATAAATATAATGTGTATGATATCGAAGAAAATTATATATGTATAGGACTTATATTTTTGTTCAAACATGTATATAGATATCCACGTTCATACTCACGTAAAGACGAGTACGTTAAGAAAAATAGGTAAAAGGATGGACTCGTTATAATATATATATTTATATAATATAAATGATTAACACAATAGTATATCATGTTGTTCCAGAGAGAACTGCATACTAGGGATGAGACTGGTGTACTATCAATTTATGATATAAAAAAACTGCAAACCTACAAATAAAAAAAACCACAGTTAACAAAAGAATGATAAAATGTCATATATATATAAAACTCGCAAAATAAGCCTATGATAACTCATTCAAAGACAAAAAACATGGAAGCTTAAATAATCATGGATCCTCCAACATTGGAACCTGTACAACCAATGGATATAAAACCAATTGTGTTAGAAGAAGCAGTTACATCTGAAATGTATGCATTGAGGAATAAGATTAAAGAAATGCATTCAGAATTTATAAAGAGGCAACAAAAAGTAGAAAAAAAATAACAAAAATTTTTGGAAGAAATACAATGGCCTAAAAATGGATTAAAGCCTTGAAGTATCATATAAAAAAGAAAACTAAAGGAAATGTCAATGATATAATACAAGATTTTAAATCTGAGACTGTTTCAAACTCTGTAGATGAAAGCTCACATAAAATAAATAAGGACAATAAATTTCAAGAGCTTAATAAAGACAGAAAGAATTTTATTAAGTAGAAATGTGGGGAAAGCCTTATGTGATAACTTGTCACAAAAGAATATAGAAATTAATTTTAGTAATAATAAAACTAAAAATCCTTCGACTAATTGCCAGAGTTCGCTGTTTAAGAAATGTTTTGATGTATTTTTCTTTAAACAAGAAGTCTACTGCCTAAATATTAAAAAAATGGATGAAGATTACATGAATAAAATTAAAAATAGAACTATTTGACATGGTAAAGCCCTTAAAAGAAAGACTAAATATTAAAAAAAAATCAAAACGAGTAAAATGCTCTAGTAATAGCCTGGGACTGAAGCAATGGTTTACTATTGACAGATTGTTATGTTGTACAATCAGTAAGCAAAAGAAAAAACAAAATAAACAACAACAAAGTGAAAGATCCACTCCAAAAAAAAAAGTCAACCCAAAGAATATCTCCACCAATAAGCAAATATTTGGAGGTAAAAGTTAATTCTAAAAAGCAAATGATGGCTTATTCTCTGTTGGCCCTGAATCTGTTAAAAAGACTAATGTTTTATGAACAAATGAACTTGCACGTTTTTAAGGCAAAATATGTGACATTCCTAAAAGTGACATTAAAATAACTATAAAAAGAAGAGATTATCAGCTTGCTAGAAAGCAAGAATGACATTGATATTAGAAAAAAAAATTAGATGTAAAAAGATATGCAACACATTACCCAGGATGGGTAAAAGATTTTTAGAGAATTAAATAAAGTGATATTATAATGTGTGAGTTTTTGGAAATGTACTGCATTTTAATCATGTACATGAGACATCATGTTGTTATTCAATATTTGGAAGTTTATATCATCTTGTTCTACCACCCTTCCCTCCATTCTGAGATAGTGTACTCACTCTTCTGTAAGGTGTGCATAAAACAATGTGCAGTTCAGAAATTGGTTTAATAGCCTCTAAGATTCAAATAGGAGGAAGGCTTAATTTTCATATGGTTTATTCACTCACCTGCAAGTTTCAGAGAAAGCAAGATACAGTTAGAATTTTTGTTTACCATATCAGCCTATAAAACTTAAAAAGGCTTTATTCTTTTGTCTTATTGGTAGCTTAACAATAATTAATCTGTGGTAATTCTTCTAGGCTCCACACAGCATACATTTTAATGTCATATGATGGAATTTTTATACATCTAAGAGTAAAAAGTTTATGCATTCTCTATGGTACTTAATGGCAAACAACTCTGAATATTGCAAAGATATACACCATATAAAACAGCATAATCAAAAAAATGTATATAAATTAGTAAAGTATTAATCAACCCACAAATGAGAAATGGAAAGTTGTACTGTTCACTGTCTTCTTTTAAAGAGGATATATAATCATATCAACCTGAGATCAGCCCACATTAGACAGGATGAAATGCTGAATAAAACTAAAACAAGAAAAAAATGTGCAAACTACTTAATTATAAGCCATTGGAGCAAACTGCCTAAAAGAAAGTCAATATATGCATTTGATATTTATTGTGTACAATAAAAAGCAGTCTATGCATAACATATTTGAGTTAATTAATAAAGATTTGAACAATGTGTGAGTATATATGCATGCATATATACAGTAATTTAAAGAAATTGTCCACGAGACTAAAAAAAGAAAAAAATATCTATGTATTGCAACGTTTTCCACATTTTACTAGATCTGGAAGGCCATCTTTTATACACTGTTAGAGTAAAAGTTAATCAAGCTATGGATAAAAAAATATCTTGTTCCAATTTCTAAAAAACAAAGCTATATTTCCTGATTAACTGGCCTACTAATTATTATGACAGGAATTGCTGACGATGTTAGTTTTAATTTATAAGAGGGGGCCATAGTCTTATTTGTATTCCATAATTTTATTTTTTAGAGAGGATTATTTCCGGGGCTTAATCATCAAATATTGGCAAAGGTAAATTATACACTCTAATCCTAATAAACTAAACATTAATAAATTTAATAACTATCATTAATAACGCACAATGAAAAGTTGATATTAAAAATATTTTATTCTAACAAATTAAAATATTTAAAGATAAATTACTAATAAGTTGGAGACTACACGCATGCTAATCCAGACATGAATCATTTAATTAAAACACTTCATATTACACTTAGATTTCTTAGATAAATAAGTCTCTTGAAAAATAAAACTTAATATCTTTCTCTATCAGAATTATAAGCTAATTGGAGAATGGTTTGCAAACGCTTAATTTAGTCACAATCGGGAATAGTTAATCTTACCATACCATTAAGTCTAGCAAGTTTACGAAGATTGTTGATTATCATGCAGTTTTTCATGAGGTAGAATGAATTTGTGGCCATTGGTTTTAACTTGTTCTTGATCCTGGTTCTAAACACTAGTCATGAAAGCTTTTCTGGGATCAACATCTTCATGATTAATGATGTCAAAAGCTTCAGTCCACTCCAGCGTGGTGAATTATTTCAGCATAGAGTAGTTCTGGATCTTTCATAATCCAGGACCAGCCAAAAAAAAAAAAACAGACAAGATCCTGATCACACTGGTATTCTTCCTTTTATACTAGAGGTCCAGTTTTCAGACTTCTGTGCATATTTTCTTTCGTCCTTTTATCAACATACAAGATAATAATCTTGTATATTCTTTTTTAAATTTAGGTTGCAAACTCTTTTTTTTAAAAAAATATAATTCGGCCATCTTTAATCAATTTCCAAAAAGGTTTTACTGATTGTAATCTTCATGTCTTTAATTCTTTCCAATTTTAACTTTTAAATACATGAAAAAAATATGAATGAAAAATGTAACTTTCATTGTACGTTTTAAAAAAAAAAGTTACACAAACTAAAAAAAAAATTAATTGTCTTTTAATAAGATTGTTAAATTTATTTTTTCCTTTAGCTTTTACCAAGTGCCAATATATTTGTACCATATATAAATAAAGGGTGCAGTATGTTTTAATTGTATTATAAATTTGTAAGACAATTTATGTATAATACTATCAACCATTTACTTTGTGATATGAGGGGGAAAAAATAATGACATTGTAAAAAAAAAAAAAAACTTGTTCGTGAGTCAATTTGTGAAACAAGTCTCAAATATGTACTTCATAAATGTTAAGATATTTTTAAAATCTTTTTGGCTTTACTTGTTCTAAATCGATTTATAAATAAAATCTTGCGGATTCCCATAATAAACAGAATAGTGAATTCAAATCCAAGGTCAAAAATTAAGAATTAACAATATTTGAGAAGTTAGAAATAAAAAAAAATGGAAAATTTTATATTTTCCTGCATTGGAACTGGGGTAGATATTAAAAAAAAACACTCATTTTCTTCTTCTTTTGATATAAAATATTATAATATTGTATACAAGCTTGTTTCCCCCACCTGTTTTAGAAGAAAAAAAATGGAATATTTTTTTTACTCTGGAGTCCAAGATTTTAGAATGGTTTACATTCTAGTTCATGTGATAGGTGACAAAAACATGTCAATGGTCTAGATTATAGTTAGAGTGATGGCAAATGACCTAGACGTGAAATAGAAAGATAACAGAAAGGTATAAAAAGGAGTCATTCAAAATTCACTCATGATGGAGTCATTCACTTTTGATGTGGAGAATGCTATTTTGATTCCATATTGAGAGCTGTATGTATTGAAATAAGAAGTGTGGGATGAGACATTACAGATAATTAAAATTGTAACACCTATAGTAGAAACTATGATAATGTTTTCTTCCAATAGTGAATTATTTACCAAGCAAAACTAAGCAACAAGTAGCACATCAGTAATAAGACTCTAAGTATACAGTCATCCATTCTGATGTTGATTTTGTTCTGTTGCTGCTTTTCTGATTCCAACCTGCAAGCTGTACATTAACGCAGTGTTGAAGGAGTTGTATGAAAAGACTTTACAGTTAATTAAAATTTTTCAATGTCTATAGCAGAAGCTATGATGCTTTCCTCCAGTAGTGGATTATTTATCATGCAAGACTAAACAAGTAACACATCAGTCACATGTCTCAAAGTATGCAAACCAATCCAATAAATAATGTCCAAGTCTGTGGAACTAGATTGCTACAGCCTCAAAGATGCCAGTAAAGAAAACCACTAAATTGCCAAAGACCTATATATTCTACATGCAATATTTTACCATGCTGCTGTAACTACAATTCAAGTTTCCAGTATGTGCAGAAAAAATATACTCATCAAGTGAATTTATCAAAATGATAATTACAGAAAAAAAAACAATATCTGATTATAACTTTAAATATTTTAACAGTAAGATATTCACATTATATTAAAAGGCCTTAAATTTAAAAACTGTAAATATATTAATTGTTGAGATATGTTATATTTTATATCTGCATTTGTGAATCACTAGTATATAGATGGAACCAATTCATGTATGATATTGTGTTGTCAATAAATTGTTCAATTTTTTTGTCAATCCATTTATTTATTACTCCATTACAACATTATAACATCAACACATATATGATAGTTATGAATCATCCACAACTTTTAAATAACATGCAAACCACTGGCGAATATTCGGGAGTAACACGGTAATAATTGGAAATGATGATGATCATTATTTCACTAGTATTCTCAATAAACTTTCTCTGTTGAGGTTTGGCATCTGGAGTTTCTTTTTAATTGAAACCTAAAACAAATAAAATACTGTTAAGAATATTTGTGATTATAAATCTCAATCATCATCATCACATTGGTTAGCATCATTTAGTATGAAATTCTTGCAGTGTTATTGCAATTTTATTAACCAACTTATTATTATAAACAATATTTTATGTACATATCTGGAATATTTACAATATATAAGCAGGCAGGTTTAAGAAATTAACCGAAAGTACTTCTGTGGATTTAAGGATTGTTTATAATAGTTTGTTACCATTAAAATTATTATTTTTATTATAATTACAATATATATATATATATATATTGTAATGGTATACAATATGCTTTTACATTAATGTAAAATTAAAATAAAAACTTAAGTTCGTAAATAAAAATAAATTTATTAAAAACTAAAATTAAAAAGAGTTGTTTAACATATATATATTCACACAGATGGAAGACTTTAAAAGTATTTTTTCCTTTTTTAAAAAAAAAGGTACACCCAGGTCTCATTTCATGTGGATTTATTTAATGTGATTTTGAAGTTATGCAATTCATGTTTCTTCTTAATATCTTTGTATGCGGTTTTCTTTTATGCAATAAAAATTATTAGATCAGAAGTTGAGCCCGATAATGCACTATTACTTTAAATATTATAAATTTTGCACACTCACATCATATTTAAAGTAATACCGTATTATCGGAGTTCAACTTCCATCTAATAATTTCAATATTTTCAGCACTTTATAATAGTAGTCATAGATTTTATGCAATAAAGTTCATAATTCACTTAAAATCAGGATTTCACCATTTTATATACACATTAAATTTTACAAGATTATAATGTAAATCTGTTCAAACGTTATAGATCCCAATACTATGCATGTTGTTGCTTTTGCATTTTAAATCATTCTATTTTTGCTTTTAAAAAAAGAGTAAGTAATCAATTAATCATTTAGCGCCTGCAAGTAATAAACTTTACAAGATTATAATGTAAATCTGTTCAAATGTTATGTATGTTGTTTTTGCATTTTAAATCACGTTCTATTTTTGCTTTTTAAAAAAGGAGTATGTAATCAATTAATCATTTAGTGTCTACAAGTTTATTTTTAAAAGGTGAGTAACAGCAGTGGGCACAATTAAATTTGACAATTGAAATCTGATTTTTAATTGTAATTAACAATTTAAAAATTACGTAATTTGATCTGAAATTAATGTCATATGAAACGATGAAATTTGATTTTTAAACGGAATTGAAAATTAAAAAATTAAAGACAAAAATAAGAATTTAATTTTTAATGGTTAGTTTTAATTAAATTTTGTCCAATAGTGGTGAGTCGATGTCTTTTTATTATCGTAAGTCTAAGTTCTTATTTTTATTTTAAACTTTTAGTTTACCCTAATGGAGAGGTAAAAAATATCCAAGAACATGAATTTCTTTGGAAACAAAAATTTCAATTTTAGATCGCTTAGTGAAATTGGAAGGATCAACAGCGATTGAAAAACATTTTAGTTTGGGCAAATCCACTCTAAGGCCAATTAAAAAAATGAAGTTGGCACTAGTTGTATTTCCTCTTGTGATGAATGGAAAATAAAGCGGCTAACAGGTTTCTCTGGGCATAATTGTTGAGAGATTTTTGACTCTGTTTAACGAGAAGCTACAGTACATCACATCACATTGACGAATCTGATGTCTCAAACAGATATAATGATTAAAATACCATACATGTATGAAAAAAATGTAAATTACACATAAAAATACATTGTTTTGAATAAAATTAAATACTGTAATTAATAAAAAAATTAAAAACAGTTTGTCTTATATCAATTTTTTTCAAATTTAAAATTTTTTATTAGTCATATTTTATTTTCCTATTTTATTATGTGAATTTTAAAGTAATTTTATGTTGTTGCTTTGCTTTTATGTGATTTTTGGAAAATTAAAGTATGTATCCCCCATTTTTCAAGGTAAGTTAAGTCTATTTTTGTGCGATTTCTTTTGTGCATTTTTTCTGAGGAACTGATCTACCGCATAAAATGAGACCCAGGTGTATTTGAATGCACTTTTTTATAAATAAAAAAAGGAAAGATTTAAAAATTAATATTCTTTTAAAGTAACATACATAAAAATGGAAACAGGTATTAATTAATTTTGTAATCTTAAAATGGAAATGATTGTTCTTTTAATTAAATAAAAAGCAAACTAGCCCTTGGGGCTCATATATATTTAAAAAAGTCAGATAGGAGATAAAGAAATTAAAGATTGACCAATGGAAGCACCAAGCCACAGCACGATCCAGTCTAGGATTAGTGACGTCTGGCTCATTGGATCCGAAAAATGCTCATAGGTGGCTAATAAAAATATAAAAGGAAAAATAATTGTTGTTGCAGGGCTATTAATCTACAAGTGGACTATTAACCTATCTATAAACTGTAGCTGTATTGCAGGCTCCATGATGTAGAAGCCCGCAGTAGATTTAATTTCTGGACAACCAGCTGATGCCTCCAGAAGATTGTTCTTGACCAACTGAATGGCAAGTAGCGGCTCCATTTCAAAGGACAAATAGATGAGAGTGATCACAAAAATGGACAGACTCCATGAAATGTACCATAGAAAGTATGAACTTTTGTCATTATAGACTGTTTCAATATATCTTCTGTAAGCAAAATAAGTTAAACTTAACTTTAAAGAAACTTATCTGGCTTAAAAAAAATTTCTAAATTAATTTTATGTATAAATTGGTTAAGTTAATAATCATTTCCATTTTTCTTTCTTTAATAATTTTGTATTAATTAAATCATTTGATTGTATTTAAATTTAAATTGGGTGTGGATGACTATATAGATTCGTTAAGTTATATTAGTGTAAGGGAGGGTTAATATTGGGTTAGTTGTTTCACAGTTAAATTGGGTTAATGAATTGGATATATTGATGTAATTAGTAAATGTAGTAAGAAGATCCACTATGGGCAGGATCATCTTTATGCTGCACTTGGAAGCAGACATATTCCCTGCTCATTGATCACCCCTTTAGCCTATGGAATGGGATGGTAGGTCAGCAAAAAACCGCAATCCCCTCCTATGGAGTTTTCTATTTATATATTTTATTGTTGTTCTCGCTAGACAGATGTAACATTCCTGTACTGGATGAAACAATTTCTGCTATATAACATGGTGTTCAGATGTTTATTCCTGACAGTATGGTATTGTGCTGTCATAATCATGCTGCACTGAATGCATTGATGTATCAGATGGATTGGCATTAGTTTGACTGTGAACTTTTGGTCTAAGGTTAAATAAGAGCTATTGAATATTTTCTTTTTCGAACGAATCTGTGTAACGTATTGAAGCAATGGATCCAGAAATCTGATCCATTCTTCACAGCCTTCTATAAACTTACCAATATTGTAAACCTGAGTTAAGTTTATTTCCAAGTATCAACAGAATTTTGCATTAACTATAAAATTAATGTGTCCCATTTTGTACATTTAACGCTTATTAAATTTAGTTCTTTTTAAAATATCTTTTAAAATAAAATTCTGTTTAAGAGTAAATTGTTATTAAAATTTCCTTTTTAAAAGTATTAGTCAAACATATATATATATATGAATAAATGCAAAATTCTGTTGAACTAAAATGTTATTTTATTAAAAGAAATATTGTTCTTTTAATTTTTGTTAAAATATCGTGTGATTTTAAGATAAGCCTGCTATCATTTCTAAAGAAATGGCATGTTTCAATTAGTTAGTCCACTCAAGGCAAATTTAAGATGGCCTTTTTAATTAAAATTCTTAGAGACCTGAATGGCCATTTTGAATGTCAAAAAAAATTACAGGACATATAATTTTAAATGAAATTTCTAATTTATTACAATAAATATATATATACATTTTTAGAAAATGGAAATATGTAATAAAGCTGATAAAATAGTCATTACCAAAAAAATAATTTAAAAAAGGAGATTTTTTACATTTTTAAACATATTTATTTTTACATTGGTTCACAAATTCTCAATTTTGAAAGGTATAACTTAAAATTACAATTTCATAGACAGCTTCATCACATGCATCTCAAAATGCTGAAAAAAATTATATATATGTCTTACCTGAGGTAATTTTTCTATGCAAAAATTACAAAAACAGTGCAATTGGTAAGTTCCATTTTTACTAGCCACCCTACATGTTCTATTTTTATAACAGAGTATATGGTAGAAATGATGGTTGTCCTTGCATGCAGGTATCTGTTAGAAATATGTTTGGTTTTTAGTGGGAGGAAAAAATAACAGAAATAATTTACAAAATGTTGAGGACTTTATTAAATTATAATGCAATGTATAGTATAATATTATTATATATTACTTTTATTATATTAGTGAAAAATGGTGTGTGACCTAAAATGTGTATTCTTTTCAACTAAATAAAATGTACTCAAAAAATAAATATCAAACAAAAATTTCTCTAAGATAAAATGAACAAGAAAAATCAATAAATATCAAAAAAAACAAATTTATTATGAACACTGATTATATATGTCTGTGGGAGATGAAATATGAGAGTGGATGTCTGAGGGTATATGATGAGTGTGGATGTGCATGTTTTTATATTATTCAAATGTATTGTCTAAAATTCTATTGTATATATATATTGTTTTGTATGTGTATATATATATAATAAAGAGTTATAAACTAGGTGAGAAAAATAATTCAAAAAAACGTTTTTATATTATTTCACCTGTATTATATCATATATATATAATATCTATATTTATATATATAAAAAAGTAATAAAAACTAAGTCACAAAACAAATTGAAATAAAAGTTTTACATCATAAACAAATGTGTTTATCTAAAATTTTATCGTTTTTATAAAAAAAGTGTTCTAAAACTAGGTCAGAAAAATATTAAAATAAACGTTTTTATATTATTTCACCTGCATTATATCATATATATATTATTTCTTATTATAATTAATTATAGAAAACAATAATAATAAAATGAATTCAAATACTCACAGAATCCTGTCTAAAGGTTAGCATCAGTTTCAAATTTGAATCCAGTTATGAAGGCATCAAAAGTCATTATTATAGTAAATAAATCCAACAGTAATCCTTGTCTTTTTGATATAATCTTTTTTTTTTCATTTTTAATGTTTTAACTTTTTTTTAAAAAAAATTAGTTTCTACTAAGAGGGCTTATAAAAGCCCCTATGTAGATAAATGTAATTATTACACTGTAAAACAAGTTCAATTGACCGTGAATATGATTTACAGTTATTAAATCTAAAAAACAAAAAAAATAAAATAAAAATAAAAAATTAAAAATTGTCTTTACAAAAACTTTTATAAAAAATCCAAATTTTAACGTAAAAACAAGTTATAGCTCATTTTAATCATAACAAAATGGCATATCGAATGATCTGAGAAACATAAGTGTACTGCTTACAGATTCCATGCAAATTCAGTTGCAAATCTAAATTTTTGTTCAGGGGCTCTTTGGGCTCAAAGGGTATAAATCAAATTCAAAGTTAAATGCAGAATTCAATAATAAAAAATGAGTTTATTTTTAGAAAAAAGTTACTTTGAAACAAAGGAGCATAGGGGGCTTGTCGAGATCTAAAATCATATGCAAAACAATAGAAGAGTATCTCCAAAAAGGTATAAAAGGAGGGGAGAACAAGTCTGATTATTCAGACCTTTGGCATCAAGAGTGATTTATTCAGATTTTTGGCTTTCAAAAATTTATTCAGATTTTGGTTCCTGACTTATTCATGATGTGTTGCTGAAATTATTTATTCAGACCTTTGGCTTTCAAGACTGATTAGTCAGACCTTTGGCTTTCAATACTGTTTATTCAGATTTGCTTTTAAAAAATCAGTCAGACTTTGTTCCTGAATTTACTCAGATTTTGTTCATTATATTATTCAGATCCTGTGCTTTGATAATTCGGCATTTTGTGCTTTAAATGATCCTCCTAGATTGTTCTGAAAATAAATGCAGAAAACAATGGAGTCCTAGTTTTGTGGAAAATTCCTGTTCTGAGTCCAACATGCGAACTGTTAAAAGTTCTATTAATTTGGTGGACATGACCATGTTTGGCGACTAGGCACAACAGCTTTGCCTGCCATTGGGGTCCTAAATCCATCAAAATGCCATATGTGTCAAACCAATAGTAAACCCAAACTGTGTCTGTGCACTTCGTGTAAAAAATGCTGCATATTTCAAATCCTTTTGTCTGGACAAATCACTCTACATATGTAATCAAGCCACAGACATCAAGGGAACTGGACCAAAGAAACAAGGACTGGTAACTTTATATATCTCCTCATGAACTATTACTTTACCCTTTTATAAATACCTTTCATTTTTTTCTTTAATTTATATTTATAATGTAACTATTTTTCTCTTATTAGACTTCTATTTATCTTTCGTTTGATCATCTATTTTATACTTAAATTTTTGCCCTTCATTATTCCTCATTTAGTGTTATATAAATGTTTTCATTTCATTGTGGTGTAAGTTATTTTTCATTTAAAAATATTTCCAATTTAAAATAATATCTGTAATTTAAATACTAGTTAAGTTTCCTTTTGTTTGCCAACTTGATCTCAATAATGCTTACTTTGTTCACATTTAGCCCCATAGTTAATATTCATATTTATAGATGACTTTAAATATTTTAAAATTGTTTATAAGGCACAACGCAACTCGAAAATGCTTTGTGAAAGACTTATTTTAATTTGCTTTATCGAGGGGACATGAGTTAATAATTTTATTTAAATTGGGAAAGTAATGCTTGGACTGCAAAATATTACGTAATTGCCATCCACCTTATTGTAAAATTATTTATCAGTAATCAGTCGGGGAATAATGGAGATAGTTCAAACATTTCTAATATTTTAAATTACATCTATTAAAATATATTATTTAAATTAAAATAGCTTAAGTCTTCTAATGTTATTTCAACCTTTTATTAACTTAACCTTTTATGTTACTTGTCCAATAATTCAAGCATGCACAAACACTTAATTCATATTATATTTTATGCACATTTAACTTAGTTCCGTAAGTATTCTAGTCCATTGTCTCTCCCTGATGCTAAGCTTGGGCCGGGTTAAAAAAATAATTTATGCGTGTCTTGGATATGTTGTTCGTTCATGGTTAGACTCGAAAATAGATGAATAGGGCAGAGGTCTTAGTATTCTTGATTTTTATATCTCGCATATGAATGGCCTCGAGGTACTTTCACCTAGTATTCAAACTGGGTTAAACAGATATACATCATTTGACCGACACAGTATCTATACTCAACATTATAAAGCAAACTCTTATTAAAATCCATCTGTGTGAATTTATAAAATTTAAATTTTAAATATAAAAATAATAACAAATTTAAGGTCATCTTTATTCCTCAATTTTTAAATATTTATATATGTGTCAATAAATCTTTGTGTTATTTCTGGCAGTAGCTTATTTATTTATTTCATTGAATTTTTTTTTTATTAAGATGTTTCTTTTTAAGCAAGTTTTATTACAAATTTCTGCATTTCCTTGAGTTAGTGGCATGGGCTGACAGTCGGAATATGTGTAAAAATGTAAATCTTAACAGTACGTATCTGCCTACTATATAAATTTTCCAGGTTCCAATAGCCTGGTGGTGCCCTGTATGGCAGATACGGTAAGACTGAAACTTCCAATAACACCCTGACTGTTATAATATATATATTATGTATCATTATTATGAGTTCTGACCTATACAGGATTCATATTGAGGAGTATTTACCATTACAATATGTATAAGAAATCAGTAAGTAACTTTTCTGTTTAAAATTGTTGACATTTTATCTTTTTATTTGAAAAAGTTTTTTTTTTAAAAAAAAAGTGAACAAAACTATATTATATTTAATATAATTTAATGTTACTACATTGAAAGAAAAAAAATCTTTATAATGTCCTCTCATGAATTAACAAACAAGCAAACAGATTTTTCAACCTCAATAAAAGCATTTAAGAACTCTTAAATAAGTTAATATCTTCAGAATCATAAATCTTTATTAAAAGAGATTTAATTATTCTCTTGATAAATTTAACTTGGTCAACCACAATTTGATGGTATGTATTTCTTTCATGAATATATAATGCAATAATTAAGATATTTAGTCTTCTTTAATTATTAAGGAAAATACACATACAATTACAATATAAATCTTTTTGGTATACATTTGTTTAGATTTCTTACACTTATTACAACAATCATTAGTAAAAAAAAATTTTGAAATTAGAAAATATACCCCTTTGATACATTAGTTAAAATTATTATGACAAATTAATTTCATGATCAGAGTGAAAAGCTCATCATTCAAACTTAGTCTGTAATTATTATGTAACTAGTTTTATATCAGAACAACTGGCTCTTCATTTAGTGACTTAGCCAGTGATCATTATGCAGTCCATATTTTGATTGGCAGCAATTCTTTGTTATTCTCCATCTAACTGGACCATTTATTTTTTAACCTTGAATTAATATTTAATTAACATGTCTGAGAATAGATTCTTCATCCAGTGGCCTAAGTTGCCTCCAAGTGTCCCTGAAAAGCTTTTCAGGTATTAACAAGCAATCCCTGAACATAGTCCTTCGAATAAATTTTTTACATATCTCCCATGGTTCCTTACTTCCTTGCTTAAAAACAAAGTAATTTCTAGTTAACCACATGGCATAAAGCAGGAACAGTCCCATTCTAATCAGTCTTTACTCTATTTTTATGAACATTCACTCTTTTCATTAAACTCAAATTATTTTGATGTTTCTCTCTATATACATAACCTTGAATATATAAAATCTGGTTTCATTCAAGTCAATATAAAAAAATTGTTAATAAATTAATAATTTATTTTTAAAAAATCTAAACCAGCAACTTATCAGAAAATTCTTTAAATGTTTTATAAAATACTTGGAACAAAAATATATAACAGATTTCATGATTTGTTGTAAACTTTTTTTTTGTTTATAAACTTTTGAAGTTTATAAACTGAATAAATAATCTTTGATACATATGGTTTATAAAAATATATCAACAATGTCGATTAAAGTGTTAAGAGGTTCCTATCCTGTATGTACAGTGAGCCCACTGGATCTCCACACACACACACCAAACATAAACATATGTATATATATAAATAAATAAATACAAACACGTAAAATTACTAACATTCTCATTTACTATTATATGAATACAAATTACATTTCTTTTATATTAATATCACCTTTCAATAACTTTTTCTCTTCCTTTTAAAGTATTTTTTAATAAAGTGCAAACAAATAAAAATCAAAGACAAGTTTACATATCATATAAATTATAGAAAATTTCAAATATATATGTATATTATTTATTTATCTAAAATATATTTTATGCTTACTTACTAGCTGAAGGAGAAATGTCAAAATTCATTTTTGTGTCCAATTTATCTTTTTGGGCAAAGTAATATAAACATGTCAATAATGTGACTGAACTCATGGAAGAAGCATAAACAGAGTAATATGCTCATGTTGATATTTATGGCACTATATAATAATATAAGCTCATTCTCTAAGGTTTGTTTGTACTCAAAATAGAAAAAAACAACAACACAAAAATCTTAGATTGATCACAAAAATTAAAAACAATGAATACAAAGTGTTAATATTCATAATAAAGATTTGTCTTTATTATGATCAAATAAAAAGTACAAAAGTTTAGAAAATTTAATTTTAAACAAAAGTATTAAAATATAAATAAATGAACACACATAAATCTTTTCTCCATACATGTTTAGTTGATAAATAAATAAAAAAATTATTATATAATTTATATACAACGCTTATATGAAATACATATAAATACTCTTTTCTCTTTGATTGGTATATATATATATTTGTGTGAATATATATACAAAACAACAAATTACATATATATATGTTTACATATTTGTATTTATTGTCTGTGTATATATATGCACACATCCAAAAAGCTAATTTATAACTTTTTCTATTAGATGGAAAAAGCTTTTGTACTCTTTAAATATTAATTTATTACTGAAAGTGCTGACCTAAAATCGACTAAATAAGAAAAGATTATAAAGTGCTATTTAAAAAAAAAAAAGACTATTATCAAAATAAAAATTCAACCAATAAATCTATTCTAATATTTATTGTGATTTTTATATAAACAAAATCAAAGGTAGTTTTATTTTGAAAACGTATTATAAACAATTATATCGAAAAAAAGCAAGTCTATTTCTGAATTTCATAATGAAAGCTTATTGAAATGGAATTTAATAATTCAATGTATTAAAAATTGTAATTTTATTCAAGTCGTTAATCAGATCCCCTCCCCCTCAGTAATAATTTTTATAATTTCTTTATAAACTTATTCATATATTAATAACAATATTAACAAAACAATAATTATACATTTTAACTCTCTAGCATTTCTTTCTCTTATTTTGTAAAAATACAAAAAAAAATTACTTAAAAAAAATAGTTGGAAGGGGGTATTTTACTTCACAAAATGTATACTACTATAATATATAAATAATTTCCGCGAATTTTAAATTCTAATCTGTGAATCATTATTAAAATCAAAATAAAATGTCCTTTAACAAGAAAATCAAATTAATTTCATTAACTTTAGATTTATGTTTTTAATATAATTATTTATTTGTTAATGATTTTAATATACCTTCCTATATATAGGCACGCTTTATTTATTTAATAATGTAAGTAAATAAAATAATAAATAACTTGTAATTTTATTATAAACATAAAAATTTATTTTAAATAATCTCACTTTTATAATAAACTTTTTTACTTTTTACTCGAAAAATGAAAATGTAAAACTAATAGCTGGCAATTGATTTTTATATAATCATTGGGGTTTTTTTTTTAAAAAATATATCAAAAATATAAAGAATAAAATACTTTAAAATTTTGATTTGGTGATTATATTAATTGATGTTTCATCATATTTATAATTTTGGAAGAAGAATCATAACCTTTCTTAAATTAATATATGTCTGTGCAATGCTATAATTCATTTTTCTACAAGAAATTTAAAATTATTCATGACAAGCAATCATTTGTCAAATTTATTTTTAATTATAGCTATCATTACTTGTTAATTATTTTATGCCTTAGAAAGCAAAATAAAAATATTTATAAAATAAATCAATATTCTTGAATACAGCATTTGAATCTAATTATTAAATGATGTAAACAACCTTTTAATTAATTTCACAATTTGTTTTTAAAATAAATGAATGTTTACTTCTTTTTTTTTTCAAATATAAATTTAGATGTAATTAAATAATTTTTTTAAAAATAAAGATAATGATAAATACTGTAAACTAAGAAATATATATATTTTGCAATAACTTAATATATTATAGTGTAAAAATTAAAAAACAACAACAGCATCTATTGAAATTTTATTTACAAGTATTAATTAATTTATCAGGCTATTTTACAAATAAAGTGCACTTTTTTTTTACAATATATGGAAATAACTTGATAGGGATTCAAATTACAGCACAAACGAAAACATTTGTAAATTTCAAACATCACAACGATGACTTACTATTGAAATTTTTTAAAATTAATATCGATTTTAATATACACTTAAATAATTGCAGTAACTAAATAGATCTATAAATCAAATTTCTAACATCATCACCAACTTGATCCCCATCAAGTGACTCAATTGAGCAATATAACAAACACACAATAATCAAAAACCATAATTTAAAAAATAATTTAGAGAACAATAATAGCAAATAAAATAAAAACTAAAATAGGAACAATACAAGATTTATACTAGCAATACATATATTGCAGTAGAAGAGACATCATCATATAACACTAAGTTTAAACAACTTTTTACAACTATTTACAATTGTTTTTATAGTATTTACAACATCATTCACAGAAACAGCATTTATAACACTTTATTTAACTAATTTTTTTGTAAGAAAATAATATAAGAAGTTCTGTTACAGCAAGAAATAATTAAAATTTTGTGTTGTTCGAATGTCATACAACTGTGGTGATGCTGTCTGGCTCGGACCCAAGCTCAGTGAAATCGAGTTTGTAGTAGCACCGTGCAATCACACCCAAAATAAACATCTCTCCTATTAGTAAAATATTGTTCAATACTGAAAATTAAATAAAAATATTATATATGTATAAAATATTTACAAATTTTTGATAAAATTTTAAAATATATAATTATTCAATAAAGACATAATAAAACTTATAAATTTAAAAAATGCAATTCAATTGAGCTATTATTACAACTATTTACAAGACTTATATCCTATAATAATCATTATTAAATTTCACTTCTTAAAAAAAGCAAAAAATAATTTTTGAAAAGTAAAATTTTCATTTTTTTTATTTACTTATTTAAATTTTGACCATAGTGTTTCAAATCATTATAAATTAAATCTGAAATTTTGCAACAGTATGTTTATTTTACATTGTGCTGCTTTAAGTAAGAAAGCACAAAATAAATTAAGGATGAATTTTGAAAAAAAAAAAAACTTTAGAAATGAAAGCTTTGTAACTAATAAATCATCAATTTAAAAATATTAAGCATCAAAATTTTAAATATTATATAATTTTTTTTTTCAAAAATGATATTAGTTGCATTGCTTTGCTGATCTTATTATTACATATATTGTATTTATAATGTATATGTGTTATCTTCATTACATATATTGTGTTTATAGAGTATACATGTTACCTTTCAAATAAACTTATATTAGCTCTGCTATTTGAGACATATGTGCAAAAACATATAACAATAGTAATCTCCTTTGTTTCGGCAAAGAAATCATCATTTCATGCATTTGTAACAAATAAAACACCACACATAGATTAGAATATAATATAACTGGCAAGTTAGATATATCAACTTAATATCTTTATAGAACTGACCATCTATAAAAAGCAGATCATAAAAGCCAAAAATTATACCATTTCTATGAAGATTTTAGCTAACCTTAATAAAAATATACTACATGCTTTTTCTGGTTTAATGATAAATATTATGAAATATTGAGCAGATTTGTCAGGTGACATTCAAGCACTAGAAATGAGAGTTTAGCTTTGATTCAGAGACCTTTAATTTTGAATCCACCATGCAGCATTGCATAACACTGCATAGAGGAAAAAACTTAAATGATTTATAGCTTGAAAAATCATATGACATTTGAGGAACAAAAATAGTAAAACTTTGATCCAGAAATATTTAGCTTTTGAATCTTTCATTCTATGATTGTTTTACATAATTCAAGATAGTAATGCTCATTGGCTATCTCACCTGTATTGATCAGTAATTAATTGATCATGTTTGATCAATCAACTACCCTTATTGTTGTCTACAAGGCCATCTCCATTTTGAGGACCTGTGCAAAATAAAATTGTAACGACACATAGGTAAATAGAACCATGAAGTTAACATTTATAGAACTGACACCTCTCTTATCAGCAGTGAGATCTTCATTGTAATATAATTTTTTTTTGTTTTGTATTCAGCAAATGGATATTCATTTGACCAATTCAGATTAATCTGGGATCTTAATCGTATAGATAAAAAATATCAAATTGGCCATTTACTGATCATTTTCAAATAGTTACCTATATTTTGTGGGGGCCATGTTAATAGATAATAATTCTAATCCTATTTGTTAACAGAAACAGTTTCAAGGTTCATGTAGCATAAATTCAGATTCAAGAAAATGGAAGGCATATGGTTTCCTTACATATAAATACTGGTTTATAGAAGAATATAAGATATGTCATCTATGAAAGTCTTAATTTAAGTGATTAATTTTGAAAAAAAATTGAACTGCTCATAATATTAAATTATTGCAACATTCAATCAACTGAAAAAATTTTTATTTATAATTTTCATTTATCTATCTTCCTCAACATTTAAGGCTTGATTCCTAATTTTATTACACTATTACCACAGTTTGAACATCCATTTTCCAAATTCATTCATAATAATAATATTGTGAGCTAATTATTTTTCTTGGACTTTTGATTAAAATTTCTGTTAGAGATCTTAACAGTATCACTAATATTCTTCGTATTTTTTTATAATAGTAAATTTCTATATTACTTTTATCATATTCCAACTTTTCTAATAAATTTTATAATTAAAAAAGTTTTATTTTTAAACATATAATATTTAGTGACAAATAGCAGAAAAATAACCAGAATTTTTTTCCAATAAATATGTATAATAAACATCGCTTATTATTAGAAATACATCCAAGTTTTCTTTATTATCCAAAGAAAACTACTTAAAACAATTGATCATATTTTTGACCCTAATGAAAGATAGTTTTCAGGGAGTATAAGGACAGGAAAACTAATAGTGTTTTGGAGCATAGGATATTTAAAATACTTATGTATATTTTCTATCATATTTAGTATTATATTTCTCTTTGAAAAGATATTTCATACTGAAAATGTAATAAGGCTGTATATATAATTTACATTATATTTTTATTGATAATTTCATCAACTTTAACCTCTGAGCATGTGCACTGAAGTATCAACTCTAGTCAGATGTACTCGGAAATAAATTTAATGATGTTTAATATTGAAGAAATTCAAAAAGTAGCTCGCTTTGACTTTTTTGTTGTTATTAATTTGCAAAATATAGACTATAAAGACAATATGAAAGGCAAGAGCATGTTTATATCATGTTATTTAGCTTATTATAGATGCCAGATAAGCTCAATTTAAATTTATGAAAATCCTTTTATTTGAATGTTAGAAACTATTAATTAAGGTTTATTTCTGATGAGAGAGTTTTTTATAAAATGAATAAAAAAATTACAATAATTGAAAATACTAAACAGAGGCCTTTAAAATACATGACAAAGAAAAAAACATTTTAAAATTAGTTTTGCTAACATTAGTTCTCAGAAATTTTATTAATTTCATATTGTTAAATTTCTCAAATTTTTAATTACTGCACATTTAAAACATTTCAGCTTCTCATAAATGTTCAATTTTTAAAATCTGAACAAGAAAACTTAGTTTTTTGTAAGCCTACAGAAATCAGGAGAAAAAAAAATTGTACCATGTGTTACTTCAAAATTTTATTTAATTACACACTGTTGTAAATTCAACAGAATAGAATAATGTGCACAAATGAACATGTGTACACATATGCAATTAATGTGAATTAAATAATTATTTTAAACTAATTTACAATATATACATAATATATAGGAATTTGTTTACCTAAACATGACATCAAAATTCTGAATTAAGTAAGAAAAATTTATAAAATAATGTGTATAAATACTGTATATAAAATTATTAGTGTGTATTGTAATTCAGTAACAGATTTTTTTAAAAAAATGCTGACCTATTTCCAAATCATTTTATTTATTTTTTCTATCAAATATATTGATTAAGACAGAATAGCATAAAAATAATTATTCCATTTGACAAAGCATGAAACTAACATAAAGCAAGATAAATTTAATAAGCAATAAAAAATAACAAGGATCTAATAAATATCCAGATGAACCTCCAAAATGATAGCACTTGGAATCACTTTTCTTTCACTATAGTGATCATGTATCATAAAACAACTTGCTCCCATTGTTGAATTAACATATGTATGTTATAGAACATTTCAAAAAAATGCAGGTAAGAAATAAGACTTCCATTTCAAGCAAGTATTACCATTTAGTGAGACATGGTCTCTTTTCAACTCATATAATTACAAACCACATCATCATCATCATCATCATCATATTGTTATTATTGTTTCAAAAAGGGAAACTTTATTCAATCTAGAAAACAGGTTACATTAATAATTTTTCATATACATGCATTTACATTGCTATTTCTGAGGATTATATATATTGTGTTTAAGTTCTTTCCAAGTTCTTACATATATATACAGGATGAGCAATGGATTGTTTATACTAAGTTATCATTTATTGATTCATGGATTTTTTGCTGTCCATTTTCTTGCTCTCCTTTAGAGTCTATTATTGAGGAAAGGCAGAACTATTAGAGATTTGAGTGTTGTTTTACAAGTGGCCAAGTAGCCGCGAAAATGTCTGGGTGTGCTATTTTATTGTCTCTGTTTTTAATTATGCTAACTTGTGAAAAGTTGATGGAAGCTGCCTTGTATTGTTGCCAAAAGCGAATGTGCATCACATGCACCAAAATGCATAAAGCACGAAGGGTGCTGCTCGGATTGTTGAAGTGGATGTTCTGCGAAATGCACTGATATCTTGCAGGGGGGTGTTTGGTTTTCTGTATATATTCATTATTTCATGCTGAATATTGTTTAATGCTGGGCAGTTGCAAAACAGATGTTGTAGAGTTTCTTCTGCTTGGTGGCATAGCATGCAGAAGGGGTCTATTTTTGTATACAATCATGTATCTTAAGAAATATGATGTTGGCAAAGCATATAGATTTAGTTTCAGAAAGAAATCAAAGAATTTGCTCCATGGACCATTTTTAAAATTTTTTAAGCAGCTGTCAGTTGTTTATTCCAAGCATGCGTTGAAATCTGATGTATATCCCAGGTACACCTTTGCATATATCTGCCAATATGAATATTTTGTTGTTGTTTGCAATGACATTTGAGTATGTGTGATTCTGAACTGGTTTATAACTAACTGATGATAGATAGCAATGTGAAGATGGAAATTTGTCTGTAGGTATTATCTGTATTAGATACTGGAGTTCTGGGAAATGTCTGAGGATGGCTATTATAAGGTTTGTGGTCTTTTGTATTCGAAAAATATCTATGTTATGTAGCCCCAAACCATTGTGTATTGCTGGTCGACTAAGGTGTTTTGCAGATATTGACACTATCTTTCTATTCCATAGAAGTTTACTGCAATATGAAGAGATTTCTGATGTAAAAGCTTTGAAGAATTGAAATTATGAGAGAATAATAGATAATCTTGGTGATCACCAGCTGATTGAACAATTGTACTTTAGCATACATTGAGAGGTATGCTTTTGATAGTGAAGCAGTGATCCGTTCTGCTTCATCTTTTAACTTGTTCTGGATTTTTTGCCTCATTGTGTTTGTTCCCATGTAGAAAGGAAAGCCGATGAAAGCAGAGTTTGCTTTGGAAAATCTGCATGCATGGCTTACTGGTGTATAGCGACCAAGCAGCAGTCTTGTTTTGATTAAATTTTAGATGGTGTGTTGCTTGAAAGTCTTGAAGTATTTTCTGTAGTATTGGTATCTGTTTTCTTGATGGTAGGAAGACTGTGATGTCATCCATACATGTAATGTAGGCTATATGTTGTGATGTCCCTGGTATCTGGATGCCTTTGATACTCTGCTGAATTTTGAGTATGAGTGGGTTGATGTAAAAAGTAAATAGCAGTGAGCTGAGTGCTGAACCTTGGGATATGGATTGTGTGGGAATGAATGATGAAGAATTTTTAAAGCCATTGAGTGTGATATGTATTTCTCTGCTAAGTAGTAGGTCTGTGAGCAGGTACAGATCAGTTCGTGGAATTGTGGTGTCAGCTGTTTTGAATATCATTGCAGCCTGTGCAGTTGATTGCTTCCTTGCAAATTGGCTGTGTGAAATTAGAGATAAAATATGTGGCACTAGGCTATCATTGAGTACTTTTTCAATTATTTTAATAGTAAGTGGCCCCATTGAGATGGGTCATAGGTTAGATAGTGTTGACATGTGGACTTTTTTCTTGTTGAAGGGGACTATTGCTATTGGATATAAACCTTGGATGTCATGCAACTTCTGATAGATGATTTGCAAGGTCACATAAATATTGACCAGTGAAATGAGATGTGTAAGGACAAATTTGGAAATTCCATGTGCTCCTGGGAGCTTGAAAGCAAATTCTGTGATGTTATATGCGGTATTTGTTTCTGGTTTTCCAAAGACATTACAATTATATTTGACCAGGTGGTATGCTTGCAGCTTTTGTTTGAAATGTTGATAGATCAGTTTTAACATATTTCCTGCATGTGAGACCCTGATCTGTGAGTGTCATTGACACTCTGACAGTGGAAGAGTAGCGCAAGACCCAGCAAATGTATTTTCTTGTCTATGTGTAGTTGGCTGAGGCAGACTATACTTTTTTTATTGCTAGGTAGTTTTTCAGGTGGTTACAGATGTTATTGTATGTTTGTTTAAGCCTGTGTATTGTAACGAGCACAGACGTTCGTTACATTGTTGTTGTTTTTTATTTATTAAACATGAAAGTAAATTTAAAAGTTCGCATTTAAAAATTTTCTGTTAGAATTAAAAATTGAAATTAAATATCATCTTAAACTCTTATATATTAAATCGCACAGATAATGAAAAATTATTAAAATAAAAATTTATTAAAGAAAAAGTAAATTTTAAAAAGATTTGGAGATAAAATTATATCTTTAAATTTATCTTTAAATATATTTTTGATTTGGAAAACAGGTTAATTAATCAGAAATGGAAATGATTGTTAATTAGTTAAATGTAAACCAGCCTTCGGCATTTTAAATGTAAAAACACAGGTCAGGTAAGAAAACAATAGAAACTGTTAGCAAATAAGAAGAAATCCCTATGGAATCGGACCGCAGCGAAAGGACCATCGCATCGGTGACGTAATGTAAATTCAATCCTTCACATTAATATAAAAGGAAAATTTGGAAATTATTAATCAGTGACTAGTTATTGATGATTATTACGATGTAACAGCTAGGTGTTAGTGCTGAGGGGATTGAAAAAGACGCACAGCTTCAATCCCTTCAGTTCTGCTAAGAAAGGAAGAAAAATGAACCATCGTTTCTACATTGAGGACCAACTACACTAAAAAATCTCCGGATGGATAAATAAATCGGCCAACAGGATACCAATTTTCGGACGACGTGGGAATTCACGTTCAAACGGCAAGGAATATATGAAGATGAACTATTTAAATAACCGTAAGAACTTTAAAATTTATGAACAGTAAATTAAAAACTTTTCCAGATTTAAATGATTGCAATATTATTCTATCTGACCAACATTATTTATTAATTAGTTATAATTTTATTTAATGTATTTATTTTGTAAAATCATTTCCATTTATTTATTTTTTGTTCTTTAAGTTTTATTATGATTTTTGTTTTCCGTTAAATTAATTATAAAAATGTTAAACTTAAGTCGGGCGTGAATGGCTGTATAGATTTGTAAAGTTATATTAGGGGAGGGTAATCTTAGGTTATTTATGTCATTGTGAGATTGGGTCAATGGATTGGATATATTGGTGTGATTAGTAGGTGTAATATTGATTCGCTACGGGCAGAATCGCTTCATACGCCGCACACTTCCGTTTGCCTATGGAAGGAATTATAAGTCGGATACCGCAGTTCCTTTCTATGGAGTTTTTTGTTTTATTGCTCTTCTTTGCAGATAGATGTAATATTCCTATCTCATAAGAGGCAATTTCTTCTCTTAACCTTTTGTGCTGCCGTATTTTATTACATTGAATACATCGATGTATCAGATGGATTGATGCCAGTTTGACTGCGAATTTTAGCCTAAGGTTAAATAGGGATAGAATATTTTAATTTCAATGCAAATCTATGTAGTATTCATGCTCGACCCTAAATAAAAATGCATTAAATTTAAGTTGTTTATAGACGCTTGCATGGATTGTTTATCGGTTAACTATGTTTTGCGTTATCATATTTAATCAAAATATATAGACATTCAATAAATAATGATACCTTACGGTGAGTATCTAAAATGTATTTATTCGGATGTCTTTTAAGTTATTGGTGACAATGCAAGTATCTTACGGTGAATACTATGGGTTACGTATAAATTTCCCTCCGCAATTGTCAGTAATCAATAATTTTGTATTTTGATCGTTTATGTTTACTTTGAAATGTTTTTGACCGTGAAATCTATGTAACCGGTCTATATTCAACGTGATAAACAAGCTTTCATAAATTTATCTGTGCGAACTTAATAAAAATGTAAAATTAGAATCTAATAGTAATGAAATGTAAATTAAAGTCAAAAATCAAAGTTAAAAATAATGTTAAATGTAAAAGTGTAAACTAATACTAAAATAATTTCAAATCTTATATATATGTGCATAAATAAATGTTTGTATGCTAATTACTGGCAGTGGCTTATTTTATTTATTTTTTTAATATTGAAATATAATTAGATAAGATATATTATTTAATCTCTGCTATTCCACTGAGCTAGTGACATGGGCTAACGACCGGAACCAAAATATTTAAAAAAAAAAAATTTTTTTTTTTTTTTGACTTACGTATCTGCCTACTTATAAATTTTTCTAGGTTCAAATGCCTAGATGGCGCCCTGTAGTGCAGTTTACGGTAAGTCGCATTCTCCGGATCGTTACAGTATATATTATTGACTGGTGTGTGTTGGGTTTATAATTGTAATCCGTTTATGTATTTCATCAGCCAGAGCTAGCAGTCTTGATGGTGGGGGAGATTTGCATGTAATGTGATCTATATTAAATGATAAAATGTTTATGAATGCTAGGTAACTTTGAATGGGGTTAAGTTGCATATTTTTTATTTTGTGAAGCATTATGTATATTTCTGAAAAAATAAATTCTGTGGTAGAAGTTGGAAGCAGAATTCTGATTGTTTTACCATGTGTAAGTGTAGTTGTTTGGATTTCTGTCAGATTAATTAGTATGGTTTGTGCAGAGTGATCAGAGAAGGGAGATGGGTTGATGTTTAGGCTGATTTGATGGTGTAACATAGGTGAATAAAATCCCAGATCAATCCTTGATGTATGACATCCATTGTGAAAGGTAATTGCATCATTTGACAGAAAACCCTCTGCACTCATAAGTGGGATTGATATTTGATGTAGCCACTTTAAAATAAACTCTTGATATCTCATGTTGAAATCCCTGAGTAGTATAGTTGGTTGTGAATTAGAGCCAAGTAAGTTTATGTTTAATATAATATTTGAGACAATTGTAGGACTCAGTGGGTGTTGCACAAATATGTTTGTGTGATGATTTGATGACTAAAAGTTACTATTAGTACATTTGCATATATATATATATATGCTTTTGAATGAGTCAAATGGACAATTTGGTGTTATGAGCAGTCCAGTATCCCCTGAGGAAGATGATGTGTCTCTAGAGCATGCACAGTAACCTTCTCTACTTAGATGTACTGAGAGGTCAATTTGTGAGCCACTCTATATTTTAGTTTCTAGAAGTCCTAGTATAGGAGGTTGTGTTATCTTTCTCTATTGTTGTAGCTGATGTATTTTTGACTGAGTTGAGCCCTCTGATATTAAATGCTGTTGTTTTTAGTCTCATTATCATGATTGGCTGTGAGTTGATTTCAGTGTTGAAGTCTGTGTAAAGCTTTTGTGTATTCTCTAGTGTTTTGTGAGCAGTTATTAATGGTTTGATTACTATCCAGCTCCATGGGTATTAAATTCTCTGCCATGTGTTCAATCATTTCTGTTAGAGTATTGTTTTCATCTGTTTTGGCTCTTTTCAATTTATTTCTCCTTGACCAACCAGATTTTCGGACTTCTGTTGGGGTTGTTTCTATGGAAGGGAGGCATGGTGTTAGTGACTCCAGAATATTTGTAATGTTTTGTTTATAATTATATGTGGCATATTTGTTTTTGTGGAGTTGTACGAATCATTAGATATGTCTGGATTTGAGTCTGATGCATTATTGATTGATCTGCCTGGTGTTTGTGATACTTCTAGTATGATTTCTGCTTGATTTTGATCCATTTGATCAGTGCTTTCATTTAATTTATTCAGGTTATCTACTGTAGTTTTAAGTATATTTGTTTTCTTCTGCATGTTTGCTTTAGTAGCTTCATTTGTACTGTGATTATTTTCATGTTGATTGTGTGAGTTGCTAGTGTTATTTTGTGTATTGTTGCTCTCTTCATGTTGGAACTGGATGTGCTGATTATTTGGTGTCTGACCCTGTATGAGTTGGCTATCCATACACTGTGTGGCTAGGTGACCACACTTGCCACAGGCATAGCATTGTGGTTTTAAACCTCTAATAAATAGGCACAGCATAGCTTCTGATCTGCAATTTGTGTTGGTATAGATTCTGGGTCAATGTCTGTGTAATTTTAACTTAAAATCATAGCTATTGCTGTATAATGGTACTGCTGTGTCTTTGAGGAGTATTGGTTGAAATGCTATAACCTTCCCAAATGGATCCATCATTTTTTGAAAGTCCTGTTTTATGTATCCAAGGTATTTACTTTTTATTATAACAGTAATTTGGTTCTGTCGATCTTGATCGACTATAACGATCGTGTAATTGCCTAATGTTTTAATTTGGTTTTGAAATCGATTCTTTTGCCAAATATCAAGAAATTCAGAGCTGCAGAAAATAGTATTCCAGACATTACCATTTGTCATGGTTGTTCTTTGATTATTTTTGATACAACCATGAAGATTAAGTGTTCTGGTCAATGTCAAAGGTATTTTCATTTGTCTTGTACTAAGCTGTCTAAATCTGATGCTATTATTTTTCAAACAATTGGTAATGAATTTTTTAAATGTCAGGCTTGTAATAATATAACTTTAAATATAAAATATTCAGATGTTGATAATGAACTTCTTGATGAATTGGTAGTGGATAATGGTTCAATAAAGTCATTGGTCAATAACATCATGACTTTAGATTCTAAAGACAATGAGTGTAACTTGGTCAATCCTATGGTCTCTTGATAGTCACATTTCAAGTACTGATTATATGTTTACTAAAGAAAACTCAGATTTGATGTCTTCTGATAATACTTCAATTCAGATTATTAAAAAAATTCTCATGATTCTAATGAATTAGATATTTCTAAAGCTAATACTAGGTTATCAGATGTTGTGAAGACAGGTGCTAATTCTATTATTACATCCACAGGAATGTTTGAATTTTTTTTTGTTGATTTAAACTGCATGGATAAATGCCTTAATATCATTTCACAACCTGAACATTTTACTTTTCTTATTCTATATCACAAATTCATTCGCTAATTATTAAGATGTCTCAACTTTGTAATAAATCATTGAAGTGTTCTAATTTTAACAAAGGTATTCAATGCTCTCTTCCTTCTGTCAAGTCAACTTGTTTTTCCAAAGTGAGTTCAAATAAAACCAGGATATTTTACAATAAAAACTTTCATAATACATATCATGAAAAGCATGATATTAGTAATAATATTAGTTTATATGGTAGCAAGAGTTACAATAATATAAAAAATGTTGTAAACAATAATACTGGTTCAGAATCTCAATCATTTATTGAGAAAGATAAAACTTGTTATGAGATTGGAGTAAAAGGTCTAACTTCTTATATAAATCATAGGGATGTTTTACTTTTCAAAAAACACATTAAAAGAAAAAATGATTTTAGGCAAAATATTTCTAAAGATAATGAAGAACTTAAGCTTAAAGGTCCAATTTCTTATAGAGGTCCTAATAATTCTAATATATCTTATAAATGGTCACCTTCTAATTCTGTTTCATCAATATATTCCTCTAACACCTCTTTTCCTTTTTAGCAATTTTCTAATAGAAAATTATCAATTAAGGAGCTTAGCAAACAGAATAGTTTACCCCATAATTTTAGACTAAATTGAAATAAATTTTTTAATAAAAAATTTAATAATTATTCTTCTAATTTTAGACAAAATATTTTTAAAGATAATGAAGAACTTAAGTTTAAAGGTCCAATTTCTTATAGAGGTCCTAGTAATAATAACTGTTCATTATTAATTAAGGATAATGATAAATATTTGACTTCAAATTTGGCAGATGTTAAATCTACTGATATAAAAAGATTTTTGGAAGATAAACTTCAGGTTAAAGTCATATGTATTAAGATTAATATGTTTAATTCTAATATTAGTAGTTTTTTTTGTTTCAATTCCCAAACATAAGCATTGGGAGTTTATTTCGAATCATTTATGGCCTTGCAGTACTGCATTAAAATTTTTTTATGGCTCTTTGGCTAGTTCATTAATACTTTCTGATTAATTTCTTTTGCCAACATCATCCTTTATTAACATTTTTTTTCTCTCTTGATTATTGTTTATTATATATTTCTTTATATTATGTTTGGACTTTATTGTTTTTACATAAACATTCGTGGGATGAGAACCAAGACTGCAAAAATTAAGCAATTCTTCAGTTCTGAAAATTTTGATATTGTTTTTATTTCAGAAACTTGGCTTATTCAATATTTTTCAGATATTTTTATGGACAATAGATATAAAGTACTTCAAACAGACAGATCTTCTGATGTTGCTTCCAAAGGTGGAGGCAACCTCATTGCCTTTAAATGTAATTTTATACATAAGTATATTCCTATTTCATCATCATCTTGTAAAGCTACATGGTGTGAAATATGTTTGGAAAATAGTATCAAGGTTCTTTTGGGTTCAATCGACATAAAGCTAACATTATCCTTTTTAGAGTTTAATGAGTTTCTTTCTATTCTTTAAGATTTTTTAATCAAATACAAATCATATATTTTATATTACTGGTGATTTTAATATTCCTGATTTATATTCAGGTAATACTATCATAGATTCAGTCTCTTTCTCACCTAAAGTATTGAGAATGATTCAGTTTTGCAATTTGTTAAATCTAAAACAATTTAATCCATATACCAATTTTAATTATCACACATTGGATTATATTCTTAGTAATTTTCCTACAATTGAATGTTTAATTACTTCTTCTTTTCCCTTTTCCATTGATTTGCATAATCCTCCCTTAGAATTTTATATTAATATTAAATTTAAGACTTTGTCCCTTTAAAATTATGAAAAGAAACTACAAAAAAGGCAATTATTTGGCTCTTTGTTTACAATTATCTAATTTTAATTGGAAAAATTTGTATTCTTCATCTGATACGTTCCTAAGAAAAATTTTTTAACTAACCATTTTCTTCTCTGGTTTTCAGTCTCTCTTAAAGAAATTATTAAAAGAAATTCATTTCACCATTGTAAATTTGGAAAACTAAGAACTTAAATTATTAAAACAATTTTATTAATTATATTCATTTCACCATTGTAAATTTGGAAAACTAAGAACTTAAATTATTAAAACAATTTTATTAATTATAGATTGTCAAAGGTTATATATCATAGAGATTTTCAAAAATTTATAAAAAATACTGAGTTATATTTCTGATAATCCTTTGCAATTTTGGTCTCTAGTCAAGGGTTTAGGTATTACAAAAAAAATTACAGAGTAATAATTTCAATCTAGTCGCAGATGATTTTTCTCATTATTTCTCAGAGCTTTTTAAACAATTTAATTCTTTTACTAATTTAACAGAAAATAATGGTCTAATTGAAGAAAAGATAACATTTAATTCATTTATTGAATCTGATATTATTTTTGCTATTAAGCAACTTAAATTACATTCTAATGTGGGCCTTGACAATATTCCAGCTTTCATTTATAAAGGATGTGCTGAATACATTGCTTCTTCTCTTTTACATATTTTTAATTGCTCTTTAGCAAATGGTACTTTTCCTGCATCTCTTAAAATTGTTAAAATTGTTCCTATTTTTAAGAAAAAATTTACAGATTTGGTGACTATAGGCCTATTTCAATTCTATACACTGTTGATCGAATATTTGAAAGATGTTTATATAATAAAATTATCTTGGATGTCTATAAGGTTTTGGCACCAGAGCAGCATGGCGTTTTGCCTAATAGGTCCATTGAAACAAATTTGCTAACTACTTTTGTTCGCATTTCAAATTCAATTGAGAATCAATCTAGGTTGAATGTTATTTATTTTGATATGTCCAGGCTTTTGATAGGGTTAATCATAAAATTCTTCTTTAAAAGCTTTGTAGGTTAGGTTTTTCCAAATTATTAATTAATTGGTTTGACTCTTTTCTTAAGAATAAAATGTCTTGTGTGAGCTTTAACAATAAATTGTCATTACCATATTACTGCTTCACTGGGGTGCCTCAAGGCAGTGTTCTTGCACCTTTTTATTTAATGTATATATTGATGACCTAAAAACATGCATTAAATTGTCAAATTTTCTATGTTATGCAAATGATTGCAAAATTTTTAGGCATATTTATTCTATTAATGACTTTTTTTTACTTCAAAGTGATATAGATAATTTCTTGAATTGGTGTGAATATAATTATCTAGAAATAAATATGGGAAAGTGCTCTATTGTCTCTTACTCTAGAAAATGTGAAATCTTAAGGTTTTCCTACTATATTGGTGACTAAAATCATAACAAATGATCATCAAAGAGATCTAGGAATATTTTTTTCCAATAATGGGTCTTTTCATAATCACATTAATTTTATGGTGAATAAATCTCTTAAAATTGTAGGAGCTATTAACATATATGGAAAAGCATTTAATAAATTTACAAAGATTAAACTTTTTATATCCTTAGTTCTTCCCATCTTGAAGTATGTTCAATTATAGGGAATCCTCATAACAGAACAAATATAAGAATTCAGTCTGTTTTTGACAAATTTGTAAAATTAAATAGTTTAAGTAATGAACACTATATTGATTTACTGCTAAGACAAAAAACAAATTTATTTCCCATGAATATTTCTGTATCTAATTTGCTTTCTAGTTTAGGTATTAAGAAACAGAATTATAACACTCGTACTCACAATATTTTTGAACTGCAAATTGGTAAATCTGATGTATTAAGATTTCCCCCTTTATTTCATTTACTTAAAACTTATAATAAAGATTTTGGTAATGATGACATTTTTAATTTGTTTTTTTTTATTTTATTGGTATTATTATTTTTTAATACTTATTTAGATTTGTAAATAATAATTACATTACTGTGCAATCTATAATTGGCTAAATGCTGTTGATATGTACATTAAATAAATAAAGAATTGAAGGAGGAGGAGGAGAACCACCACCGCCTCCCCCACCACCACCCCCCCCACTCCCACCCCCACAAAAAAATTGTAAAAATCTAAATATTACACCTGTTATAGGCAATCAAACCAATCATGTTTTAAAAGCATTTAAAATTAAAATGAAATTTAAAAAGTTCTTCTTGACAAGAATAAATAATGAAACTATGGCGCAAAATATTATTGAATATTTAAAAAATATGTTGCATATTAATACTGTATGATATAAATTAAATACTAAATCCAAAAAATATTCTTCTTTTTATTTGTCTGTATATGAATGTGATATAGATAAAGTGAATACAGGCAATATTTGGCCTGATCAGGCTATATTACCTTTCTTTTGAAACTTGAAATCTTTACGAGGTGATGCTGATGACATCATAAAGAATGATATATCATTAAATTATAATGTTACTGAAAAAGTAAATGAAAATATTTTACTGGATGATTATGATAGTGAGAATAGTAGGCAAACAAAAGATATAAATTTAGAAGAGACTTCTATCAAGTTATGTAATAAATAGCAATCATTGCATTGTTATTATCAAAATGGATGTGGACTTAGAACTAAGACAATTGAGTTTAAGTCTGAACTGTTATTACATAAATATGATATTATTATTTTAACTGAGACTTGGTTAAATGATGGTATTAGTAATCTAAATATATTTGATAATAGGTACTGTTTATACAGATGTGATAGAAAATATATAAATAAAACAAGAGGTGGTGGTACATTGATTGGAGTTCAAAAATGTATTAGGCATACTCAAATTATTATTAATGATGATAATATTGAATCCTGTTGGGTTAAAATAGATCTAAGAAGTAAAAAGAAAATATTATTGGGTATTGTATATTTTAGACCTACTCTCTTATATAATGAAATGGATACATTTTTGACAAAGGTTGAAGATATTTTAGTGAAATACAAATATGATATTATTTTAGTGGGTGATTTCAATGAACCAGATTATTTCATTTGTAATAATAAGGCTGTTGGTAAAAATAACATAATAAAGCTGTTGGTAAAAATAACAAACTATTTAGAATAAATATTTTGTTGAATTAATCAAATTAAATCAATTTAATAGGTTTACTAATGATAAGGGTAAAATACTTGACTATTATTTAGTACCATTGATTTTTTAAAATGTAATTTGGCAGATTAGGCTCTTATATCTCCTGATTCTTATCATCCATCTTTGGAATTTATAATAGATGGATCATATGAGTATATAAAATCTGTTAATAGTATGTTCAAAGATTATAGACATGGTAATTATTATGGTCTATATAAAGCCTTGGAGAATACTGACTGGAGTGTAATTTTTGTAGAAAATGATCTGAATGAAGCTGTAAGTTTATTGATATAATTCAAAATTGTTTGGATTATTATATTCCTGTTAGATGTTCACAACATAATAATAAATATCCTAAATGGTTTTCTAAAGAATTATCTAAGAGACTTAATAGGAAACATAAGTATCGTAGATTATATAAATTAGCCAATGATCAAGAATTATATAAGAAATTTAGTGCATTGCATGTTTATACAAGAAATATTATGAAAAGAGATTATGATAATCATTTAAATAGCATTGAAAATGGTTTTAAACACAATCCACAAATGTTTTGGAATTATATTAAAAATTTAAATATTTTTGGGAATAAAAATTACAAAAATAATTTAATACAGCCTTCTATGAATGAATTAGTTAGTCATTTCACAAATATGTACTCAAATGTTACTGACAGTGATGTGATTAATATTGAGTCTGATAATAAAAGAAGTTGGAATATTGATGTAGATAAAATTTATATTATGGATGTGCTTAATGCCATAAACAAACTTAAATCTAAATCATCTATGGAATATGATAATATTCCTAATTTTATTATTAAGGGTTGTGCAGACTGTATGGTAATTCCATTGCATTATATAATTAATTTGTCTAGTGAAAAATGCATTGTTCCTGATATATTTAAAATCTCTATGTGCCTATTTATAAAAAGGGAGATAGAACTGATCCAGGTAATTATAGACCTATCTCAGTACTGTCTTCATTTGTGAGGATTTATGAAAGATGTATTTATAATATTATTATTACAGATATGATTAAGATCTTGCCTAATTATCAACATGGTTTTGTACCTGGAAAGTCTGTTGATACTAATTTAATGGTAATATCTGATCATATTGCTCATTCCCTTTTTGAACAGAAGCAACTTGATGTTATTTATTTTGATATGTCACAAGCATTTGATAATGTGGCACATAATCATCTAATATATAAACTTAAATTAATGGGAATTAGTTCTCATTTGATTGCATGGTTTATTAATTATTTGGAAAATAGATGCTCCTACATTTATATGGATAAAGTTAACTCTAAGCTATTCAAAAATAAAATTGGGGTACCTCAGGGTAAAATATTAGCACCTTTACTTTTTAATATTTTCATGTTTGATCTTGATCAAAATATTAAAAAAAAGTATGATACTTACCTATGCAAATGATTGTAAATTATTTAAAAGAATTAGTACATATGATGATCATATTGATCTTCAAAAAGATATTATTTATTTCAAAGAATGGTGTAAATTTAATAATATAAAAATAAACATAAGTAAAACATGTATTGTCTCTTATACCAATAGAACAGATAGATCTGTTTATCATTATATGATTGATGAAGATGTTATTATATACAAAGAAGTTGTTTCTGATCTTGGAGTTATATTTTGTAATCATTTTAATTTTAATGAGCATGTAAAATATATTATAAATAAAGCATATAGACAAATGGGATGCATTTTCAGATTTGGCAGAGACTTATCTCCTTGTATAAAGTACATGTTATTCTGTTCTCTTGTTGTACCTTTATTGGAGTATGAATCTTCTATATGGAATTTGGATTTGGTTTACACTGAGTTTAAAATTTCTAATGTAGAGAAAAGATTTATTAAACTAATAAAGGGGGGAAATTTAAATCTTAAAACAATATTAACTGAAAGAAGACTAACTAAAGATATGGTATTTTTAAAAAAGTTGATTGATGGAAAAATTGATTCACTAAGGGAAATGTACACTTTTAATATTAAAAAAACTAAAAACTCTTTTATAAATAAATCTGTCATTAACAGATTACAAAGGTTATATAATCAAAAATTTAATAACATTAATGTTTTTTGTGATTATTTTATAAATAATGTTAAAAAGAAATTGAATCTACTGTAGATAACATGTATTTATATATATTTTAATTATGAATTGTAATTTTCCTTATTGTATATTTTTATTAATGTTACTATATTGAATAATGTTTTGTTTGTTTTGTATATTTATTTGTAATCTTGTGTATTTCTGTTAAAGCGAAAGTGTTGAAATGCACGTAATAAATAAGAATTGAATTATCATCATCATCATCATTATTATTATTATTATTATTATTATTTTATTATTATTATTATACTACATTAAATGTGAAACAGTGCTAGATCTTTAAACTGGTAATACAAATCAAAATAAAACATTTTTTTAACCTTTAAAATATGTATTTCTTTGTTTATAGTGATAGATAAGTATAAATTTAAAAATATATTTATTTCATGGATATGGTATATTTTCAGATTGTCTAACAAATCTAATCTTATTTATTATTAAGAATAAATTTCAGCTAGAGGTGGTAGTAGACTTACTATTTCTGTGAAAAATTATTATGGGATAAATAATTATCTTCTCAGATATTGTCTTTTTTCTCTCTTAAAATGTTTTATACCAAGTAATATTATTTACAAGATTAGTATTAATTTATATGATCTTTTAAGTTTTTTAAATAGCAGTAAATAAGCCAATGCAATTATTCTAACAACACCAGTGTTTCCCTCTCTGAACATCAAACTGTTCTTCTCCAATATAATATTCTATCTTCCCATAAATTTTTTGAGTTAAAGTCCTCAGTAAAACTTAAGAAAAATGAGATAATAAACTCATTGCCCTGCACTTTTCACATTTAACAGGTTTCTACATTTTAGCAATTAGTATCATTATAGTCCTCAAAAAATCTTCAGATCAAACTTCACTATTATATATCACATTTCATGGTTCAACTATTGCCTTCATAGGAATTTCTTCTATTTCTTTCAAAAATTCTATAGGTATTATATCAAATATGGCAGCTTTACATTTTCCATTTATTCAATTGACTTTATTACTTCATCTCTCAAAATATCCATATCTTTATCATCTATTTCAACATCTTCATTATCAAATTCATAATTAATTGAATTATTTTCTTTTCTAAATAGACATTGAAGATATTCTTTCCATCTTTTCAATATATTATTACTCTCAATTAATCTTTTTCCATTCCTATGAGCTATTTCACTTGTTAACAATTTCTTTTCCCCCCAAATGACATTTCTGATTTTATTGAATACCAGATATCTTTTTTATCTGAAATGCTTCTATTTTTTTACATTCTTATACCATCATTTTTCTTTGATAAATCTGTTTCTCTTCTTTGTTCATTATTAATTTTTCTATGTGCTCCTTGCCCTTCTTCATTATTGACATTCTTCCATCTTAATGTAGTTCTATCTTTTCCAACATACCTTCCATTACCCAAGATAATTTAGCTTTCTTTAACCTAATACTTCCAATTTTATTTTTTGCTAATATTAATATTTTATATTTAAACCTACAACAATACTTATCAGAACTATTTATACATTCCTCATCTTTCTCTAATTTCTCTCAATTTATTTTAAGTTCTATCTCACATATCTTGAATTTTATTCTTGATTTTTTGTTAAACCTTGATTTTAATTTCATCATAATCAAATTGTGATCAGAGTTTGTATCAGCACCAGACAAAGCATGTAAGCATTTTAATATCTATTCTTAAGCATAAAAGGGAACTTTGACTAACTCTGATTTCCTCCATGCCATTTATTATGAGTAGCAGAAATGCAAATAAAACACAAAAAAAAAATTTCTAGAAAAAAATTTTCTAACCTAATCCATGACGATAAGTTTAGAATGTTCTAACTCAAGCATTGATTGCTCAAATCTTAATCTTTTAGCATTTCTGAAAATCTAAAGACATTATGACCTGGTTTCAGTGGATACATATACTGCTAACAACTGTACAATATTTCAAAATTGATACATTCACTTTCCCTTAGAACCCATACAAACAGAGAATCTCATCTTTGAGTTAGAATAAGGCTAATTTATTAAAGCTAATAAATTAAATGCATTTTTCCATTTATGTGATTGATAACATCCTTGACATATAGTAATGATATATCACCAATATATGCCATGAACTTAAATATCATATTCAAATTAGAGTATAGGCTCCAAAGATCTTTTCATTCAATATTTCCATCAATTGATTTATAACTGTCTGTCAGAAACTTACTAATTAAATGGGAAAAAAAAATCCATATACATGTTGACAATGTGATCCATTAAATATTTCAAGTTATTACCATCATATATTTCCTTGAAGCTTAAGCTAAGCAATGTCTGATTGCCCACTGATTATTTTAATCTTTTGGGCTTGTAGGAATTAGAGTAAGAACTTTCTTAAAAAGCAAAGCGTAAAGAAAATGCATGATATATAAGATGGCAATGAATTTTAAGAATAAGACAATTCTCTAAATCGTAAATACAACTTCCAAGATAAAACTAACTAGTTTTTGATACAATACATTTACTATAAAATTGGTCATTTTCTCATTAAATTCTAGTTCATACACCATATGATCCAAAGCACAGATTAAGTTGTTTTATAACCAGACAGAATTTAGTTAAACAGACAGACTCAAGAGCTAAAACACATGGATTGATTCCCAACTTAAAAAAAGAAAATCTGAGTTTGAATTAGCTGACTGAAATTGTTATGCTCAACCTTTGACTTCCTATACAACAGATCATTTAATTATTTCTTTTATAAAATTACATATTTGTCAAATCAAAAAAATATCCAGCTTACTTTGAATGTTCACATAATGAACAAAAGGCTAATCTGTTGGATTTGCTGTAATAATTCTGATTAGATATCTACTCTCCTTTTAGGAATACAAAATCTTCTATAAAGTTTAATTATTGATTGTTACTAGTAAATTTTTGAAGAACAAAAAAACATTGGTCAGCTCTAGTATGCATATGAAATTGTATATGTAAAAACTATTCTCAATCTTTAAACATTAGCCATTTCATTTTATCAACAAAACAGTTATCAAAATGTTTATAGTACAAGACTGTCAAAATCAATATGATTACTTCCATATTACTACTTATCTATATTGCCCCTCCTCTCAAAATATTCTTCATTAAAATCTAATAATCTTTGAACTACTTTGCCAAAAAGCATGAGTTAAGATTTCATATATCAGATAAACAAATATTTAATTTTTCCTTGATTTGGCTTATATATTCACATGTAATTGCTGAATGTAAAAAATAATATCTATCTATTCATTCAATCCCAGTTGATTAATAAGCCTTAACTCCAAATAATCAGGACATGTTGTCTGAGAAGTAAAGACTCACTGGCAAAATGACTGCAGATTCAATTAAAAAAACCTGAAGCTTCTTGTTTTTGATTAATAGTAAAAGTATTTATTAAGCAAGTATTAAGTCAAAATAAAAGTTACAGATGAAAGTATATACTATCCACTTTCCTACTCACACCACTGTATTATCAATTGATTTTCGATATAATTTGTTACCTGTTAGTGATTTTTGTTGTTAATACAAGTCAGAATCTGATTGAAGCAACTCTCTCTTTTTTAATCTGGGTTACTTACTAATAAAAAGAATATCACTACCCCTCATTTTTATAATCAAATCACTACTATTTATAGAAGTTATATATAAAAAAAAACTTTTTAATTACAAATTTTTGAACTGGAGTTCCTAATTCCTTCTTAGTAAGGTCATCTCAATTTTTATTGAGAATTAATTTTTATTTCTAACAACTCTCGTTAACTACACAGGATTTTCTAGCATTATCATTGGGCCTCCTCCACCTTATTTTAATTAGAAATTGACTTTTGGTTTTAAATTAGTTATAGTACTTCATTGTAATACTGAAAATTAAATGTAAATGGAAAAAAATTGCTTTACATGATGCTGTTTATGAATATTAAGCACTATCAAGTTTCTCTAATTAAATAAATCCTACTGATGTTTTATGCTTAAAAAAGTAATCCTCAGCATATATAAAATCCAAAACAAAAATAAAAAATTTCAAATACATCCAACTCTTACACTGTTTGAATATTTCTAGTAATAGAGCTTATTTTCATTAGTTACAAAATATTTTTATACCTGAAGGGAAAATCCAATTTACATAAAGTTCACTGCATGCTGTCAAGGCATGGAATGAATCTCTTATATTAAGTAGAAAACTGTCTATATATCCATTTAAATTAATTGATAAAATAAATATTAAAATATAAATTTTAAAAAGCAATCAGAAACCTTAATAAAAATGATATGAGAACAAAACATTCAATATATCATATGAGCTCATAAAATTATGTCAAAAGATGTATTATTAACAGTGAGAAGAATGAAAAATAAAAGTAATTAGTATATACATAAATTTTTACGACTTCAAAAGTTTCAACAATCTAATAAAAATCCAATATAAAAAAAAAAAATTTCATAGCATCACGTGAAATAAAATTTACTAATAAGAGAAAAATAACTAAAATATTTAGCAGATAATAAACAACTCAGTGTTGTACATAGTTATATATATTGTACCGGTCAAAACAGTCTGCTCACTTAACAAGATTCAAATTCTAAGCAAAAATATCTCGAATCCGATCATGCTCGAGATACACAGGTCTGGAACAATCCTGAATTCTAACCTATTTGCCTATTCTTTGAGTCTCTGACCCAATGAACAACAATCCTGATGATACAGCACAATTATTTTAATTCCGGGCCCAGAAGTAAAGCAGAAGATCATAAGATCAGAATGATGATGATGATCGAGATAAAAATAGCCCAGGACTTACATTTATTAAAGTTATATTTATTAATGCTAAGTTATTAGCTAAAGAAAATAATTCTAAATATTAATTAAAAAATAATAATTGAAAACAAACCAGGATTTACATGAAATATATATTTAATAAACGATTGAGAAAATGCATATATATGTTACAAAAGGTTTCATGCTTGGAATGATATTGTCTATTTACAGAACTTGGGATTTGTTTTTATAAAATCCCTCTTACATTAATTATTTAATGAATATGATTTTATAGATTATATTATAACTTGTGCAGAATTAATATGCCAATTTAATAACATTTTACTATCAGAACGTTGTGGATATAAAAGATCATGACAGGTTTAGTAGTAAATGATTTGATAAACACACAAAATATACGATCTCAATCACTTATCTACCTTATGAAAATCATTATATATACTTTTATTGGCATTGTTTGGGAAAGATGTCTTTCGAACTTATAAATAAGAAACAAACAATGCACTACATTTATGAGAATACATGATACAACCATTAATATAAATTGACTTATGTCTATGGGAATCGATTAGTATTTTAAAAGAAAGCAGTTTTAAAATCAACATACTGATTAATTAGCATGTTGGCACATTTCATGAATGAGTCATTATTTCCAACACCTAACGAAAGGTAAAACAGGCATAAATCCATTAACTAAAATGATAACGATGCTAGCATGTCATAAGAAAAATACGGATCTTATGGTACTTTGAATACTTGAGGATGAATGAGGGTTGATACTTCTGCCATTTTGATGGCACGGTATCGAATGGAGAGGTTTGGTTTGAATGCCCAGAGCCAGCTGTATGTAACTTCTGCAGCACAATCAAAACCCTATAAACCTCACGTTCCACAGGGAGTAGCATGTATGCCTGATTACGAACGATTTTGAGAACTAGTAGGAGAGGAGATTTGGATTTTCGAATTCCCCAATGACAAAGCTAAAAGAAAATATATGTGGAAGTACCATAAGAGAAAGGAAAGGTAGCCAGCAGCGTTATACCTGTGCGATAAACTTTATATATTATATTCAAAAGCCTGTAAATGGTTTGACTCCTGCGCAATGATATATTTAAATAATGAATCATTGAGCAAATTATAACGACGAATAACTCTTTTAACTATAACATTAAAGTATCAAAATTTATATTTAACGTTGATTCCCATATACGTATTAACTGATAGAATCAGCTCTCTAGTCAACAGCAAGAAAAGGTGGAATAATTATATTAAGGTTCACAATCTTTTAAAATGAAAATTTAAAGACAAATTTAAATAACAAAGTAAAATATGTATCCAAAATAAAATATTTTAGATAAAAAAATGTGAATAACAGATTTAAATTTAAAATCAACCTGGCGAACGATTTCTGTTACAAATGAATAAAACTTTATTAATAAATTTAATTGAAGCCACTGCTTCTTTCCCCATTAAACAAATAAAATAAACTCTTATTAGACTCACGAGGTTGAATGATATTGGCATATTAAAGAAAATGAATTATATATATTGTACCTATATTGATATAGGCACATATAATTTTTATCTAAAATTATTATTAAAGTAATCTTTCATAAAAGAAAAACATAAAATTAAATGTTGAAGAGTTTATTGCAGCTTGTTTTCGAAAAAGATAAGAATTAAATAGTTTTCTAGCGTTAGTTTTTGAAATAAAAAAAGCTACAATTAATTAATCAAAAGTCTTGGTTTGAAAAATGAAACTAAAGGTTTACAAAAGGAAATAAATAGTTTTTATTAGTATTCGTAAAAATATAATTTAAAAAGTTAAAACATACAAATCTCTTTTCATTCAAGTTTAATTAAAGAAAAAATAATGTTAAAACTAATATATGTGCGATTGTCAACAATAGAATAAATGTTATTATAAATAAATGAAAGTTAAAGAAGATTATTATTAAAAACACGGCAATGGTTATTAATTAAAATATAAAACAACATCTCTGCATGGCTATTACTAATTAAGCAATCTTCCAAAACACGTTTATCAGAGGATTAATTGATAAAGAATTTCGATAACAGATATTTGCCAGAGGATATTGAAAAGAAAACACTTCATTGGTATAAATACTGAATATTTTATCAGACAATCAGTTGAGACAATCAGTTCACAAAGTAATTGAGTAGTGCAGTTCAGAAATTAATTGAGCAGTTAACAAACAAAATGCAGTGTTGAGAAGATCTTGGGAATGCATGTTTATCTCCAGCCCAGATGTCCTAGAAAACAGCAGATCTGCCCGTGAAATAATGTCAGCTTAACATCTTAGAAAATCTCCGTCAGTATCTATTTGTCTCCGATAGTAATAATCGTGAAAATCAGGAAACTCAGCAAGGAAACGTCCTAGCCGGCTGGTAAGCATTCATACTGGAACCATTCATACTGGCAGAAACAACAAACAAGAAGAAAACAAAGTGTTAAATCTACGTTCAAAATCCTAGGTAAAACATTTGTTTTTTTTCGTTTATACTGTAATAGCCATTGCATTTCATTAATTCGTGCGAATCCTCCAAGAGTCTAATTATATGAACTCGATATCATACATAAATGAACTATTGATATGTGTGTTTAAATTTCAAATGCTATGTAATACTTTATTATTATTATGTGTGTGCATGAGTTAATATGTGCGTGATCCTTATATCAATATTATTGGTTAAATTAGATAAATACCAGTGTTCGGTTATGAAAATATACAAGAATATTTAAACTAGTTTAGAAATGTTAATTTAAAAATATGCGTGTGTTTTTATTAGAAGTATAAAATGTTTAAATTTAGTAAATAAATGTTAGTTAATAAATTATCTTTAAAATTAAACTTTATTTGTCGGTCAATTCTTTTTAACAAATTCTTTTTATCAATTCTTTTATCAATCTCTTTTATAAATTCCTTTTACAATTCTTTTATCAATTCTTTTAACCACTAATGAAGTATAATCTATTAGTGATTACAAACAGCTGAGCTAGTCATGGATTTAGGCGTTGAGTTAGTGGCCACTGTTCAAAGTGCGTTGTCTATTCTTTTAGTATTCTTTTAGAATAAACAGCTGGCTCCCGTGTTTGTACACAAACAAAAAAGTGCTTTGGATTTGGTGTTGAACTCAACAGCCGAGAAGAGGCTATGTCCTGGAAATGTAACGCTAGTTATATACTTTATAGCTATCGTTTGGGCATACATACTCTCCTAGTATGTTCTTCTCTGCCTAAGAGACCGGTGTTTCGAATGCACATATTCGAACATGGTTCAATATATATATATTAAACAAAATAAGTTAAATATTTAATTGAGCTGCACAAATCTATATAACCTAATTAAGCTTGAAAGGGCATAGTGAGAACTACATTATACTAGTAAAAGATTACAGAGAGAAAGTTTAAGAACAGAATTAGCAGAAACATATAAATTAATATGCGAATTAACTTAATTACATCTTATTAGAAATTACAACATAAATTTACATATTAAGGCAGCTCTACATTATATGAGGTTACCTCAGGATGGCAGCATAGTGGCAGGCAGTCAGGGGTCATCTTGTACAGCCGATCAAAATGGATGAAACTTGACGGCATCAGGTAGACAGTCTTCCAAGAAGCCCAGAGAAAAGTGCTTCTTTTATACTCACAGTTCATAGCACCAATCTTCTATTGACTTATTAAAATTTTAAGGTCTGGAAACACTTCAGAAAAATTATTTTACTGAAAAACGTTCTCACAGAATTTTCTACTCAAAATAACTCAAAGTAAAAACTGAAAGTAATTGACTGAAAAGTAACCAAGTTAATGACTAATTCAAAGTAACTAAACCGAAAAGTAACTAAAACTGACTTCTTTTGTTTTATGGCCTCTTTTTATACATCCTTTAATACCTCCAAAAATGCAATCTCAGTTGCCTACAGCTATCTCTGTAATCTCTTGATTAAAAACATTTAATTAGCAAAATATTTTTAAAACACATAAGGCTAGAAATACCATTTGAGATATTTTTAAAGATTTGAAAACAACTAACAAAAGAATTGCTTATGATTTTAATTAAGATTTATAATTTTAATTATTGAAAACAATCTGAATCTAGATAACGATTATTTCAGTATTTTGAGCATTCCCCATTTTTCTTTGTTTTTACATTCCAATACTTTAATTAAATACACATATATAAAAAGATATTTACTTATATAAGAACATTTTATTAATAGAATTATTGCTTCATTCATATATATATGCATCATGCACACTACTGTTTTACTTTATTAAATATTTTTATTAATTAGATAATTATGCCTACAGTGTGTGGGTGAATGGCATATATTTATGGTGAGGTCTGAATTGCATGATAATTATGCCTACAGTGTGTGGGTGAATGGCATATATTTATGGTGAGGTCTGAATTGCAGGCCCCACAGGAGGTTAGTGTAGATGGTGAAGCATGAAGCTCGATGATGATTAGACATCGACTGCTTCGCTCTTCCCCAGTTAAAGTGATCATTAAAAAAAAACAATAAAAAAAATTACTTTAGTTGGAGTCTACTATAATTTTGGTGAGAAAAACAACTGTAATAAATGAGCATGAAAACTGCTCCCTATTGAAAAAAAAAACTGCCTCATTATTTGAATCGAGTTTCTAGTATGGAAAAGAAAAAAATCTTTCATTAATTTTTTTATTTTTATTACAACTTATTGTTACTTTTTTCATTAACTGAAATATTTGGTGTAGGGATTCAAAACGTGAGAATGTCCATTTGCATTTTTTATTGTCTTTGATGTTTATCTGTGGTTGCTTAGGGATTCATAATATGAGCATGTCCATTTTGCATTTTCCATCCATAGCTGCTTCTTCATTTTTTTTTTTATCAATAATGACATTTTCCTGGATCTGGAGGTATATAAGGCTCAAAACAATGTTCACATGGGTTATAGATACATCTTTCTAGGTCTCTTACTAAAATATCAAAAAGTATTACAATATTGTGCTTTGGTATTATATTATCATATTGTTCTATATTAAACATATTTTGCATTAAAAGAATTTCTCCAACTTTCTTTGACATACTGGTATCCATTATAACGTGTTTACTTTGGGAGTTGAGAAGTTTTTCTCCATCTTTTATTAAACTATTTTTTGCAAAATATGTCCATGCTCTAAAACATATTTTATCTTTTCTGTCTAATGGGTTCAGATCCTCATCAATTTTGTTCTGATCATATTTCATAAATAAATGATTATGGGAATTATTAAAATGGGCAGCATTGGCCACACCTAAAGATCTGTCCACTTCCTTCATTTTCATATCAGGAGGCCATTCAGCATCATTCCTAAACTTTAACTTTGATGTTTTCATCAACTCCTCATCATCACTTTTCCACAGAACAACTTTATAGTTATTATGAATATGTAACTCAGAGTTACCAATTATGATTTCAGAAGATTCATCTAAAACAGTATGTTTTTTTCTATCGATCAAATTTTTCATGATCGATACAGCCACTCCATTAGAGGGTGATAAACTGATATCATCACTTTTAGATGGGTTGATTTGAAGTAGACTTGATATCCATATTTTATTAGTGCTTTCTTCCTCCTTATCTGAATCTATTAGATTAACACTCTGACTACGAGTCATTTCTGTCAATCTAGCATCTAATTCTTTATATTTTTGTTGAATAGAGTTGGCATTTGTCTTTACCAACATAATCTCATGAGGTTCCAACTTTATTTTAGTTGGTTGAGGTTCTTTGTCCTCTGCTCCAATGTCTTTTAAAAATGCTTCCATGAAAATTGTTTTATCTTTAGTTTCAGCATCACTATCCTTATATCCAAAAGTGGAATCATCTTCAAATCTCTCCAGTTCTCTTGTTTGGTTCATCAGATTTGGTTAACCTCCTGCTTCTATGCAGTAACTTCAACTTCATTCACAACTTTCATGTCTTCCATTACTGTGTTTTCCTAAATTGTTTCTACACAGACTATCTTGTCTTTGGTTAGATCAATAGGCTCCATTTGCTTGGGAACAGATACATCTTTGAAACCACAAGGTTGTTTGTTCAGAGTAGTATTAATCTTATCAATATTTAATTTTTGGCTTCTTTTTAATTCATTAATATCTCTTCTAAGCTCCTTCAACATTTCTATGTGCTATCTCTGAAATTCTGCATCTCTTTCTGTTTGGTCTCTTCTTTTTTATCAGTTGTTGTAAGATTTTTATGATATCCTGATCATTCAGGGCTGGTTATTTAAAATGTATTTCTGGGCTATTCAGTTCCAATGAATCAGACATGCTGGACGCTGGTCAGTCATCTGATGTTTCTTCTATTCCAACTTCTTCTGCTGAGCTTTCTTCACCACTCATCTTTTTTTTGTTTAATGTATTGTCACTTATAATTGTTTGTGAAATAAGGCTTGTTTCTTTCTTCTTTTATTTTATGCAGGATATACACCTTTCTCCCTCCTCTCTTCAACTGTCTCCAATTCTGCCATTTTTTGTTGCTGCTGACTGCTGCTTACAATTGAAAGATAAATATTTGATCATAACGTGTATGTGTATGATTTATTGGATTTCAACTGCTTTGCTGCTTGACTTTTGATTGTTTTTCTACACCTATAATAGACTCTTACAAAAAAAAAGATTAGTGATTTGTTTCAACAATATAATATATGTTTGCTCATGACAATATACATGGAAAACAGTCAAAAAATAATTTAACTCTCTCTCAACCCCTAACATCCTGGTTTGAACTCACTTTGATACCTTATTTTTTTTTATATTACCTGTTGGCACATTTATATAAAGGCACCAGCCAACAGTATATATAAAAAAAATTCTAAACACATCTGCGCTACTCAACTTGTAAATATTAATAAATATTTGCTTCATAGTATTTACTCTTATTACAAATATAATGTATAGAAAATAAACTAAACATGAAGTGCACCTTGTAACAATTTCAAAGTTTCTAACTTATGGCTAAAATACATGGGTTTTATTTATAAAACATTTTCATTTTCGCATATATAACATAAGAAGCACATTTTATATGGTTATAAAACCAGATACAGAAAAACAAAATCACTTATGGTGGAAACACATGGGTATCAACATTCTTTTCCTTTTAAAAACAAGATTTTTACATTTGTAGCTATAAACATGAAAAAACAATATTATTCTATAGTTGCAAAACCAGACACACAAAAAAAATTTACATTTATGGTTGCAACGCATGGACATTGGTTTTAATACAAAATTTTCACATTTTATATATATAACATCGGAAAACAAATTCAGGTAGGAAAGAAATATACATATATATCATCAATGATCTCTTCAGGGTATGAAATTATTAATGAAGCCCCACGATTGGGCGTACAAGCCCAAGAAAAAATATATACTGTATCGGTCAAAAAACAGTCTGCTTACTTAACAAGATTCAAATCCTAAGCAAAAGTACCTCGAATCCGATCATGCTCGAGATACACAGGTCTGGAGCAATCCTGAATTCTAACCTATTTGCATATGCTTAGAGTTTCTGACCCAATGAACAACAATCCTGATAATACAGCACAATTATTTTAATTTTGGTCCCAGAAGCAAAGCAGTAGATCATAAGATCAGAATGATGATGGTGATCAAGATAAGAATAGCCCAGGACTTACATTTATTAAAGTTATATTTATTAATGCTAAGTTATTAGCTTAAGAAAATAATTCTAAATATTAATTAAAAAATAATAATTCAAAACAAACAAGGATTTACACGAAATATATATTTAATAAAATATCAAGAAAACGCATATATATATATGTTACAAAAGGTTTCACGCTTGGAATGATATTGTCTATTTATAGAACTTGGGATTTGTTTTTATAAAATCCCCTTTACATTAATTATTTAACTAATATAATTTTATGAAGTGTATTATAACTTGTGCGGAGTTAATAAGCCAATTTAATAACATTTTACTAACAGAATGTTGTGGATATAAAAGATCATGACACGTTTAGTAGTAAATGATTAGATAAACACAAAATATACGACCTCAATCACTTATCTAGCTTATGAAAATCATTATATATACTTTTATTGGCATTGTTTGGGAAAGACGTCTTTGGAACTTACAAATAAAAAATAAACAATGCACTACATTTACGAGAATACATGATACAATCATTAATATAAATTGATTTATGTCTATGGGAATCGATTATTATTTTAGAAAAAAGCAGTTTTAAAATCAACATACTGATTAATTAGCAAATTGGCGCATTTCATGAATAAGTCAATATTTCAACACCTAATGAAAGGTCAAACAGGTATAAATCCATTAACTAAAACAATAATGATGCTAGCATGTCATAAGAGAAATACGGATCTTATGGTACTTCGAATACTTGAGAATGAATGAGTGTTGATAGTCCGTCATTTTGACAGCACGGCATTGAATGGAGAGGTTTGGTTTGAATTCTCAGAGCCAGCTGTATGGAAACTCCACAGCACAATCAAACCATATAAATCTCATGTTCCATAGGGAGTAGTGTGTACCCCTGATTACAAATGATTTTGAGAACTAGTAGGCAGGGAGATTCGGATTTCTGAAGTCCCCAATGACAAAGCAATAAAGAAAATATATGTGGAAGTACCATAAAAAAAAGGAAAGGTAGGGCAGCAGCTTTATACCTGTGCGATAAATGTAATATACTATATTCAAAAGCCTGTAAATGGTTTGACTCCTGCACAATGATATATTTAAATAACAAATCATTGAGCAAATTATAATGGCGAATAACTCTTTTAACTATAACATTAAAGTAACAAAATTTATATTTAATGTTGATTCCCATATACGTATTAACTAAAAGAATTAGCCCTCCAGGCAACAGCAAGAAAAGATGGAATAATTATATTAAGGTTCACGATCTTTTAAAATGAAAATTTAAAGACAAATCCAAATAACAAAGTAAAATATGCATCCGCAATAAAATATTTTAGATGAAAAAATGTGGATAACAGATTTAAAAATAAAATCAACCTATCGAGCGATTTCTGTTACAAATGAATAAAACTTTATTAATAAATTTAACTGAACCCACTGCTTCTTTCCCCAATAAACAAAGAAAATAAAACCTTATTAGACTCACGAGGTTGAATGATATTGGCATATTAAAGAAAATGAATTATATATATACATTAAACAAAATAAGTTAAATATTTAATTGAGCTGCACAAAGCTATATAACCTAATTAAGTGTGAAAGGACATAGTGAGAACTACATTATACTAGTAAAAGATTACAGAGAGAGATAGTTTAAGAACAGAATTAGCAAAAACATATAAATTAATATGCGAATTAACTTAATTGCATCTTATTAGAAATTACAACATAAATTTACATATTAAGACAGCTCTACATTACATGAGGTTACCTCAGGATAGCAATATAGTGGCAGGCAGTCAGGGGTCATCTTGTACAGCCAGTCAAATGGGTGGAACTTGACAGCATCAGGTAGAGTGTCTTCCGAGAGGTCTGGAGAAAAGTGCTTCTTTTCTACTCACAGTTCATAGCCCCAAACTTCTGTTGACTTCTTAAAACTTTAAGGTCTGGAAACACTTCTGAAAATTTATTTTACTGAAAAACGTTCTCACAGAATTTTCTACTCAAAATAACTCAAAGTAAAAGCTGAAAGTAACTGACTGAAAAGTAACCAAGTTTAATGACTAACTCAAAGTAACTAAAACTGACTTTTGTTTTATAGGCCCTTTTTATACATCCTTTAATCCATCCAAGAATGCAATCTCAGTTGCCCACAGCTATCTCAGTAATCTCTTGATTAAAAACATTTAATTAGCAAAATATTTTTAAAACAGATAAGGCTAGAAATACCAATTGAGATATTTTTAAAGATTTAAAAACAACCAACAAAAGAATTGCTTATGATTTTAATTAAGATTTATAATTTTAATTAATGAAAACAATCTAAATCTAGATAACGATTATTTCAGTATTTTGAGCATTCCCAATTTTTCTTTGTTTTTACATTCCAATACTTTAATTAAATACACATATATAAAAAGATATTTACACTTATATAAGAACATTTAATTTTCAGCAATATTAATAGAATTATTGCTTCGTCCATATATATATGCATCATGCACACTACTGTTTTACTTTGTTAAATAATTTTATTAATTCCTTGAATAATTATGTCTAGTGTGTGGGTGAATGGCATATATTTACGGTGAGGTCTGAAATGTGGGCCTCGCAGGTTAGGGTAGATGGTGAAACATGAAACTCGATGATGATTAGACATCGAGTGCTTCAATATATATATATTCTAGCCTAGCCTTTGTGCATCTCACTTCCAGATAATATAAGTATAAAATAAAATGGGTCTGCTCAGTTAATGATTACATTTGGTTCAATGCAAATAATTAATAAATAAAATATCCTGCATTATATTAAAACATTCTATTAGCAAAATAATAAAAGGTTCAGTTTATAAAAATATAAATAAATATTTATTTTATCATGAGACTTTGGAAGTGAAATACAGGTGACAAGAAAGATTACACTGAGCCAATATCCCACAGGATACTACCTCAATGGCATAAGAACACTATTCCCCCTATTACTATCTCAAATAAATAAACTTATAATATTCTTACAACTTTAATAAATCCTACTCATTAAGATTAACTAATAATTAAATCTTAATCTCTTATTCATCATAATATAGCTCAATAAAATCTCAAATTCATAAAAGTGTTCTAAGTTAATTTAAAAATGATTACTTAAAAGAAAAATAAGATGAAAAAATAAACCTGCAAGGTTTCAGCTCTGACTTTACCAGCTAATGATTTGAGTTCACTGTATTTAAAATGCCTGAATACAACATAAGAATATCCACTATAAGTTATTTAACATTTTGTTGTAAATCGATAATACTTGAATTATAGAAAATATTAAAACTGAAAATGATTATGAAAAAACATATTCAATACTATTGTGAAACGCATTATATATTTTCAGTTTTTAAAAGCCTATTCTTAATATTACATAAAGTAAAATTAAAAAAAGAATTTATAAATATAATTTGTTTTCTTAATAATAGAATTAAAAATAAAGAATTTATTATTCATGTATCTACCTAAAACGAATAATAAAATGCATCACTGAATGCCAGTTAGTAATTGCTTATAGAAAGTATACTGTCATGAAGGAATTGTTAACAATAGAAATAAAAATTATATTAAGCATTAATTATATTAAGGGATTTTTATGTCATACTCTATGACACTTAACTACCAATAATAACAAATAATAATAATATTCTTTATTGTATGAACTAATTCTGTATATGTCTTTCTTCACTATAAATTTATTACTATAATGAAATAATAAAATACTATATAATCTTTTATCTACATATAAGAATGTAATAAATATGTGGTAGTATTTATAATCTGACAAACAAAGGTGTGTGGCAACAGATAGCATATAATAAAATGTATCATTATGATAATTAATTTATGACCATAAGATAATGTAAAATATGATTACTTAATTAAATAAATACCAAGAAAATATTCGAATTCTTAAAATAATTCTTTATTTATCTTTGTGCAAAATTATATGTTTGATTTAGTGATTCTGTGTTTTAGATGCATTATGGTGGAAAAATAAATAATCAGACACACAAATTTTTAAAGAAAAACCAACTTAACAAAGTTTATTATAACAATCAAAAAAAATAAACAGTTTACTTACAGTATTTACACAGGATATCCTCAATTTACACCGTTCTACATTTTATATTACTTGGTTATTAAAACAATCTAGAATTTATTTAAGTCTTGATTTCTGACTTAAAATAATAAAAATAAAATACCATTTTATTTATCTCTCTTTAATTAACCTTATGATAAATTACATTTATTTATTCCTATTTCAAAATAAATATATCCTATCCTTAAATATTATTTAACTATACTTTTCTTTCGAAAAAACATCCATAGAAACATACTATGGAAAAACATAAAAATAAAATTTTCATGAGTATGGATTTTTAAAAAATAAACAATTTTTACTTTGCAATGTTAAAAGATGTCATATAAAATATCTGCTAATAATTTATTACTAGATTTTGTGGATATCGTTCTTTACTACACTATGTTTATTAAATATAACATATTCCCATTTAATATTACTTTAATACTATATAGTTGTAATTACTGATATATTGCCTATTATTTAATAAATACAAAATTACACCTATGCTTATTATTTATATTGTTTTACTTTATAACATTATATTTTTAGAAATATGCAATACTTATTTTAAGATAAAATAAAGCATTTAAAAGTTATTTAACATTTTAAAGAACAACTTTGTTTTATATACTTTATTCTTGAAATTTTATTTTATTTCCAAAATAAATCCAAAAATCATATTTTATGATTCTTTTTCCTTTTAGGATCCATTGTATTTTCAATTCTAATTTATACAAATTCTACTTCTTCTAAGTAAATGAATTTATTTCATTGAAATGATAGCATATCTTAAACTCTAAATTATCTATTATTTCTTTTCAAATATATCATACTGAACGATGTAGTTACATTGGAAATCTAGATAGCGAATAAATGAGTAGGAAGGGAAGCAAAACTAGATATCAAAAAATGTCATGGCACAGTGTATCCATAAGAAATAGAGGTATGACTGAGTCTAATGTCCACCAATAATATTAATGATGTCAAGCTATTCCTTCAGCTTTGTTAAAACATCAATACTTAAACAGAATAGACACTGTCCAAAATAAATATACAATTACAGGGCTTTGTTAACTGCATTGTATATCCACTAAGATTATAAAATATTCTTCATATTCCCTCATCACATCCTATTATAACATCATCTTGGGTTCATGTTTACCATAGTACTACAAAGCCACTATCTTATCATTATTTCCTAAAGATTTATCACATCTTAAATCGACAAAATAATTATCTTGCATATTCAAAACAATAAATAAAATTCATTTATAATTAGTGTGATCTTACTGATCCACAAGAAAAGTCTGCTTACTTCCTTATTCTATATTCCAAACCTTTACAAACTAATCATATAAATACTGAACATCCAATAATATGAAAGTTTTTTTAAAATAACCACAAATCTTTATCATCATGTTATGTTTTATATTACTAGTATAAAATTATAGTAAGCATATTCTCAAAATAAATTCTAATCTCATAATTTTTTAAAAGTGTTGTATAAAATGTGTTTACATATAATTAAACATTTAAACTTTCATACATTATAATTCATAGGCAATCTAAAATATATATATATACATCATAAAAATATCAATATTCATTAACTATTACCAAGTGATATTAGGTTATTATCACCTATGCAGTCTTCGGTTTTCCATCAATTAGATACATTGCAATACATGAAAACACATCCATACCTTTATTTAAAATGCTCTTATTTAAAATATTAAATTAATGTATTATAGGATTTTATATATTATCAATAGATTGTTTTATGTTCCTACTCTCATAAAATAGAAGATTTACATTTAAAATAAATAGTAATAAATGAAAATCATATTTAGACAACTTCTGCTGAAATGAATGTTTTTTCTAAGTCCAAATATTTCCATTTCTTTCTCAAAAGATTTTTATTTTCAATGTTCTCTTTAAGAGAATTCTACAACCTTCCCCGTTGCTATGACGATGAACAAGACAATACGTTAACTGTGGTAAGTGTCATCCAAACTTCCGGTACAAAAATCTCAGGTTTTAAAAAAATGAATAATAAAAAAAAATACATCTTTTAAATTCTTCCATCCTGGAAGAGTTTATAGAACAACAGTTTATGTTCCTATTGTCCAGAGTGATGATTATTAAAAACAATAAAATTATAACAGTTAAAAAATAATTCCGAGAAGCTTCTATACTATAGTATTCCATATCTGTGTAAAGATACACCATTTTCCGTTGGCTTGGCTTAAATTAGCCAGATAAATTATTTGCACAATCTTAAATATTTTATAATTCCATATTTTCATTTTATTCATGATTCCTTTCTTTATAGGTTTCTTCTTTAACAAATTTATTACCATTTAAAGGTTTTTCTTGTCTTAAATTATCAGCTTTTAAACAATTTTATATACGCATATTAATCCTCTATATGCACCAGGTTTTAAATAACATATACTTTTCTAAATATTTTTTCCGTGAGTCTTTTCTTAAAATAATTTCTGGAAAATATTTTTAAATGTTTCCTTCAAAAGGATATAACATTTACTCTAATAACATGATATTTCCATAAATTTATTATAGAGTATACCTGTCCTCTGATTTATTAATACCGGACAAGATTATCTTGCTATATAAAATAATGCGTCTTTACTTTTAATGGGAAAAACAGTTTTCTAATGAGTTTCCCACACAATGTCCATAAAATTAATTTACTCATTTGAATAGTCCTCTTGTTCAATATTATTGAAACTGCATTAAGAAATATTATACTCAGTTTTAAAATATTATAAGATGAATACGTTTTACTTATTGGTATATCCATTTTATTATTGCGAAGTTATATATTAGATTTTGATGAATACTACTGATAACAGGACTTTAAAAATTAGCAAAGCATATTAAATGAAATTATTATTAATATTTTTATTTTACACTCTTTTTGCAAATACTTTGAAAATAATAACCTATTAATTTTGCAAATAAAATTGTACGAGAGCACCAAAAAATTGACTAAATAATAAAATTAAAAATTACTATCACCTTGATAGCTTCTGATATAATCTCTGCTACCATCAATACATTTTTAATCAGCAGTGATACCCCCCGTGCAATCAGTATTTATATCCTAGAAAATATGTCATTCTATTGGTTGATTCTTACTTTTCGTTTGATACCAAATTTGCATGATGTTAAAAACTTACACAATTAAATTTCAAAATAAAAAATATGACGTATTAAAACTTTAAAAAACATTATTTAGATATTACTTTTAAATCAATTATTAATTTACTAAATATTCATTAAACATTTAAAAATACTTTTAAAAACAATATTTAATAATTTTATCCCACTCTTAATATTTAATTCAGCTATTTTATTTTAAAACAAAATATTTAACTTTTATTAGCTGTACTCATCTTTATAACATTATTTAAACATTTATAACGTTAGTTAACTTAATATTTAATATTGGCTTTTATGATAGATAATAATTCTATCCAATTCTATAATGCAATTTTACAATATTTTAAACTTTACTAATAAATACTAGCAAGCAAGTGTGTACAACCATATATTATTATATGAATCACATGACTGATATAACCAAGACAGACGTTATCCAACTTACTGTCTGGGAATAAATAATAAATTGCAACACTTGTCATATTAAATAAAATAATACAATTATATAAAATTTGCAAGAATAATTTAGAAAATATTTATAGAATTAAATATAACTTTCACTACCATAAAAATTACTTTTTAAAATACGATATTAATTATAAACATTTATTGTAGTGCTGTTTCTAATTGTATTACATTTAATCAGCCATTCAAACTATTGTGTGCTTTATAAAAGTGTTAAATAATAAATGAGCACTTTCACTCCCAACACAAGATATAGTATTTATGAAAGAATAAAATGAATCCACTTATTCTATCCAACCCAAATGCTTATATATGGGCAGATCTTAAGTACTGTAAGTGAAAGCATGAGGATAGACCACTCACTTTAAACCACTGTTTACGATCTCTGAATGAATGACATCGACGAAATTATCTAGAATTTACTAGACGTCACTCACAAATGAAACTTTAAACATATGTAAATAAACATTTATTTTAGCGCTGTTTCTAATTGTAAGATATTTAATAAGCCATTCAAGCTATTGTGCGCTTTTTACGAGTGTTAAATAATAAATGAGCACTTTCACTCCCAACATACTTTCACTTACAGTACTTAAGATTTGCCCATAAATAAGCATTTGGGTTGGATAGAAAAAGTAGATTCATTTTATTCTTTCCTAAATACTATATCTTGTGTTGGGAGTGAAAGTGCTCATTTATTATTTAACACTCGTAAAAAGTGCACAATAGTTTGAATGGCTGATTAAATGTTTTACAATTAGAAACAGCGCTAAAATTAATGTTTATTTATATATGTTTAAAGTTTCATTTGTGAGTGACATCTAGTAAATTCTAGATAATTTCGTCGACATCATTCATTCAGATATCATAAACAGTGGTTTAAAATGAGTGGTCTATCATCACGCTTTCACTTACAGTACTTAAGATTTGCCCATAAATAAGCATTTGGCTTGGATGAAATAGGTGGATTCGTTTTATTCTTTCCTAAATACACCTGGGTCTCGTTTTACACGATAGATAGGTTGCTCAGATTACAAGCACAAATAAAATCGTGCAAAAATAAACGTAACTTACCTTGAAAGTGGGGAGATACGGACTGTGATTTTTCAAAAATCATGTAAAAGCAAAGCACCAGCGTAAAATTACTTTAAAATTTGCACACAAAAAAATTAAAAATGACTAATAAAAAATTTCAAATTTGAAAAAAATTGATACAAGACAAACTTTTTTTAACTACAATATTAATTTTATTCAAAACCATATATTTTTATGCATAATTTACACTAATTTACATTTTTTTATACATGTTTTAATTATTATCATTATTTTCTGATAAACAGGTTCATTTGCAAACTGGTAAAAAATCAGATTCTTCACAAGAGGAAATACAACTAGTGCCAATGTCACTCTCATGTTGTGTTAATGGTTTTCTGATGACAACATAATTAGTAATTAATCTAACTAAAAATTAAATTCTTATTTTTGTCTTTAATTTTTTAATTTTCAATTTTAATTGTGCCCACTGCTATTACTCACCGTTTAAAATAATCTTGCAGACACTAAATGATTAATAATTGATTATGTTCTTTTTTAAAAAGCAAAAACAGAATGTGATTTAAAGTGCAAAATTAACATGCACAATGTTTGAGCAAATTTACATTATAATCTTGCAAAATTTAATGTGTGTATACATAAAATGTGGAAATCATGATTTTAATTTCATTATTGCATAAAATCTTACTATTATAAAGCACTGAAAATATTGAAATTACTAAGATGAAAGTCAAATTCCAATAATGTGCTATTACTTTCAATATGATGTAAGTGCGCGAAATTTATTATTTAAAGTAATAGTGCATTATCGGAGTTCGACTTCCGGAGAAATGTGAATCACGTACCTTCAAAATCGCATTAAATAAATCAGCATAAAAAGAGACCCAGGTGTACTATATCTTGTGCTGGAAGTGAAAGTGTTCGTTTATTATTTAACACTCATAAAAAGCACACAATAGCTTGAATGGCTGATTAAATGTATTACAATTAGAAACAGCACTAAAATAAATGTTTATTTACATATGTTTAAAGTTTCATTTGTGAGTGATGTCTAGTAAATTCTAGATAATTTCGTCGATGACATTCATTCAGATATCATAAACAGTGGTTCAAAGTGAGTGGTCTATCTCATGCTTTCACTTACAGTACTTAAGATTTTCCCATATATAAGCATTTAGGTTGAATAGAATAAGTGAATTCATTTTATTCTTTCCTAAATACTATATCTTGGGTTGGGAGTGAAAGTGCTCATTTATTATTTATCACTCATAAAAAGTGCAAAATAGCTTGAATGGCTGATTAAATGTATTAATTATAATTATTAAATATGATTTATAAAAATAAATATAACACTTATTTAACTATAAGTTTTAAACTATTAAAATTGAACTTTTTAAAGATACTTTTAACTATTTATAGCTGTGTTATTTATTATGGCCAGCTTTTGCAACCATATGTAATAATATTTTTAGCTTTATTTAACTGTTCTTAAGTGATTCATTATAATATTATGCATTACATATTTTATTTAGCTTCAAATCATCCTTTTAAGGTAATTTTAATACAATATAATTAACACATCAAGAGAACATATTCTAAAATTTTTAATAATTTACTGTGATGAGCTGATTCTGACCCATAGAAAAGGGCACATAACCTCCCCCTTCAAATAAAAATTTTAAATTAAACATCTATCTTAATATTTATTCTATTCAATGATACTTACTATTTTTATAATTTGCTATAACTAAATTTTTATCTTACACTATTGAAACATAAACTAATATACTATTTTTACATATAAAATCATAAGACATTTGGATATCATACTCAGAATCTCAACCAGAAATACTAAAAAAAAAAAAATTCTCTACATTTCTTTATCCTTTTAAAATAATTAGGTTATGACATTACAAAGTCTTAATATTTATTCTATAAAATAAGGTTATAATACTTTTTTTTAAATATACGTCTTATTTAAAAATTATTTATCTTAATCATTATGAATTTTCTTTTCTAAATTAAATCTTTAATTCTCTTTTGACTTCCTTAAGTCTCACCTTTGCTTTTCCTATCTTCTTTCCTTTATTAAAATTTTTCTTAAGAAAATTTATCATGAATTTCTCTTGCTTTAAACATTTAAGTCTTACTTTTATCTTATTTATATCTCTATTCTGATTACATTTTTCTCCTATAAACTCACTATAAGGTATCAAGTTTCCAATTCCTTTAAATAATATTTCTTTATAAACATCAACTTGTAAACGAATATTTCTATAATTAACACTACATCTTGCATTTTATTTTTAAATTTATTACTACTTTTATCAATAACTCTTAGTAACTCATGTTCCAACAACTTTAAATACTTTCGCTCCAAAGAAATTAACTTTATCCCTGTAGATTTACCAAATGTTTTATCATCAATAAAATGTTTTTTAATATTCTTAAGATGATCTATAGTCCTTTCCCCAATTAACCTTTCATAGGATTTACTCACTCCTATCATCTCATTGGCTGCAGAGAGGAGTTTGCTATTAACTGAAAGGAGACCCTTTGATTCTCTTGGAGGCCTTAAAAGAACCAAGCAGGGCAAATTCCTAATGTCCACTCCATACGTTCTTGTCGTTGCAGCTGTTATTACTATGTGATTATTCATATAGTATACGAACATGGATGGGCTGCTCACCAACACGCATTAGCCAGCGTGGTGAGTTTATTGGCTTTTTACCTCTGAGTTTAAGATCGAAAAACACCATGGTCTTTTCTTCTCAGTGCCTGATAAGGCAGAATGAATGTATGTGTAAATGATAAATATTTTTCCAATACATACATACAATTATGAGACCAAAATAAAGCATGGCCCTTATTCCCAGGAGGCTGTAAAGTCACCAACCAAGGCAGCGGTTGGTGGCCGAAGGCGGAGGATGCTAAGAATCCCCTGATTGTAGACCCAGGCTGCCATTTGATGACGACTTTTTATTTAGGTACTTACAACTGCAGATCACTTTCAAGTGAAGGAAGATTGCAAGAATTAGAAGAACTCTCTTATATTAAATGGCACATTATTGGACTTTGTGAAGTTAGAAGAAAAGGTGAAGAGACAATTGATTTAAAAAGTGGACATATACGCTATTATAAAGGCACAAATATTGGAAATACAAGTGGAGTAGGATTCATTATAAATAAAAAGTGAAAGAACAATATTGTGGAGATTGATGGTGTATCGGACAGAGTGGCAAGATTAGTTATACAACTTAATAGCAGATACCAAATGCAGATAATTCAGGTTTATGCCCCAACAAGTTCTCATAGTGATGAAGTAGTAGAAGATTTTTATATGGATGTACAAAAGGTTTTTGATCAGAGTAAACAACATTTTAAAATTGTTATGGGAGACTTTAATGCTAGAATTGGTAAACAAATGAAAGATGGAAGTGCTGTAGGTAATTTTGGTTATGGCAATAGAAATGAGAGAGGACATAGACTTGTGGAATTTGCAGAAAAAGAAAAACTTTATATTATGAATTCTTTTTTTGAGAAAAATGTTAAAAGGAAATGGACATGGAAGCATCCCAATGAAGGTACAGCAGAATTGGATTATATTTTGACTAACAGGAAATACATATGTCAAGATTGTAATGTTCTTAATAAATTTAACACAGGAAGTGATCATCGATTAGTAAGATGTAAGATACGTGTTAATGTGAAACTAGGGAGACAAAAATTATTAAGAAAAACAATATTTACAGTTGATATTCCTAATCTTCAGAAACATTCTAATGAATTTAAATTAGAACTTACAAATCGGTTTCAAGTATTAGTAGATTTTGAACATGATTCAGATTTGAATGAAATTAATATGAAAATAACTGATACATGTTTAAAAACTGCAACAAAAATAGCTGGTAGAAAAAAGCAGCAATTGACCAATAAAATTTATACTGAGACTAGAGAATTTATGAAGAAAAGAAGGAATATGAAGATATACAAAAATGATGCATTAAAAAGAATTGAATATCTCAAATTTTGTAAAATGGTGTGGAAAAGAGTTGAAAATAATATAAGAAAGTATAACTGTGAACTAGCAAGGAAAGCTGTAGAAGAAAATAAAAGTCTTAAGAATATAAAACAACATATTGGTATTGGTAGGAAATTTATATCTGCAATAAGAAAAAAAGAGGGAATTGTTACTAAAAAGAGAGATGACATCATGAAATTGGTAGAAGATTTTTATCAAGAATTATATAGTAATAAAGAATAAGGACCTCCTATATCTATTACATCTTCCGAATTGCCCAGAATTTTAAATAAAGAAGTGAGATACGCAATTAAATGTATGAAGAAAGGAAAGGCTCCAGGTAATGATGGAATTATAATTGATATATTAAAAGAAGCAGGTGAAGAAATAGAAAATTTTTTAGCAAAGTTATATACCAAATATCTAAATGATAAAGATGTACCGGATGATTGGAAGAATGCAGTAATAATATTAATATTTAAAAAAGGTGATAAAGAAGATATTATAAATTACAGACCTATCAGCCTTTTATCAGTTTTATATAAAATTTTTACCAAGATAATTACAACTCATCTACAGAGAACATTGGCTTTCCACCAACCAAAAGAACAAGCTGGATTTAAAAGTGGTTTTAGTACAGTAGATCATATCCAGGTCTTGAGAGAAGTTATAGAAAGGACGAATGAATATGAGTTGTCATTATGTTTGGGATTTGTAGATTATGAAAAGGCATTTGATTCTATAAACATTTCTTCAGTGATTAAAGCATTGGATCATCAAGGTATAGATCCAGGATATTGTCATATTTTGAAGAATATTTATAAAAATGCAACAGCAACAATTAGATTACATAATGATACTGGGAAAGTCAACATTGAGAAAAGTGTAAGACAAGATGACTCCATATCTCCAAAACTTTTTACAGCAGTGCTGCAAGAAGTATTTTGTGGATTAAAATGGGAAACTAAAGGAGTGAAAGTAAATGGAGATTATTTAAGTCATTTAGATTTTGCAGATGATGTAGTTGTTTTTGCAAATAATGCTTCAGAGCTGCAGGATATGTTGCAGGAATTATCAGATGAACGTAGGAAAGTAGGACTAAAGATAAATGTTAAAAAGACTAAAGTAATGTTTAATCAATTTGCTCAAAATATGAAAATAAAGATTGATTATGATGAATTAGAAGAAGTTAACAGTTACAAATACCTTGGTCAGATTATTAATACAGATGGAAACATAATGGAAGAAATTAATCATAGAATTAAACTTGGTTGGAGTGCTTTTGGTAGAAATAACTTGATACTAAAAGGAAATATGCCTATATGTTTGAAAAGAAAGGTTTTTAACAAATGTGATTTACCAGTTCTTACTTATGGATCTGAGACTTGGACACTTAACAGAAGAGCAATTCAGAAACTTCAGACCACTCAAAGAAGTATGGAGAGATGCATGTTGGGAGTAACAAGAAGAGATCAAAAACACAATGTATGGGTAAGAGAACAAACAGGTGTTACTGACCTCATTGAAAAAATTAAAAGATTGAAGTGGAGTTGGGCTGGACATATTGCTAGAAGAGATGATAATAGATGGACAATTGAAATTTTAAACTGGATTCCAAGAGATTGTCAAAGACCCAGAAAGAGACCACATGTGAGATGGATGGATGAAATAAGAAAGTGTGCAGGGGTGATGTGGAGAAGAGAAGCTAAAGATCGAAGAGGATGGATTAAACTTGGAGAGATCTTCATCCTGCAGCGGACTGATAATGGTTGATGATGATGATCATCATCTCATTAGTCAATTTAAAATATTCTTTGGGATTTTCCAATATTCTTCTATATAATTCATTCCTAGTATCAACTATTTCAATAGACCTTTTATGAATCTCCTTTTCTTCATAAATCATTTCATTATCTATAATAGTTTTTCCAAAAAACAACTGGGTTTCCTTACAAGCTACTTTACTACAAGATTCATCTTTTTTAAAGTCATCATCTGCTATCTTAACAAATGATACATCATTATATCCATTTTTATCTCCTAATTTAATAAAATTTTGGTTTTCTTCTACCAATTTACTAGACAGGTTAATATCTTTACTAACTATCTCAATGAATTGTGGATTATTCTTACTTATGATCTTTTCCACAAGGTTTTGTATCCCTAACTCTTTTAATTTTCCCATTACTTCCTTTTGAACTTCCTCCTTGATACTTATTTTAGTTTGGCCTACCTCCTCCTTAATAATTTTAATTTCTTCATTAATATTATTTATGTTACTTTTTACTTTATAAATTTCATTCTTCACACTTAAATTATAACTCTATTTTCTGATCTAACTTACTGTTTTTCAGCTGACATTGGACAATAGATTCTTCTATTTGAGTTTTTAAATTTTTTACTGCCCTTTCCGAAAATTTTCTCTTCAACAATTTTTGATTTCTGTCTTCTATTTGCATTATTTCTTCCTTTAAAGAATCTATGACTTTTTCATTGCTATCAAATCTCAAATCCAAATTATTAAACTTATCTTGTAATTCCACCTTAAAATCTTCTACAGTTTTACAAGTTTCATTAAGTTTTTTATTCATATTTCCTAGACAAGTTCTGATTTCATTACTATTTTTGTCCACATTTTCTCTAAGATATTCTAATTTCATATTAGTTTTATTTAGATTTTCATTAAGAGTTTCACTATTTTTATTCATATTTTCAATTCTGCATTATTTTTATTTATATCTTCTCTATTTTTATTCATATTTTCATTAAGAGCATTCAATTCTATACTATTATTTCTATTATCTTCTCTGAGAGAATCAAATTTCCTATCATTGTCTTCTTTCATCTCTCTTTTAAAAAAATCTAACATCTCTTTAAACATTAACATCATTTCAGATGTCTGATGGTCCTCTACCTCTTTTTTAGGCATTATTACCTTTTCTTCCACCATTTTAATTTCCACAACCTGTTCCTCTTCTCTTATTTTACTATCTATAATTTGGACACTATCTTCAACTGTTTCCATTTCAACTATTTTTTCTATTTCTCCTTCCCCCTCACAACTATCATCGACAATAAACTCAGATATTTCACTTTCTAAATTATTGCCCTGATTATTCATTTTTCACAAATATATTTTTCCTCAAAATTCAATATTTAAACAATATATTACTATTAATTTTCATAAAAATAGTCCCTTACCAGTTTCTTCTATCTCCACCTAATTAACATCCACAACAAACCATAGATAATACCATTTAAAAACTTATACGATCTAATCCTAATTAACTATTATAACTATAACAATTAAAATTATGTGTGTTATAACATCAATTTCCCACATGCATGATTCACAGATATTTTGCACACAATTAAGCATTTTCAAAATATATTTTTAATATTTTAATAATTGACATGGTCATAATATGTAATAAGATAATCGTTAGCCACATATGCATATCTCAAATATTTATTTGCTTATTGTTTTACAAACAATATATTTTATTTTAAACAATCAGATTATATACCACATAAAATTGCAATATTTTTAATAATAAGCACTTAGTTCACTATAATAATCAAATCCTAAATAATTATTGCTATGATAAAATATTAAACTATCTAACTTCTGTAAGATATACCTATCAAAAATCTCCAATGTTACGTGAACAAATTCAAATAGTAACTATTGTCTTATATAATTTTAGCTACCTCCCTAACACATCTTGTAGCCTAAATGTTTGGGCACCACAATCTGACCTATCGATTGTAGTCCCAACTACATATCGTGCAGCCACGTTGGGCAAGCAAAATCTAACCTAGTCTTTGTGCATCTCATTTCCAGATAATATAAATATAAAATAAAATGGGTTAGCTCAGTTAATGATTACGTTTGGTTCGATGCAAATAATTAATAAATAAAATATCCTGCATTATATTAAAACATTCTATTACCAAAATAATAAAAGGTTCAGTTTATAAAATAAATAAATAAATATTTACTTTATCATGAGTCTTTGGAAGTGAAATACAGGTGACAAGAAAGATTACACTGAGCCAATATCCCACAGGATACTACCTCAATAGCATAAAAACACTATCCCCCCTATTACTATCTCAAATAAATAAACTTATAGTATTCTTATGACTTTAATAAATCCTACTCATTAAGATTAATTAATAATTAAATTATAACGATCGAAATGAAAGTGAAGATTGAATCTAACCGCAAACTACAATATCTGCTCTACAGAGCGCCATCTAGGCATCTAAACCTAGAAAAATTTATAGAGTAGGCAGATACGTGCTGTTAAGATTCCACTTTATTTAAATATTCAGAGCGTTAGCCCAAGTCACTAGCTCAGTGGAGACGCAGAGATAAAAATCTATATCTTAATTTATATCTTAAATATAAATATATAAAAGCCACTGCCAGAAATTAACACATAAAAATATTTATTTATGCACATATAAATCATATTTAAATTTTGAGGAATAAATTCAACATTTTAGATTTTTCTATTAATCTTTTAATTGTACATTTAACTAAGTTTCAATGAGTTTAATATTTTATTTAGATAGTCAGTTATGAATAGACTACATAGATCTGCATTTGAAAAGAAAATATTCTTCCCTGATTTAACCTTAGGCAACAAATTTCGCAATCAAACTGGCGCCAATCCATCTAATACATTCATGTATTCAATGTAGCATGATAGGACAACACAAAATACTATACTGTCAGGAATGTCCATCTGATCAGTAAGTAGAATTAGAGAAGACATTATCTCTCCACCAACAGGAATGTGACATCTGTTGGTGAGTAGAACAATAAACATAAAACTCCATAGGAATGGACTGCGGTCCTTTGCCGTCTTACAAATCCATCCATAGGCAAACGGAAGGTGTGTGGCGTATATCTATAATCCTGCCCGTAGCGGATCTCATACTATATCTACAATTACACAAATATATCCAATCCATTGAACCAATTCAACTACGAAATGAATAACCTAAGATTACCCTCCCTTAATATAACTTTACAAACGATATAGCCATTCACGCCCGACTTAAATTTAACATTTAAATACGTTCGCACAGATTATTTTTATACAATTTGTTTTATAAAGTCGAGTATAGATCGGCTGCACAGATTCCATGGTCAAAAACATTCCAAATTAAACACAACCGATAAAAATACAAAGTCATCGATAAACGTCACTTGCATAGGGAATATACAAATCCCATTAGCATTCATCGTAAGATGCTGCAGTGATATCGTTGACCTATATATTCTAATCGAATGTGAAAACCACAACATAATCAACCGCTAAAGAATCTATGCAACGTCCATACCCAACCTTAAATTTCCTCATTTAAAATTTAAACAATAAATAATTTATACAATAAAAAAAAAAAAAATGGAAATGATTTTTATCAATCGGAAAACATATAAAATTAAACATTATTAATTTGATTTTAAACTTAAAAAAAAAGTCAGATGGAAGTTCATAAGCTTGAATGAAAGTTCTTAATTATTTTTGAATTTAGAGTTCATGTCAATATAGCTTATGGTAGAAGAGTCCAGGTTTCTGCTTTTAATTCCCGCGATGCCTCCATTGGAAGATAATGTTCTGGAGATGGCAATAGCTGGTTCAAGGTATCACAGTCTTTTCCTTTTTCTTTTTTTAAATAGAGAGTGTGGTATGTGCGTCCTACCACAACTCTCAAACACACAATGCTGGAACTGTCCGAAAAAACTGTATTTCCCTTTTTATATTATCCACAAGGATTCAATCCACAAAACGTCACTAATCCATCACTTTCGTTAGGGTCCGAGCCAAGGCTTAGTGCTTCCATTGGTCAAGCTAATTTCTCTTTATTTTCTTATCTATCTTTCATCAGATCATTTTAATTATACAAAAGCCCATGGCTAGCTTGCTTTTCAAACAATTTATAAACAATCATTTCCATTTACAGATTACATTAATTAATACCTGTTTTTATTTTTAAATCTTGTACTTTTTTATAAAAAAGTACGTTCAAATACTTATTTGTTTTTTTTTTAAAAAATATTTTTAAAGTTTGGCATCTGTGCGAATGTATATACGTTTAACAATATTTTAATTTTAGCGTTTAGTTTTTTACTTTTATTTGCGAACTTTTAAGTTTTTATTTTAAATTATTGTAACGGCATATTTATATATCGTTACAAAATCTTAATCTCTTATTCATCATAATTTAGCTTAATAAAATCTCCAGTTCATAAAACTGTTCTAATTTAATTTAAAAATCACTGTAGTAAAACATGAGAAGGGATTTTTATGTCATACTCTACTACACTTAACTACTAATAATAACAAATAATAATAATAATATTCTTTATTGTATGAACTAATTCTGTACATCTCTTTCTTCACTATAATTTTATTACTATAATAAAATAATAAAATACTATGATATAATCTTTTATCTTCACATAAGAATGTAATAAATATGTGGTAGTACTTATAATCTGACAAACAAAGGTGTGTGGCAACAGATAGCATATAATTAAATGTACCATTATGATAACTAATTTATGACCATAAGACAATGTAAAATATGATTACTTAATTAAATGAATACCAAGAAAATATTTGAATTCTTAAAATAATTCTTTATTTATCTTTGTGCAAAATTATATGTTTGATTTAGTGACTGTGTTTTAGATGCATTATGATGGAAAAATAAATAATCAGACACACAAATTTAAAAAAAAAAAAAAATTTAACAAAGTTTATTATAACAATAAAAAAAACTAAAAAACAATTTATTTACAGTATTTACACAGGATACACATCGTTCCATATTTTATATTACTTGGTTATTAAAACAATGTAGAATTTATTCAAGTCTTCATTTCTGACTTAAAAAAATAAAAATAAAATAATACCATTTTATTTATCTCTCTCTAATTAAACTTATGATAAATTACATTTATTTATTTTTATTTCAAAATAAATATATCCTATCCTTAAATATTATTTAACTATACTTTTCTTTCAAAAAAACATCCATAGAAACATACTATGGAAAAACATAAAAATAACATTATCGTGAGTATGGATCTTTTAAAAAATAAAGAATTTTCACTCTGCAATGTTAAAATATGTCATATAAAATATCTACTAATAATTTATTACTAGATTTTGTGGATATCATTGTTTACTACACTATGTTTATTAAATATAACATATTCCCATTTAATATTACTTTAATACTATATAGTTGCAATTACTGATATATTGCCTATTATTTAATAAATAGAAAATTATACCTATGCTTATTATTTATATCGTTTTACTTTATAACATTATATTTTTAAAAATATGCAATACTCATTTTAAGACAAAATAAAGCATTTAAAATTTATTTAACATTTTAAAGAACAACTTTGTTTTATATACTTTATTCTTGAAATTTTATTTTATTTCCAAAATACATCCAAAAAACATTTTATGATTCTTTTTCCTTTTAGGATCCATTGGATTTTCAATTCTAATTTATACAAATTCTACTCCTTCTAAGTAAATAAACTTATCTCATTCAAATGATAGCATATCTTAAACTCTAAATTATCTATTATTTCTTTTCAAATATATCATACTAAATGATGTAGTTACATTGGAAATCTAGATAGCGAATAGATAAGTAGGAAGGAAAGCAAAACTAGATATCAAAAAATATCATGGCACAGTGTATTCATGAGAAATAGAGGCATGACCTAGTCTAATGTCCTCCAATAATATAAATGATGTCAAGCTATTCCTTCAGCTTTGTTAAAACATCAATACTTAAAGAGAATAGATACGGTCCAAAATAAATATACAATTACAGGGCTTTGTTAACAGCATTGCATATCCACTAAGATTATAAAATATTCTTCATATTCCCTCATCACATCCTATTATAACATCATCTTGGGTTCACGTTTACCATAGTATTACCAAGCCACTATCTTATCATTATTTCCTAAAGATTTATCACATCTTACATCGACAAAATAACTATCTTGCATATTCAAAACAATAAATAAAATTCATTTATAATTAGAGCGATCTCACTGATCCACAAGAAAAGTCTGCTTACTTCCTTATTCTATATTCTAAACCTTTACAAACTAATCATATAAATACTGAACAACCAATAATATGAAAGTTTTTTTAAATAAATCACATAAATCTTTATCATCATGTTATGTTATATTACTAGTATAAAATTATAGTATGCATATTCTCAAAATAAATCCTAATCTCATAATTTTTTTAAAACTGTTGTATAAAATGCATTTACATATAATTAAACATTTAAACTTTCATACATTATAATTCATACGCAATCCAAATATATATATATATATCATAAAAATATCAATATTCATTAACTATTACCAAGTGATATTAGCTTATCACCTATGTAGTCTTAGATTTTCCATCAATTAGATACATTGCAATACATGAAAACACATCCATACCTTTATTTAAAATGTTCTTATTTAAATTATTAAATTATTATATTATAGGATTTTATATATTATCAATAAATTAATGGTTTATGTTCCTACTCTTAAAAAATAGAAGCTTTACATTTAAAATAAATAGTAATAAATAAAAATCATATTTACACAACTTCAGCTGAAACGAATGTTTTTTCTAAGTCCAAATATTTCCATTTCTTTCTCAAAAGTTTTTTTTTTTTAAATGTTCTCTTGAAGAGAATTCTACAACCTTCCCTCATTGCTATGATGACGAACAAGACAATACATTTCCTGAGGTAATTGTCATCCGAACTTCCGGTACAAAAATCTCAGGTTTTAAAAAATGAATAATAAAAAAAAATTACGTCTTTTAAAATCTTGAAACATTAAATAAAACAATAATCAATCTGTCCTGGAAGAGTTTATAGAACAACAGTTTATGTTTCTATTGTCCAGAGCGATGATTATTAAAAACATAATAAAATTATAACAGTTAAAAAATAATTCCGTGAGGCTTCAATACTATAGAAATCCATATCTGCATATTGATGCACCATTTTATGTTGGCTTAGCTTAAATTAGCCGGATAAATTATTTGCACAATCTTAAATATTTTATAATTCCATATTTTCATTTTATTCATGATTCCTTTCTTTATAGGTTTCTTCTTTAACAAATTTATTACCATTTAGAGGTTTTTCTTGTCTTAAATTATCAGCTTTTAAAACAATCTTATATACACGTATTAACCCTCTATATTTGTCAGGTTTTAAATAACATACGCTTTTCTAAATATTTTTTCCATGAGTCTTTTCTTAAAATAATTTCTGAAAATATTTTAAAATGTTTCCTTCAAAAGGATATAACACTTACTCTTATAACATGATATTTCCATAAATTTATTATAGAGTATACTTGTCCTCTTGTTTATTAATACCGGGCAAGATTATCTTGCTATATAAAATAATGTGTCTTTACTTTTAATCGGTAAAACAGTTTTCTAATGAGTTTCCCACATAATGTGCATAAAATTAATTTATTCATTTGAATAATCCTCTTGTTCAATGTTATTGAAACTGCATTAATAAATATTATACTCATTTTAAAAATATTATAAGTTGAATATGTTTTACTTATTGGTATATCCATTTTATTATTGTGAAGTTATATATTAGATTTTGACGAATACTACTGATAACGGGACTTTAAAAATTAGCAAAGCGTATTAAATGAAATTATTATTAATATTTTTATTTTACACTCTCTTTTTGCAAATACTTTTAAAATAATAACCTATTAGTTTTGCAAATAAAATTGTATGAGAGCACTAAAAAATTGACTAAATAATAAAATTAAAAATTACTATCACCTTGATAGCTTCTGATATAATCTCTGCTACCTTCAATACATTTTTTAATCACCACTGATACCCCCCGTGCCAATCAGTATTTATATCCTAGAAAATATGTCATTCTATTGGTTGATTCTTACTTTTTGTTTGATACCAAATTTGCATGATGTTAGAAACTTACACAATTAAATTTCAAAATAAAAAATATGACGTATTAAAACTTTAAAAAACATTATTTAGATATTACTTTTAAATCAATTATTACTTTACTAAATATTCATTAAACATTTAAAAATATTTTTAAAAACAATATTTAATAATTTTATCTCACTCTTAATATTTAATTTAGCTATTTTATTTTAAAACAAAATATTTAACTTTTATTAGCTGTACTCGTCTTTATTACATTATTTAAACATTTATAACATTAGTTAACATAATATTTAATATTGGCTTTTATGATAGGTAATAATTCTATCCAATTCTATAATGCAATTTTACAATATTTTAAACTTTACTAATAAATACTAGCTAGCAAGTGTGTACAACCATATATTATTATACAAATCACATGACAGATATAACCAAGACAGACGTTATCCAATTTACTGTCTGGGAATAAATAATAATTTGCAACACTTGTCGTATTAAATAAAATAATACAATTATATAAAATTTGGAAGAATAATTTAGAAAATATAGAATTAAATATAACTTTCACTACCATAAAACTTACTTTTTAAAATATACGATATTAATTATAATTATTAAATATGATTTATAAAAATAAATATAACATTTATTTAACTATAAGTTTTAAACTATTAAAATTGAACTTTTTAAACATACTTTTAAATATTTATAGCTGTGTTATTTATTATGGCCAGCTTTTGCAACCATATGTAATAATATTTTTAGCTTTATTTAACTGTTCTTAAGTGATTCATTATAATATTATGCATTACATATTTTATTTAGCTTCAAATCATCCTTTTAAGATAATATTAATACAATATAATTAACACATCAAGAAAACATATTCTAAAATTTAAAATTTTTAATAATTTACTGTGATGAGCTGATTCTGACCCATAGAAAAGGGCACAATATATATATATAGTAATACTGGAATCTTATTTTGAAAATATATCTTTATGGCTTTACACAATGTTAAATTAATTAACAACTAATTAATAATTAATATTATTGTTATTTTATTACTAAGTGCTATCCTAACAATCATACTATTCTAACTTTTCATAAAAATTTCAACATTATATACAGGAGTGGCTATTACTACTTTCCCTATGCAATTCTACCACTCTTTTTAAAGCAAGAAGAATCTATATACTATGTATTAACAATATACAACAATCTATAAACTATTTGTTACATGTGCTTGTGTTATTTAATATGAAATATTTTATCTAATCTACTGAGTAATCACTCTGAAGTGAACATTTACACAACAAATCATATATTTTTCTTAAATTCATTTAACAATATAGTCATTAAATATAGCATATTATATATTCAGAAAAATTACCAAATTTACCACTTTCTTTATTTTACTGTAATATCTTATGTAAATGAGATATTTATTTATATAGCACGATGTATATATAAATGCAATTTATCCTCTCTACTTTGAATACTCTTTAGCAAAAAAACATTTTATTGTACATATATGCATAGCTCTGAAGAAGACTGCATGATGGTCGAAACATAAAATTGTGTATGCATATATGCACAATAAAAGGTTTTTTGCTAAAAAGTATTCAAAGTAGGGTAAATAAAATGCATATTATAGATTATAAACATTTTAAATATTAATCCATGTATAATAGTCTATAAAGAGACAAAATAAAGATGTCTAAAAATATCTATAAAATATGCAAAAACAACTACACCCCCCTCCAAATCATCCAAGTTAAATTAAAAATTAATTATAAATCACAATTTCTTCAAATTTCCATATATTTGTATGTATATAAAACAAAGTGGTTTCTTCCTTCTTTATAACCTAAAGCTGAGTGCATCTTTGGTGAAGCCCACCTTAATCAGAGCTACGATTACAGTGAGCTTCACTGAAAGTGCACTCAGCTTTAGGTTATGAAAAATAAAAAAAAACATTGTTATGCTTACAAAACAAACACATGCAAATTTGAATTCCAAATATAAATGAAGGAAAACCAAATCACAATTAAATTTTTGTAAAAAATTATATCTAAGTATATACATTTTATTTAATGCATATACACATTAACAATTTTTATTATATAATATTTTTGTATATATAAATTATATGATCACAATCATTAAATGTAAACTTAAACAAACAAATATTTCAATAGTCTGTTGTCAGAACAATACCATGACTAGATAGGAATATGACATCCACTTCCTTTATGTATGATTTTAAAGTCTGCTGAGAGGTTTAAACTACTGACAAATCAATCAAAATTAACTGATGAAGTTAAAAAATAATCTTTCTTATAACATTTCACAATATATCTATAACAAACATTATATGCCAATAGCCAACTAGACAATTACACATAAATTCACAGCAGTCATGCTCAAACCAATAAATATTTGAGATGGGCAGCTCTATTAATAGGTAGTGTTACCTTGACAATGAATTTCTAAAACATTTATCACAGTATTGTCTCGGCAAAGACCTGGTGAAATATTTATTAGCTTAAGTTTAAGTATGAAAGTTGTGAAATTTTATTTTACATATAAGTGACAAATTGGCTAGTGACATTTTAATTTTATATATATATATATTGTAAGGTGACACCTTACAATTCATTAAATATTTAAATAAAATTATAGTGTAGGAAATTAACCACTTAATTAGTGTCCTTTATATGTAACACCAAGCAAGAACTACACAATTAAATAAACCAAATATACCCTATTAATTATGTATTAATAATTGTGTAAATCTGTCAATTAAAACCATATTTATAACAATACCAACTTTAAAAATCAAACCCATAAATGCAAAAAGTAACCCGCCCCTCAAAAAAAAAACAAAAGAAAGAAATAATTAATATTAAATTTATTTATTTATTAATGCAATATAAAATTTTACAGATATCAAAATGATGTCAACAATGCAAATAAAAGCACAAACTTAAACCAATACATCAAAAAAGCAAATATGATATAATATAGAATAACCATATTTCCAGAAATGATATAAGAAAGCTATGAATTTCATTTCTTCTTCAATTGAGAATTAAACTTGTCATCGGCCAGTTAACATGTACTTGATTAAAATTCAATTTCAAAGCAATCATTCGAAAACATAGACTGACAGCTATTGGAAATAAAATATCTCCAGAGAAAAAAAATATCAATGGAAGGGAAGGAGAAATCAGCAAAAACTAAAACAAATAAATTACATTTTCAAAAGAGCTTACTTTATAAATTCCTAAAAGTAATTTATTCATGATCTTAACAATTCTCAACATCAAAACTCATAAGCCACTATAATCGCAACTTGAGAAAATTGACCAAAGAAACCCACTATATTTCTAATCCAAGTTACAAGCTATGAAAGAATAAATCATGCATGGCTAAGAAGTGAAAAAACATCGTAGGGATGGAATTGTTCATCATACAACCATAAGTTTCCAATATGAGTATCAATTAAAACCAACATCCTGACAGCCATGCCAAAGAAAAGATCTACAATGTGCTACAATCAATTATGGAAATATCTCAACCCAGGAAAGATTGCTCATACAAAAGTTTGAGTCACTGTCATGAATATCCAAATGATGGCCAAATGTAATCAGAGTTAAGCAAAAAGAACTTTCATAAAGACAAAGATACCCAGATGTTTTCCAATACAAACCATATAATTTTGAACTATGATTAGACCATACTGGATTAATATCTCCTGATATGTTTTTATAATTTTTTTTTATTTTACTTATTTTGATTTCTTTCTTTTAGAAACAGATGGTCAACCCATCCAATCATCAATTAGTTTGTAGGGAAGGGAAGTCATCAATGCTAATATTAAATTTTCATTTAGGCAAATACTGACTTGAGAAGTGAGATTTTTCTTCATACAATATTAAGCATTTACATTCTGACAGTTACAGTACTTGATGTTTAATGTTTATTTTCAATTAATTTACTTATTAATTGTTTGTTATTGAGAATGCATGACTAAAACCCTGGAATGATTGGTCTGTTCTATCATAGATCTAAAATACACCAAAGGGGGGGGGGGACTCAGAATCTAAAAGCAACCTTCAACATGTCACAAAATGCTGACAAATGAATTGGAAATTAATGACCAAATATTGATGCTAAATTTAATTAGCAAAGATTTAAATGTTGGGATAGTTTTAAATTGACTTCTTCATTAACTTAAAATTATTAAATTAGAAAGGTGAATAACCATCTATCAAAAGTTTAGGTCATTCCATAATTGATAAATAATAACAAAGGATGATCATGCCTATACAACTATTATATGATAAGCAAGAATACCATTTTTGTTATAAAACAATCATAAATAAAAATAGTTATTAGAATAAATTTGTTAAATATTAATTTAAAGTGGTTGTTTGTCATCTTATTTGTCTATTTTCTAATTAATCATGTCATATGCATATCCAATTCACATGTCAGACATTAAATAACAAAACCTTGAAATAGAATGCATTCTTCATGAGTTTGAACATTGTGGCATAACGAAGATCAAGAAGAGGTGAAGTAAGGGAATTCCATCTCACTCAGTCAATAATAATCATCAGTACCACTTCACAAAATTTAAGTAAATCATCAATCAACTGACTCACTTTATCATGATTAACGCTCTACCTTAATTAAAAGCTCAATGGTGATCATAATTAGATAACTTCTCATGGAGAAAAATCCCATCCCATTACAATATTCTGTTATTGCTCTTGGAGTTGTCTAAGTGATGACTGGTTTTTAATGATTACTTACAAACCCATTTAGCCTTGAACATTATTACACTTATTTAAGTAATACTTTGGGTGCAATTTGAACTTCATAATAGCAGTTTGTAATGTTATAACTGATTATTTATTAGTCTGCATTCAGAATGGCTTATATTTACCTGTTTAAAGAAATTTATTTAAACTTCTTTGTATCAATAATTTCAATCTCTGTGGTCAAGTTGCAATCTTTAGTGTCTATATAAGTATATTAGACTATAATAAAGACTACATTTACTGTTAAAAGGTTTTGTTGACAATAGTTTGAAATTGTTGATGGTTATTGATATTGGGATTGTCTAGGTGTTGACTGCTTTCTAATGACATATATATATAATTTAATTTTCACTTCATTATTATCATAATAATTTTTCATGTGTATGTTGTATTTCTGGAAAAATGACATATTCCTTCATCCAATGACTAAGGGCATTTTCAGTGCTGAGCAACATAATCATAGCTATCTTATTTCATTGCATTACTGTTTTTATAGTAGTTGTTTATTATTCTCTTTATGCATATAGGCTTATTTACATATTTCACCTGTGTGATAATTAAATTCTATTCCCTCTTTTATTTAAATTATTGTTGCAATTAGCTATGAACTACACCTCTTTTACTTTCTTTTTTCTGTTGCCACATTCTAAGCACACTAGGTTGATGCTTTGTGAATTGAAGCTGTGTCTGTGTTCTTTTTTGTGATGAAAGGATACAGACATATATTCAGGGTATTCTTTAATGCATTTGTATAAATACTTTTGCTGGACTATTCTGATGTTGATTTGAGATTCATTGTAATATACTGCTCAGCACCTTGGGTCATTGCACTGAAGCTCATAGACTATTTGTGGAATTTCTTCCTTTAGCAATTTGTCTTCAATGTTGTTGATTAGTCCATTAAGACTGGCTAGTATTAGAAAAGTAATGTATTTTTGTTTGCAAATCTTATTTTATCAGCCAGTTTTAGTATATAAGGCATGCTGTTCCATGGTTGATTATCATCTTGTCATCTTAAATTCTGTTTTATTAAAATGTTAAATCTTTTGATTTCTTCATTAAATGCATCTTGGTTGTAACCTAGGCTGCATAGGTCTTTCACATATTTTTGATGTTTTGATTTTTATTTATTTTGAGTTGATTTCTACGGAGTTTGTGTGACATGGGCATTTTTGATTGTGGGTGGACTGCACATCTTATTTCCAATAGGTTTATTATTATTTTATCATTCAAGTTATTTTTGTTTCTTTGAATTATCATATCTAATTATTTAATGCTGTTTGTGGTGTTTTTATTTTCGATAGTCCACTTCAGTGATAATTCAATGGTCAATAGGTTATACATTTGTTATTATCTGTCCAAGTGTGCATATAATTACATTATTGACTTATTTTTTGTATATCATATACTGGACTATCTCTAAAAAGGCTGTGATGATTTTTTCTTCAGTTTTTCCCAGGGTTGGGCTGCATATTATTCCACTGGTAGACATCCCATTGCCATGTATTTTTTCCTGTAATATTGATTATTGAATTTGGGTATGATATCATTTTTGAATTCAGTCTAGTACTTCGATGATGAACTAGTTTTTTTGTTTATTATATCTACTCTCTTCCAGCAAGTTTTTAATTATATTTATTGATGTATTGTGAGATATTGATTGATACAATGTCCAACAATGCAAGTCTATACTCATCCTTAATATATGTGTGTTTGATCGATTGAATCGATTCAAAAAATGATTTCATGGTGTATATATCAAATCCTAATTGATTTTTTAGCTACTCTATTATGGTGCTTGTGGCTTTGTAGTAATATGCACTATCAAAATCCAGTTTAATTATAGGGGGTGGTTCTCTTTAAGCAACTTGATGTTTTAGAACATCTATGGAGGTATTGCTGCTATTGGGTACATCTATAAATATTCTATTCTGTTGTATGCTGTATTATAGTGTTTTCTCAGCACAGAGTATATAAATTTATTTTGCTTAATTTTTATGTTATCTAACTTCATGATTTATTATTTAGTTTTTTTATATCTGTTTCCCTTCATTCTTACTTGTAAATCTTTTAAAGTGTTTGATTCTTTTATTCCAGCTGCTATTTGCAGTTTGTTGGGGACAGATCTCAGTGTTTGTGCCATTTCTTTAAAATACTGTCTTTGTCTCTGGCATTTCTATAAGTAGCTTCAAACTCTGCAATGATTTCTAGATGTGAATTTTCCCATGATCTATCCATGTACTTCAGACCATATTCCAACAATGTTCTTATTTTTTTTGGCATATTAGTTTTTGTTAGGTTGATGGCATATTTTTCCGTGTTGGTATTTATTCTGATTCCTTGTTTTCTTGTGAAAATTTCTAATTTTCTGGCACACTTGATACAGAAGTTTTTGATAGAGCATATTATTATCTGTTGAGGTAGTTTGTATTGGCATGATAAACCCATTTTCCTGCTTTTTATATTTGTTAAGTTTTTACTGCATCTTTTTATTATGTATTTTAATAATTGGATTTTAATATACATCATTGCTTTATCAAGTTTGTGGAAAGATCTGTTCAAACCTATATGGCAGCAATTTGGAAATACCTGATTCTTTAGGTGTTTATTCAGGAATGCTATTTGTTCTTGTATTTTTGCAGTTTATTCAGGAATGCTATTTGTTCTTGTATTTTTGCAATGTTTTTGCATAATTACTTATTTCATTTCATTATATATGTAATAATTTAGCATACATATGTTAGTATGATTGGAAAGTGGGTTATTCTTCTTTCATCCAATATTTGTTTGGTTAAGTACATTTTCAGTGCTGAACACTATAATTATAGTTATCTTATTTCATTGCATTGTTGCTTATATATTATTTCCTTATTATTCTAAATATGTAAATGGGTCTACATATTCTACCTGTGTGATAACTGTAATTAGCTATGAATACCATGTGTCCTTTATTTTCCTTTTTATTCATATTACCTATTTTAATTTTTGTTTAATTTTGTATTATAATTATTTTTCTTAGCTTTGGCAATATCCATTTCTTTTTTTGTTCAGAAAACTATCTCTAACTATCAATTTTTGAAATATGTTTAATATATCATGCCATTTACCCCTTTCTTAAACACTTTATCATTACTCTTTATTTATATCAACTAACAGTTTCGACTGTCCTGCCCTTATCATCAGAGCTACAAAATAAAAGAGTATTGATAAAGTGTTTAAGAAAGGTATAAATTGTATGACATGTTAAAGTAGAAATCAATACATAGGAAAAGGAAGAAGAAAAAAAATATGTTTAATATTTCAACTACTGACTCTCTTAAATTGATCTACTTATGACATCCACAACTTTTTATTAATTTCAATTTTTTTTCAAAAAATTATAAACCATTATTGCTGATATATATGAAAATATATATACTTTCAATAATTATATTTACAGAATGTTTCTATTTTAAAAACATTCTTATAAAGAATATACTTCAACAATCATTTTTCCAATAGTATTTAAAGCAGTAAATTCCCTGAAATTAACCATTTATTATGTCAGCCCACTATTTGTCATTTGATCACTTTAATAAAAGAGTAAAAATTATTTTACTGATAATAAATGATAAATATCCTCTCCTTTGCATAACATGTTATCAAATAAGCATAGCTATTTCTTACTGCTTATTACTGAAACAGTCATATACATATATATATATATATATGCATATACATATGATAAAAAATTAAGTCAGATGTCACATAACCTAATTTAATAAAGCTCATGTTTACAAATGTTATATATAGAGCTTGCAAAATAAGCTCTTAACACCTCACTGATGAAGCAAGCTCTATATATATTATATATATATGCTTCATGTATATATTGTTGCCATAAAGTTATAATACCAAGGCATTTAAAAAAAATGTATAAAAGAAATTTAATTTTTGTACAAAATTTAATGTTTTTATGTGGAAGTAAGAAAGTGTTCAAGTCAGCAAAGAAAATTTAACTAATTAATTAAAATCAACTGATGGTAAAAGAATATGAATTATATTCTAATTTTAGAATTTACTTTACTGTTGTCATTGTCATTATGGTAAAAGGTGACAAAAAATATATAATTACCATGGAGATTAGATAAAACCAAAGGTATTCAAAATTTAAAGAAAATGCATTTAGTAAAATTTTAAAATTAAACTAGATCAAGATTACAATCAGTAAGATTTTTTTAAAAATAATCAAGAAAATAATTTTCTTTAAGATTTAAAATTAATTAATCAATTTGAAAATCATCCGGATTCCTTTGTTTTGAGAGGAATATATATATATATAGGGACAGGAAAAAAAGAGTTTAGTTTTTATAGTTTTTTTTTTAAGTTGTTATAGATTACGTTATACCATGACCAGAGTAGAGTGCATCAATTTCTCTGACCATTTACAGGGAGAGAATGTAGTCCCCATGGTACTTATAAAATGTAATGCCACTAAAGTCTCTGACTACAACTGATGATCCAAGTTTCTGACATACCATGTCATTGCCATCAAGAGGAAGCCCCCAATATATAATTCCCAAATATTTTAACATTTAAGTTGTTATTGTATTTATTCCTCTTGATTTCCTTTTTCAATACACCTAATGTTCAAATCAATTCTACATTCCACTATTCTAGTCATTTTTTCATAAAATAAGTTTTCTAATGTTCATTGATCAATTTTTCATTATCACACATTTTTATTTCAATAAGGACATTTCAAATTCTTCCCTAATCTCACATTTTTTACATTTAACAATAAATATCCATGTCACAATCCTGCCTTTTCACACTATTTATTTTCTTATTTAACTTCTTATTAATTTCATTATATTTCTACATTAATTTCATAGATATTTCCATTTTCCTTAAATAATTATTTCACACAATTATTACCCTCTTCTTTCACAATTTTTTTTCAGTCTTTTTATGTCCTTCCTGTATACCATTAAAAAAAAATTCAAATTATTTTTCCTTTATTTAACTTGCTAATCCCAATTCTTAATTCCTTTTTACACATCTATACATTCTGCTTCAACTTTTTATTATGTATGTTGCTCAGAGTTACAATTTTCATTTGGCAATTCCTTGCAACCTTCTTCACCTTATCAGGAAACCTTTCATAAATTTTATAATTCATCATCTTTTACAGTCCATTCCAAGATAATATAAAAATTTTTTAATTTATTTATTTTTCATTCATCCCTATCAAATTTTCTATACATTTCTGTTTCTAACATTTCAGATGTTCCCAATTCTTTCAATAAAAAATTATGATAAATTTAGTTCTTGTTATCTTTCTTAATTCTTTCCTCTTTATCTCCCAACACATAATCAAAAATATGTTTTCATTTCTGCCTCAACCACATAAATTCTTCATCATATATAATGTTCAGATTTCCAATTTCATTCTTCTATTTTCATATCTTTTCAATAATATCCCATGTATAATCTCCATTAAAATGATCATTCATATCATTTATAATCAATATTTTAAAATTATTCTTTCTAAACACATCTATATTCCTATGTAAATATTCTCAAATACTTTTATTATATCCTTTCACATTCTCCCCATCTATAATGGCTAAATATATTATGTTATAGATATATTTCTCTTTACTCAATTTTAATCTAAGACTCAAATATTCTTTATATTTTTTTTTCTAAAATATCCTCCTGATATGGAACCCTTTATTTGCCCTCTTATCATAATGACATCTATTTATCCTCTTTCACTCACATTTTTGAAGTCATAACATTTCTTCATCTCAAATGTGTCACTATTACTTCTGACAAATCTAATTTTTCTTATATAAAAATCTTCCATTCTTGCTCTCTCTCTATTCATATCACTTTTTCCTTACAAATTTTATATTAATATTCTTGCTCTTCCTTTTAAATATTCTTTTCTTCTAACCATTCACAGGCACAATCTATAAAAAAAAATATTTTCTTCTCTTACATTATTTATTCATTGTTTAATCTTCACTCACATTTTTCATTATCTTATTCACAGTATTCTTTTATTTTATGTAAATATGTTTTATTCTATTCTTTAATTTGTAGGGGATTGTGTGAAATGAAGGCATCTACTTAATTCTAATTAAAATCATAAATATAAAAATGCATATTATATTTTAATTTACTTTTAACAGAAAATTCTATTCTTTTTTCTTCATTAACCTTTGGTTTTAATATTTCTTTTATTATATGGCTTGTATTTGATGCATGAACCATTTTTTTTTTATTTCTTGTTATACTTGATCTTCCAGATCTGCCTTCAAATAGCCTTTACTTTTTCTCAATTTTATCTATATTATTACAGTGTTATTGTTTTTTTTTCAGTCATTTTTGTACAATCTAATAAATATATAATAAATTTTATTTAATTTTTAAATTTATTTTCATTGAATCTTTAATTTAAATAAATAAAAAAAGTTTCAAATAATTTTCAATAGATCTATGAACTTAATCAATATCATCTAAACAATAAATAAATTGTCATATCTGACCTTGCCTTTAGAAGTGGACTATTCCAGATTCGTTGCCTAATTGGCTAGCATCCAGTTGCTATCCAATGGTGATAAATCATTCATTGGAGTTTGCACACATAATCCGCGCATTTCCAATAAGGTGGGAGATCTGCAATTAAATACTCACCCTTTTTAGAGGCAAGTCAGAGAGAGCAATTACTTCTGTCAACCTGAGTAACTGAATGTGCTCTCAAATAAACCCTCTGCCATCAGCAAAGGTATTTCTCTAGTCATAATGGTGATATCCATGGAGTGAGGCAAGTCCATATAGGAACTGGAAACTGCTATGTCTGAAACCAACTCGAGGCAAGCTAAGTACAGCTAGGCAAGTTGTCTGGTACAGCCAGAAGAATCTTACTTGAGCTCACGAGGCAGGCTATTTATACAGCTGGAAGTGAGTTCCATTACTCGGTATGACTACCTCAGGATTAATTTATATAAACTATATTTATATGTTTGATTAACTAACATGCATATATATTTTTGTAACAAATAAATTATACATATTAATTGTTGAGTATTTGTCTGAAGGTTTGTAATCATGGTATATTATAAGATGTGATATGTTGGACTATTTCCAACATATCACATCTTATAATTGTTGAGTAGTTTGTCATCATTTGTCTGTTGGTTTGAAACCGAACCTATAAGCCAAGCCAATTACAACAGATCTGGCGCAGTCAGACATTTGGAAAATTTCCCCTCATGGCCAGAAAAATTATAATAAAATATGCCAGTTTCAACAGATCTGGTGCAGTCATACATTTGGAGAATTTTTCCCTCATGGCTAAAAAATTATATAAAATATGCCAGTTTCAACAGATCTAGTGCAGTCATACATAAGCTGAATTTTTCCCTCATGGCTGGAAAAATTAGAGTTAAACATTTAAAGTAAATACACGAGTGCATATTTGTTTTATTATTATTATTTTTTTTAATTTATGTTTGCCATAATTTCATTGTGGTGATTTTTTAAAACCATGTAAACCTGTCAAATAAAAATTGACTGCAAACATAAAGGCATGTCAATTTGAGGCTACATCCAATCATGAGAGCTTTACTTACAAGATGGCGACAAAAGCTCACCCTAATCATTTAAAAGCTTCGTTGAGTTAGTTACAACAATGTAATTGTAAAATTAAAAATTAATAGTGGTAACTCTGAATAAAATTAAAAATAAATTATGAGTGGTATCTTGCACAAATAAATAAATATGCCTAATGCAATCGGCTCTATGGAAGCTCTAAGAAGGCTATTTGCCACACATGGTCTTTCTAAGACACTAGTGACTGACAATGGCACAGCTTTTTCAGATGGTACATTCAAAGCCTTCTGCACTTATAACAACATCAAACTCGTGAACAGCCCTCCATTCCATCCTGAGAGTAACGGTCAGGCAGAGATACAAGAATCTAAGAAGCTGTTAATAAAAATGGATACAAGAAATTGGAACACCAGAATTGCCAGGACTCTGCTAGCACAGCAGATTCCAACAGAACTATTATTCAACAGACCCTTAAGAACTATCCTATCAACCCTGAAGCCTGATGCCAAACTGAAACAAGATGAAAAAAACAAAACTTCAAATAGGTACACAAGTACTATGCCGCATGTATTACGGGTGCACAAAATGAATACCAGCAGTGGTGACTCAGCTAAAGGGTCTCTATACTGTTGTTGTGCAAACAAAAGATGGTCATTAACTTCATCGCCATCTCAACCAGCCAAGACTCAACCACACAACAGAAGCAGACAAAGGCAGCAAACATTCAGGAACAATTTCATCAATTGAAGAAAAAGAAACCAAGGACAATGATGAATGGAAGCCACCAACAAAATGAACTATACATTGTCAGCGCATCTTGATGACTACATCCTCCAAGGCTAATTTTAGCCAGGGAGAGGGATGTCATATCAGACTTTGCCTTTAAAAGTGGACTATTCCAGATTCCTTGCCTGATTGGCTAGCACCCAGTTGCTATCCAATGGGGATAAATCCTTTGTTGGAATTCATGCACATAATCCGAATGTTTCCAGTAAGGTGAGGGATCTGTCATTAAATAGTCAGCCTTTTTAGAGGCAAGTCAAAGAAAGCAATTACTTCTGGCAACCTGAAGGTGCTCTCCAATAAACCCTCTGCCAGCAGCAATAGTATTTCTCTAGTCATTATTGTGATGTCCACGCAGTGAGGCAAATCCACATAGGGACGGGAAACGGCTATGTCTGCAACCAACTCAAGGCAAGCTGTCTAAGTGCAGCTGGAAGAGTCTGAACTAAAGACAACTTGAGGCAAGTTATCTGGTACAGCCAGAAGAATCTTACTTGAGCTCACAAGGCAGATTATTTATAAAGCTGGAAATGAGTTCCATTACTTGGCATGACTATCTCAGCATTAATTTGTATAAACCATACTTATACATTTGATTAACTAACATGCTTGTATATTTTTGTAACTAATAAATTATACATATTAATTGTTGAATAGTTTGTCATCATTTGTCTGTTGGTTTGGAACTGAACCAGTAAGCCAAGCCAAATACAACATAAATGAAGCACAATTTTTCTAAGTATATATAAAAAATTATTTAATTTTAAACTGGTTTTATTTTAAGTTTACCACATATTATATAGCTGAAGCAACTTGATAGTGAACCTTAGATATCACATGACAGTGACTAAATAAAGCATTTACCATGAGTACAATTATAGCAATAAAAAATAACATTAATCAAATCAATTTTTATTTTGATTAAGGTAAAAAAATATATTTAGCATTGCAGAATAACTGTAAGAATAAAAAAATCACTTAAAGTTATACTTTTTTTTTTCAAAAAAAGATAAATTTTGGATATATGATTTTTGACTTTTAAATTAATACCACAAATTTGTATATTTATTATTTATTAGAGAAAATTTAGTAGTAAAACTTTTTATTCATTTCTAAATTATTCTAAACAACAGAACCAATAAGTCATCAGTCAATTGCACTTATTATATTCTATATAATAAAAATAAAACAGCCATTAAAAATAAAAAATTAACAATCAAAGTCTATTAATAAATTTATCAAGTGAACATCCACACTCATATGTAGAATAAATTTTACTGATGATTCCTTAAATACCAAAAAAAAGTGTAAAAGCGTAATAATAAAAAGGGACTTACATCGTCCAAGTACTATGGAGGTGAGAGGAAAGTCACATGGCAAGGCTCCATTATTGCTGAGGATGCCAAATAGTGCCCCCTGCACGCTGTAGAGGACAAGCACCAGCTGCAGACAAAAAAATTTAGCGCGGATGTTGTAGCGGCACAAAATGTCCTGTGTCATTCTAAAAACAAGAATGAGACTGAACAAAGCCACTAACACTGATGCCGTGATAAAAACAATAATATAAAGATACACATTATGAGTAGATATCTAAAATAAAAAAAATAAAAAAACTATAAAATATGATTAAAGATAAGACAGTAAAATTTGAAATTTATTAATATTAGATTTCATTATTTAATAGCATTTTCTTTCAGATAGCAGGTTTATAATTAATTTATCCCAGATAACAATACACAGTAATTGGGTATCTAGATATTTTTAGCTAAACATGATGAAAAAACTTTCAGACTCAACCATTGACAATTAGCAAGTCAAATGGGAAATGCATTTCTTGCTTTTCTTTTTGAGAAGTTGTTGAAGAGTCCTTTTCCTTGCAGTAAAACATTTAATGCCATTTTATACAGTTATTTAATTATTTATAAAATAATTATTACTAACACAATTTTTGAAATGAAATCAAATTTATAATGAAATAAAATATTGAAATAAAATAAAACAAAAAGATGTTACTAACATCATTGAAAGAATTAAGAGACTGAAATGGAGTTGGGCTGGTTATATTGCTAAACGAGATGATAATAGATGGATAGTTAAAATCTTAAATGGGATTCCAAGAGAGTGTAAAAGACATAGAAAGAGACCACATGTAAGGTAGATGGAAGAAATAAAAAAGTGTACTGGGGCGATGTGGGAAGAGAGATGCTAGAAATCAAAGATGGATTGAAATTGAAAACTTTCATGCTGCAGTGGATTGATAATGGTTGAAAATGTTGATGATTTCAATCATTTTAAATAATAATCACAGTGTATAACTTCGTAAATATAAATATCAAAGATGAGTACTTAAATAAATGAATCACTGAAAACAAACACTATCTCAAAAAAAAATTTAAAAATTAATTAAAAACTTTGTAAATATATAAAAGTTTCAAGTTTTATATGAAGTTTAGCAACTATTCACTGACTCGATAGAATAATTATCTACTAAGACAATATAGTTGATATTATATGCACTCTATTTTAATCTAAATCCAACTATTGCAAGCTTGAATTATTGCTATTAACTGAAAGGAGACCCTATGATTCCTCTTGGAGGCCTTAAAGAAACTGAACAGGGCAAATTCCTAATGTCCACTCCATATGTTCTTGTTGTTGCAGCTATTATTACTATGTGATTATTCATATAGTATACGAAAAAAGATGGGCTGCTCACCAACATGCATTAGCCAGCATTATGAGTTTATTGGCTTTTTACCCCGAGTTTTAAGATCAAGAAACAACATGGTCTTTCTTCTCAGTTGCCTGATAAGGCAGAATGAATGTTTGTGTAAATGATAAATATTTTTCCAATACATATATACAATTATAACAGACAAAAATAAATCATGGCCTTTATTCCCAGGAAGCTGTAAAGTCACCAACCAAGGCAGTAGTTGGTGGCAGAAGGCGGAGGGTGCTAAGAATCCCAATTGCTGATCCAGGCTGCCATTTGATGACAACTTTTTATTTAGGTACTTACAACTGCAGATCACTTTCAAGTGAAGGAAGATTGCAAGTATTAGAAGAAGAACTGTCTTATATTAAATGTAACATTATTGGACTTTGTGAAGTTAGAAAAAAAGGTGAAGAAACAAGTGATTCAAAAAGTGGACATGTACTCTATTATAAAGGCACAAATAGTGGAAATACAAGTGGAGTAGGATTCATTATAAATAAAAAGTTGAAGAACAACATTGTGGAGATTGATGTGTATCTGACAGAGTGGCAAGATTAGTTAGTTTTTCAACTTAGTAGCAGATACCAAATGCAGATAATTCAGGTTTATACCCCAACAAGTTCTCATAACGATGAAGTAGTAAAAGATTTTTATATGAATGTACAAAAGGCTTTTGATCAGAGTAAACATTTTAAAATTGTTATGGAAGACTTTAAAGCTAGAATTAGTAAACAAATTAAAGATGGAAGTGCTGTAAATAATTTTAGTTATGGACTTGTGGAGTTTGCAGAAAAGAAAAACTTTATATTACGAATTTTTTTTTGAGAAAAATGTTAAAAGGAAATGTACATGGAAGCATCCAAATGAAGGTACAGCAGAATTGGATTATATTTTGAATAACAGAAAATACATATTTCAAGATTGTAATGTTCTTAATAAATTTAACACAGGAAGTGATCATCAATTAGTAAGATGTAGGATACGTGTTAATGCAAAACTAGAGAGTCAAAAATTATTAAGAAAAACAATATTTACAATTGATATTCCTAATCTTCAGAAACATTCTAATGAATTTAAATTAGAACTTACAAACTGGTTTCAAGTATTAGTAGATTTTGAATATGATTCAGATTTGAATGAATTTAATATGAAAATAGCTGATACACTTTTAAAAACTGCAACAAAGACAGCTGGTAGAAAAAAGCAGCAATTGACCAATAAAATTTCTACTGAGACTAGAGAAGTTATGAAGAAAAGAAGAAATATGAAGATATACAAAAATGATGCATTAAAAAAAATTGAATATCTCGAATTTTGTAAAATGGTTCGGAAAAGAGCTGAATATGATATAAGAAAGTATAACTGTGAACTAGCAAGGAAAGCTGTAAAAGAAAATAAAAGTCTCAAGAATGTAAAACAACATTTTGGTATTGCTAGGAAATTTATATCTGCAATAAGGAAAAAAAATGGAATTATTACTAAAAAGAGAGATGACATCATGAAATGGGTAGAAGATTTTTATCAAGAATTATATAGTAATAAAGAACAAGTACCTCCTATATGCATCTTCCAAATTGCCCAGAATTTTAAATGAAGAAGTAAGAAAAAATGTATGAAGAAAGGAAAGGCTCCAGGTAGTGGTGGAATTATAATTGATATATTAAAAGAAGCAGGTGAAGATATAGAATTTTTTTTAGCAAAGTTATATATCAAATGTCTAAATGATAAAGATGTACCAGATGATTGAAAGAATGCAGTAATAATATTAATATTTAAAAAAGATGATAAAGAAGGTATTAGAAATTACAGACCTATCAGCCTTTTATCAGTTTTATACAAAATTTTTACTAAGATAATTACAACTCGTCTACAGAGAACATTGGATTTCCACCTACCAAGAGAACAAGCTGGATTTAAAAGTGGTTTTAGTACAGTAGATACTATCCAGGTATTGAAAGAAGTTACACAAAGGACAAATGAATGAGTTACCATTATATTTTGGATTTGTAGATTATGAAAAGGCATTTGATTCTATAAATATTTCTTCAGTGATTAAAGCATTGGATCATCAAGATGTAGATCCAGAATATTGTCATATTTTAAAGAATATTTATAAAAATGCAACAGCAACAATTAGATTACATAATGATACTGGGATAGTCAACATAGAAAAGGGTGTAAGACAAGATGACTCCATATCTCCAAAACTTTTTACAGAAGAGCTGCAAGAAGTATTTTGTGGATTAAAATGGGAAACGAACGGAGTGAAAGTAAATGGAGATTATTTAAGTCATTTAGATTTTGCAGATAATGTAGTTGTTTTTGCTAATAATTCTTCAGAGCTGCAGGAAATGTTGTAGGAGTTATCAGATGAAAGTAGGAAATTAGGACTAAAGATAAATGTTAAAAAGATTAAAGTAATGTTTAATCGATTCCCTCAAAATATGAAAATAAAGATTGATTACGATGAATTAGAAGAAGTAAACAGTTACACATACCTTGGTCAGATTATTAATACAGATGGAAACATCATGGATGAAATTAATCATAGAATTAAACTTGGTTGGAGTGCTTTAGAAATAACTTGATACTAAAAGGAAATATGCCTATGTGTTTGAAAAGAAAGGTTTTTAACAAATGTGTTTTGGCATTTCTTACTTATGGATCTGAGACTTGGACACTTAATAGAAGAGCAATACAAAGATTTCAGACCATTCAAAGAAATATGGAGAGATGCATGCTGGGTAGAAACAAAAAAGAGATCGAAAACACAACGTATGGATAAGAGAACAAACAGATGGTACTGATCTCATTGAAAAAATTAAAAGATTGTAGTGGAGTTGGGCTGGACATATTGCTAGAAGAGATGATAATAGATGGACAATAGAAGTGTTAAACTGGATTCCTAGAGATTGTAAACTACCCAGAAAGAAACAACATATGAGATGGATGGATGAGATGAGAAAGTGTGCAGGGCTGTTGTGAAAAAGAGAAGCTAAAGATCGGAAAAGATGGACTAAACTTGGAGAGACCTTCATCCTGCAGTGGATTGATAATGGTTGATGATGATGATAATATAGAACTTAAAGAAATAAAATATTACAAAGTTACAAATGTTAAGATTGAAGTGTTGATAAGCAGTTCTGGATTAGAAAATGATTACTTAAAAAGATAGAAAACAATAATAATTAATTATGTTCTAGAACATTCCACTATCAGCAGAAAATTATAAAAGCTCAATGATAAAATGAATTAGTGTCTTATTACATATTCACATCGTTGGAGCTGATCATTGATGACTGAAGATACATAATGACCAAGACTAAAGAGAACCATAGAGGGACCAGTGAACTCTACTACTGAAGATACCAAAGTGGACCTAGGGACTATACAGGCCACATCAGCCTTATTATAATTTATGTAGGCCTTGTGAAGCTATGTATTTCGTAAGTAATGATATTGATATGTATAATTGTAAATATATTAAGCATGTTGGTACAATCTTACTATTGTTAACTTGTGCCAATAAAGTCAATATTTAGTTATAAAACTTTGTTTCCGAATTACATATATTTGTGTTTTGTCAGCCCACTTTGACCCTGACTGTAGTATTTGTGGTAGCTGTACACAGCAGAAAACTGGTGCAGTCAACAGGATAGAACTCAGCTTACAATTCTGCAACATAATAGAATTGTGTATTCAGAAATTGTGGCAAAAATTTTTTCTATTTATTAATTGTTTGGATTAAGAGTTAAGATGACAATTGGGCCGCAAGTGATAATAAATGAGTTTAATGTTAATAATCCTGTGGATTGGCCAATTAATCTCATAAAGGATTGAGAAATTTTTTTTATTAAATGGATTATTAGTGACCCCATTAAAGTTGCCATATTATTATATTATGCTGGGCAATAAGTGATAGAAATCACAAATCGGTTATGCAATCACAAAGAACCTGAGAAATTGCCATACAAAGTAGTACCAAAATCACACTTTTCTTTATTTTGCTGTAATACCTATAAATACAATTTATCCAAACCACTTCAAACACTTTTTAGCAAAACTCTTTATTTGTACATATACATACACCTACGTTTAGAATGACCTGCAGTCTTCTTCAGAGATATGAGATAATGAACAAAATAAAATAAAATACATAACTATATAATAACACCATAAAAAATGTAAACAAAGTTTCAAAATGGTTATCGAATGACATTTTAAAAAAATATGCTAATGAGTATGAAAATTCCAATATTAAAAATAATAAAATTTTAATAGATGAAATTAATGACATATTTAAAAAATATGAATATAGAAATTTAATGTTTATAAAAATGGACATTATTTCTATGTATACTAATTTAAATGTAGGAAAAGCAATAAATTTAACTATAGAAAAATATACTAAGGATAAAAATAAAGCAATAAAATTACCTGTTCATATTTTGGTAGGTTTAATGGAATTATGTTGCAAGGATGTAATTTTTGAATATAATAGGTAATTTTATAAGCAAAAAGAAGGATTATTAATGGGAGGAGCTCTCAGCTCAATTTTAAGCAATATTTATATGAATGAGTTTGTAATTATAAATTTATTAAACGCACATTGACTACATAAGTAATATTTACTGAGGCTATAACCTCGAGCATATGCGTGTAAAATGCGATAGTAGGGACCTCTACAGGTGTTATAACAAAATAAAAATGCTCCTTTGTTTTTTAACAGATATGTAGATGATTATTTAATGATTTTTAATAAAAGCCAAAAACAAATAAGCTGGTTTATTAATAATATTAATAAAATAGAGAAGAATATAAAGTTTATGGTTGAGAAGGAAGACAATAATGAAATTGCATATCTGGATATAATGTTTCAAAAGAAATTGATAGATAAAAATGGTGTATTCAGACAAGTATTTATAAGAAGAACAATATTGATAACAAAATAACAACTTGGTTTTCCAACATTGATAGGAAATATAAAATTAGTTGTATATATTCAATAATATACAGGGCTGCAATGTATTGTTTAAGGAAAGAAGGCTATAATAAACAAAAAGATTTAATAATCAACAAGTTAAAAATGAGTGGTTTTCCTGTATATATAATTAAAAAAAGTATTGAAAAAATAGAGTATAAGATAAATAAAAATGAAAAGAGTAAAGAAAAAAAAGGTGAAAATAGATATATAAGAATAAAAACAAATAATAATATCCATAGTGAATAAATTTAACAAAATTATAAAGAAGATTAATAAAAGATACAAAAGAATATTTACTACAAAAATAGTTAATAAAAAAGAAAAAACCTATTAAATTTGATAGATAAAAAATACATAGGATATAATAAAGATAATAAAAAAATAATTAATGGAGTATATGTGATAAAATGCAAACAATGTCTAGATAGTGGGATTGATAACAAATATGTGGGAGAAACAAAAAATTCTATAAAAACAAGATTAAAACAACATATGGCAGATAACAAATTACTGATATATATACATACGAAAGAAACAGGACACAAATTTATACAAAGTTCAATAAAATTGAGATTACATACAGAAAGTATTAAAGAAAGGAAAATAAAAGAAGCTATAATAATAAGAAAGATAAAACCAAAACTTAATAGAGATTCTGGAATTAGATGAGATTGGTATAGATATAGTTATTAAATAAAATATATTGTGCCAGTCCGTGTATAACGGCCATGCACAAAATGGCTGTTTGCTGAAGATTCAGCACAGCTTACATGTATCACATGAAAATTATAATTTTAATACGATTTATTAAATTATAATTCAGAGGGGAAGTGGGAGGTACGGATATAGTACATAAATAAATGGGTTTGGGCTATATTATATTCTTATTATACCCACAGTACAAGTGTATGCAGTGTATATATGTTTTAATAATTTATTCGACTAGCAAACCTGTCTAAAAAAAAAAAAAGGGAAAATAAGTTGTAATATTTGTTTATGTGTAGAACAGTTTTTTTTTTTGTTGTATTTTACTACTTATAAATGTTCGAACACACATATATAGAAATGTATTTTTATTTTTTATTATTTTCCTAAAAAAAAAAAAGAAAATTCTAAATAGTTAATTTTTTTTTGCATTTATTGGAATTTATCTTTTCTAATTGTTAGAATGAGAGGCTTTGAAATTAATTAATTAAATTTGTAAAGGGAAAAAACCTTTTTGCTAATTACAATCTACTTTCAACCGAAGAAAATGTTTTGTATAAAAGAATTTTCGGTTGATCGTGAACAAAGATAAAATAGATGTTATCTAAGAAAGGAATGTAAGCACAATGGGTGTCAAGTACTCAATATGGAAGCTTGCAAAAGTGTACTTTAATAAATAAAAAGGTAAAGAATGTAGAAAGGTATATGAAGGCATAATTAAATTTATTATTAGCTGAGGCAATAGCTCGTAGAGGGGATATGACAATTGGACTATTTGGGCTGTATGTGCTGCTTACTGGGGGCTTTGGAGTCAGTCGAGTACTAGCTTGCTAAAGCGTGCGGACCAAGGGAGATTAGCCTGCTAAAGAGTGCGGACAAGGTAATGCTAGCTTGCAAAAGCATTCCAATGGCAAAGATTTAGAAAGTTAAATCTTGTCTCCCGCTAGTCTAAAAAAATGGAACAGTATAGAGATTTGTGAAAAACAACCCGACAGAGAGAAAGGAGAAAATGAACTGTGTCTGTTAAAAGTATAATCACTTGGTTATTTCCCAGAAAAAGAATTTGAAAAATTAGCATTTAGCAAGGATCGTTAAGTGGAGTTTGGAAAATGATCAACAACATGGATTCTCAATACGTTTAAATAAAAAAAAAAAACGAAAGACGAATCATAGTTGGAGAATTGCAATTTATTTAGGATCTACTTGCCCTAATCAGCCGTGTGCGATATACATATATACGGGAGAAGTATACTTACAGATCCGATAATTTGAAAGATGGCTCAATTATACGTTCCGGGTTATTATCCTACCATGGAGTAGACTTTCAGCCGTAGTACACCACCTGTTTGGCTATCAAGTCCGAAGATGCCTTAGAAGAAATAGCAGACCCTGATGACAAGAAAGACTCAAAGTAAGTCGGTGAATGGAAGACTTATCTGCCCTATGAAGTAGCCGTGTGGCCCAGGAAGTTCGAATTGAATACAAGAACAAGTTCAGAGGAGCGTGTATAGTTGGTTATATATATTTATTTTTTATTTTCTATTATATTTTTTTTTCTCTCTCATTTATGTTCTTTGTAATTTTTTTTATTTTTATGATATATATATTATTACTGCATACCTTGTTATATGGATTTATTACTCTAAAGGGGGAAGAAATATAGGGCTCACCCATTGTGTAATCTTTTAGATATTGTTTTTTTTTTCTTTTATATATCTTGGGGTCATATGTATATGCATCGGTGGAGGGTAAATATAATTTAAATATTTTTTATATATATTGGACTTATATGTATGCATTAGTGGAGGATAAATATAATAATCTGGGGATAATAAATATTCACTTTTGTAATTAAAATCGTTTATAAGTTTTTGACTTAGTTTTAAAATAATTATTAAGTTATTAGTACAGATATATAGTTTTTTTTTTTTATCAAAATGCAAATCCACGTAGTTAACCTGAGATTTATAGAATATAAAGTGAGCTAGATAGGGATAACTTACCGGGGAGTTGGATTGTTTCTTTTATTTTAGTCCGAACGTCTCGAAATATTCATATTCGTCAATGACTAGTCACATTTTACACACTCTTTCGGGAAAGAAAAGGAATAAGTATAATCTTGAACGGGAGTGGCGCTAGAGACTGAAGGAAATATTCAGTACTCTTAAAGGTGTGTAAGGACACTTTAATTAGTCAACGTATAATTAATCGGCTAATGAAACAATTTAACAAGGAAGGTCTGGATGGGCCTAATTTTAGGTTCAATCTACTTCCTCTAATAATTTCTTTGAGGTATTTACTCATATTTAATCAAAAATATTTTAGAGAATTATTATCGATGTCCCATTCTGTAGCATGCGTCACTTCATGCTCGGTGCGTATGAGAGTCTAACCATGCAAAACCACTACAGGGTCGTCGAACCGGTACAATATAGAGGTAAATATATAAAGAGATAATTGTTTATAAATGAGTTGCGGATGATAAAAAATGGTTAAGTTAAATAGGAGTATAAATGTGGGTATATTTATAGATATTACATAATAAAAAAATAATAAATAAATAAAGGCAGCATAATATTTACATATAAAGCAGTATAATAAAAAAATATGAGAATTATATTATTATTATTATTATAATAATAATAAAATATGTATATAAATAAAGTTGTAAGGAATATATATATGAAAACATATAAAGTAGTCTAATTTAAATTTATGAGAATTATATAATAATAATAAAAGTTAAAGTGTATAAAATAATATATATATATATAAATAAAGAGTTGTAGGGGATAAATATATTTGGTTTAAATATAGAGGGAACTAGGATATAAGATAATTTTTTGAAAAAAAAAAGTTTTTTAAGAGATTGAAATGAACTGGGTAAGTTTGAAGATTACAATGTTTATAGGTTTTAGATATTAAGAAATAATAATAAATATAAAATATTATTTTTAACAGAAGAATGAGTAAGGAAATAATAGATATTATATGATTTAAAATTAAAAGAATATTACTTAATAAACATAAAGTTTAAGTTTATGAAGAATAGAAATAATTAGTAGATTGTTAATAATAATAAAATAGATAATATATTTAGATTAATAGTTGTCCTTGAATATATATATGTATAAAGTTAGGAATACACATATATAATTTATATTTATTTTCTATTTATGTTGTACATTTTTTTTATATTAATTGTTTTATTTGGGTTTGATTATTTGTTTTAGTTTTCTTAGTTTGTTTTGTTTTTTAATATATTTTTTATGTTGTTTTTAGTTTTTCATTGTTTACCTTTTTTATGGTGTTATTAAATAGTTATGTATTTTATTTTATTTTGTTCATTATAATCATAGCTCTGAAGAAATCTGCAGGTCAGTAGAAACGTAGGTGTATGTATATAAAGAGTTTTGATAAAAAGTATTTGAAGTGGTTGGATAAATTGTATTTATATGAAGTAGAGATTGGAAAACTAAATATTTTTTTAGCCCAAATGTCAAAATAAAAAAAAACACATTTGAGACTATGATCAAATATTGAGGGAACTTGCTAAGAGCTATAATTATGGCAATGCATTAGAGGATGCCTTACTTAAACAATTACTTTGGGGGATATCCAATGATAGACTGAGACAGCCATTACTACCCTCAAGAGACTTATACAATGAATCAATCAAAATGGGGATAACTCATAAGATAGTGTTTGACCAATCAAGGGAATGTTGAAATATTACCAATAATAATGAATGTAATGTGTTTATATGAAAAACTGAAAGTAAATATCAGCTGGCTAAGACTAAGTTAAAGGAAATTGTTTATAACTGTTGTGCAAAAAAGATCACATGACACATAAGTGTAGATTTAACAAAGAGCATTGTAGAGCCTGAGGTAAAGTAGGTCATTTAGAGAAAGCATGTAGATCTAATGGGAAAACAGTATAGTATACCACCCACTTTCTCACAGAGAAACAAACAGAAATATGAAATCTATAATACCCAGGTTACTCATTGCAACCAATTCATGATATCAGTGAAATTATTAAATACAAAATTGAAAATGGAAATTGACAGTGAATCAGGCATGTCAATGATGACAGTCAAAGACTGAAAATTGTTAACAAAAAATTGTGTGACCCCCCCCATATTAATGAGAAATAATCTAAAAGTAAAAGATGCTAGTTGTAATGTTATGAAAATATTAGGGAAAGTAGAAGGGTAGAAATTTAAAAAAAGGTCCATAGGTTACCATTGTATATAGTATAAGATGGACTTAACTCTATTATAGGTAGGGAATGATTTGATGCTCTGGGAATAGAAATATATATGATTAAAAAGACCTCTCTTGAGGAAGAAATAAAAATTAAATACATACGTTTATTTAACAGTATGGAAAGCCAAATCAGTACTTTACCAGTCAATATAATCCTGCAAAATGGAGCAACTCTCATGTTTTGCAGGTCTAGAAAAGTTCCCTTCATGCTTCAAGCTAAAGTGGAACAAGAGTTAAATGATTTAATTAGCAAGGGAGTGTTGATGCCAGTCAAGAAGGCCAACTGGGGCATTCCAATTGTAGTGATATCTAAACCAAATGGATAAAAGATTTGCACAAGGCTATCGCTGATTCTTCCAGGTCAAAATTATTGAGCAACAAAACACAAATTGCAGTATGCAGAGGGAGAAAAAATATGGGTGAGATAAGTTCTTGGAAAACACTAGGTGAAAAACATAATTAAAGAATTCTGTCAAAACAAATAGTAATAGTTGAGACAGTAACAGTGAAACTCATGCGAAAACATGGGAAAAAGAAATTGAGCAAACTGAAATTAAGATAGTGCCAGACATTCCAAATTATATAGAGGTGAACTTGCCAGAAGTAAACAAAAAGCAAAAAGCAGACAAAAACATCACTGTTGAAAAGAAAGCAACCCTGGATAGATCCTAAAGAATCAAGAAGGAACCAAGGTGGTGCTACATATATATATATATTGAACCAACCGATAAAAAGACCCAACCTGCTACTTTGAAAACAACCTGCTCCGAACAACCATTAAACAAAATGACTACTTCTACTAACTACTATTTCTTAAAAAACTACCTTTACTTCATATTATTTACTACCTTCAAAACTCTTAATGCTATAAAACTTACTATTTAAAAATTATTACTTTAAACTTACGGGAAATAACAAACACTAAAGCATTGACAAATAAAATATTAACTAATATTTTATAATATTTTGTCCTCCTAAATTTCCCTTATAGAAATGGTTGGTTTTCAGGCAAAGTGTCAACTATTATCAATAGCGAACTATTAATAACATTCAACACTCGACCACCAAAATATATACCGATCAAATAAACACTTTATTATTATTTTTTAACGAAGAAAGAAAATCCCTTAGGCACCAGCTAATTACATTAGAATTAGCATGTCCATCTGATCAGCATAATTCGGTGCCTGAAACATCCGCTAGCTCAGTCAGTTCCAACCACCCACTAATAAACAAACAAAAGGTATCTTAAATGCACGCCTATTCTAAACTGCTATTATTTTCTAAAACTAAAATAATTTCCCCCCCGAACCATTCTAAATAATACTTCACTCCTTTAAAACTAATAATAACAACATTATACTGAATGCTAAACATTAATAGATTTAACTTGGTGAATCTTTTCTAAAATACTATTATTAATGATTGGATTTTTTTCCCCTCCTACTCTTATTAAGAAAATAAATATTTATACTTACCCGCACATATCAGGAATAAACATAAATATTTTAAGAAAAATAATTTAAATGTTTTATTTTATTTTAAAATAAATGCATTGTTTTATCTTATAATGAGACACACATACTTCTTTTTTTTAAAGATTAAAATAAGCATTTTAATATATTACTTAAGCAAATAAATTATATACGTTACATCATATTTTATTTATTTATTTTTTTTTAAGTTTAAGTTTAAAAATCAAATCACACATACGTGCATACCAAAAATATTATTTCATAGAAGGTGCTTTTACTTATTTTATCATTGCAAATATTAATTTTTTGAAGATAAAGTTTATTCTTTTTTTAAGTTTAATTCAAAAAATTCAAAGTTTTCTTAATAAAGTCTATCTTTATTTTTAAAAAAAATCGGAATGTTTATATATCAAAGTCAAATAATAACCTAGGTTTTTAAATACAACAGAAACAGTATAATGGAATTATCTCTGAACTCATCGACTGGTAAAATTCTTTCGTAGATCCTGTGTCCTAATATTTCTGTGGCTGGTTTGGCATTCATCACACTCCACTGTCCGTTTAGTCTATTTCAACATGATTACTTCCTGAACTAATCACAGATCTTATATGTGTACAGAGCGGCTTTCGGTCAACTGCAAATATGTTGGTTTTTAACAATGCATCATTTTGGAAATATTACTTCAAAAATATTTTATTAAAATGAGAAAGTCCAAACCAAGAATAAACAAAAATTGAGCTATTTATACAGTTTTAAACAATGGAAAACTTTATTTTTAGCAGCAGCATTCATCTTGTGAAATAAAATCAGCTTCTGGCATCTACTTTTTATTAATAATTGCATACACACCCACACATATATTTATTTATTTTATTATAAAATAAAACAAAATCTCTTTATTATTTTATTAGAAATTCATTTAAAGAATATTAAATCATTTATTTATTACAAGATTTTTTTTCCTTCTTTGAAACAAAAAAAATCTTTTATTTTAAACAGCTTATTATTTTAAACAACTTATTATTTTAAACAGCGTTTACAGTTTATTTTATTAAATACAAAATCCCCCCCCCCTACTCTTTAGTTTTACATTTTATTCTCTTAATATTAAACTTTTATATTTTTAAACATGGAATTCATAATAAATTAATTACATATCAATGTACTTTGGTACAATATATATATAATTTAAAGAAATAAAAGTATTACAAAGTTACAAATGTTAAGATTGAAATGTTAATAAGCAGTTCCGGATTAGAAACTGATTACTTAAAAAAGGGTGGAACAATAATAATTATATTCTAAAACATTCCACAATCATCCGGAAGCTATAAGAACTCACAGATAAAGTGAATAGGTGTCTTATTACACACTTGCATCATTGGAGCTGATCATTGCTGACAGAAGATATATAATGGCCTGAGTGTAAAGAGGACTATGGAGGAACCCAGTAAACTCCACCACTGAAAGTACCAAAATGGATCTAAGGACTATACAGGGTACATCGGCTTTATTATAATTTATGTACACCTCATGAGGTCATGTATTTTGTAAGTAATAATATTGATATGTATAATTTGTAAATATATTAAGTGTGTTGATAAAATCTTACTATTGCTAACTTGTCTCAATAAAGTCATATTTAGTTATAAAACATTGTTTCTGAAATACATTTATTTCTGTTTCGTCAACCTACCTTTACCCCGACTATAGTACTCATGATGGCTGTATACAGAAATTATAATGAACATTAGATAGTAATGCCATTTACAATTTATGGCTAATTAGATATAGTACTTATCAAAGGAATGTATTGGATATTTTTTACACTTCCCAAGCTAATTTTCATCCACCCAACTTGTCTTAAATCAACCTGGTTTGAAGTTAGAACCTAAGTCAATTTCCTTATAGTCTAAGACTAGAACAGATATTATATATTTTAATGATCTCATTTAAATGTTAGCTGTAGATATCTTTGGCCAAGAAGACTGGTATAATTTTCTCAGTTTTCTTTTAAGACTTATATAAAAAGCAGTAGTTCATCAAACTACTTAGTGTGAGTTTTATTACAGAGAATATTACCATCTCAGCAAGTTTCTGATGATTCAGAAAGATAATTCCAAATGTAGAATAACCTTCATTCTTTTAGTTTGATCTTTAATTCATCTCATATAAATATTATATATAAAATTTAGTTTCTATTGTTAATTTCTATCTAAGACATATAATCATTTACATAAACTTATTATACCTTATTTTCAACCTAAGTGTATAGATCAAGGTAAAGTATAGTAAGTAGAACAGCTTCTAGTTTTTAACAGGCATTAGCATAAAATACATTGCATTTATGAAGTTAAAAAGTAGGAAAAATAGAAAAAAAAATTGTGATGATCTTACAAAAGAATTTTAAAAATTGATTGCTAGATAAGGAAACATTTGGCAGATAGCTAATAGAAAAAAATAACGCCCAATTAGTGGTTAAACACAACAATACCACCAATATGATCATCTGAGTTTTTATTATTATCATTAAACTTTAAAATGAACTCCTGTAAATTTGTATCCAGAACATACTAATAATGTTTATATATATAAAAACTGTTACTTTTAATCTTTTTATAGGTTATAAGAATCAAATTTTATATTTTTTATATTACTGCATATAAAAAAGTAATTGAATAAGTGATAACATTCATTTAAAGTTAATGTTAACATGGCTAGATAGCACTAAAAAAAGTATTTTTCAAAGGAGTTTAAATATATATAGAAGTAAACGGAACATTGGGTGTGAGTTAATTTATAATAATAGTAAGGAAAGTAGTTTATTGTTTAAGGCTCGAACAGGATCTTTAGCAACAAGGGAATAAACACTTAAATAGAAAAATATGGGTGATTTAGTCTGCAAGTTGTGTAAGGAAGGCATAGAAAATATTAGGCATCTGTTACTTCAATGTAAATGCATGGAAGTAGAAAGAGTACAAACAACGAAGTTATGGAAGATTAAATAGGAACAAAGTGATTATACAGAAAGTGAGTTATTGGTTTTTATGCTAGGTTTGGGAAAGGATAAGGGGGATTTAGATATGAAGGTCATGGAGTTGACAAAGATTATGTTGTGGAAATAGGATGGAGCAGATTATGGGAAAACTTAGGGTGGACAATGGAAAGGAAAGGTAAAGTGGCTAACAGGTTTCTCTGGGCATAGCTGCTGAGAGATTCCTGACTCCATTTAAGGAGAAGTCACAGTGCATTACATCACATCGCAACAAAAACAACAAAAAAATTAGCTTTATTATGGACTAATAACTGCTGTTAGGTATTGCCAGGTAACTGTTGGTTATTAAAGTTTTTCACAAATATGTAATAGTTTTAGTAAATAACTTAATGCAATGTTATTCTCCCTCTCCCTTTAATTGATGCAATTAAAATCATTGAGCATTATTAGTATTACTGGGAAAATGTATAAATACACACATATATAGATATGGCTTTATATATTTAGAAAAAGAAGAGACAACTGTGAAATAAATAAAATTCAAACAAACTATTCTATATATAGATAGATTGAGTGGGGTAAATCATTAATAATCATACAACTATAGCATGGTTTACCAAATTAATTAATTGTTACAAAATTATTTAAAAGAAAACTATAATAAGAAAAAAAACTATGTGTACTTATTTAAAATGCTTTTTAATAAAATGAGGATTTATACAAACTGTTAAAAAAAGTAATGACCAATTAATTAAATCAATATATAATTAATCTTTTTAAATTAAAAAGGTTTGTTGTTTTTGAATTTAAAAGACATTAATAATCTATTTTCTTGTCTATCCAATCTTAGATATATGACTTTGCATTGATTGTATGATTTCTCCATTTAATAATTTTTTATTAAAAATAAATAAATTTAGTTTTGGAAACGTTTGTTATCTGGCTCAATCTTAACATTTAAAAGTTAGGGAAATCAAATTTTGCATTTAAAATCATGACAATCGTAATTAATTAAAATAAATAGTAATTCAGAAAAATCCTCGTTAACATCAATGTAACAAAATATAGGCATGCTTATATTTATAGGTTTTGACCAAGTATACAGTAAATCTAACAGAAAATACAAATTCAGTTTAGCCTAATGCATTTTCAATGCAGAGCATCATAATCATGGCTAGATACTATATACACACAAAGACTGCTTTAAAAATGTTACTGCTTATGCTATGTTATTAAAAATCCATCTTATATATTCCAATAATTACTTAACTATTTACTTATGTCTAAAAAAGATTACCAAAAAACTAAAGACCAAAAAACGTTGATTAAATAAACCAGGAATTTACAAAGAAGGTATTAACAATCTCCAATGGTAATTATTGTTCAAATAATTCTATAAATGATATTGGCTGATTCTGTATTAAAAATGCATCACATAGCAAACACATACCTTAAAGTATGGTAAAAAAGATAACTAGATGCCTTGAATAAATAACGGCCCTTAATTCTTTAATTAATTTGTAATATTTATTTAACAGAAATGTTTCCCTAAAAAATTTCTAGAAAAAAAAGAAGTATTCATGAAAAGGAACACACACACAAAATTGATATAAAAATTTAACTACTTAATAAATAAGACTGAAATTTTCATCTTATTTATTTTACTAACTATAATTATTTATGAATCTGAGGTTTAAATCCCCTCAGCCCCATTATTAGAAGTTCCGCCCTGATATCCCAAAAACAAATAGCAAGGCAGTAATTTGTCTTGTTTTATAGAAAATCTTTTATTGCTATCACAGAAAGTTGAAATTTATTTTTTAATAAATGTTTTATCTTATGCTATTATCATATAAGATTTGCAATTTTATTTGTTTATAATTTATGACTTTGCTTCACAACATATTAAAATATACCAAAAATCTTGCGTGTATTTTAAATATTTTGTTTCTTTGTGTAAATGTAAAAAAAAAATTCTATCTTGCAGTAGTGAAATATAATTAATGTGTCAAAAGATGCAATGGTATTATCAGAATAATTAGTTTTAACAAAATTAATTTGAAATTTTTCCATGACTTTCCAGGAATGTGTAAAGTTTTCATTGTGAGTGGAATTTAAAAATTATTTGACTATAAAACTTTTAAATTGTCACCCATAGTAGTAATTGATTGCCTGAAATAGAGAGACTAAAGATCCAATGACTGCAACCCCAGGATCTTTTATTTAGGTATGTACTATTAGAGACCACTTTTAAGTGAAGAGAAATGCATAAATTGAAAGAAAACTGTCTGACATTAAATGGGATATTGTTGGACTTCATAAAGACACAAGAAAAGGTGAAGAGATAATTGTTTGGAAGTGCAAATGGAGTGGGATTCATTAGAAATAAAAAGTGGAAAAACAACATTGTGGAAATTGATGACATAATAGATAGAGTGGCAAGAATAATTAAACCAAATATAGATAATTCAAGTTTATACCCAACAAGTTTTAATTGTGATGCAAAAATAGATGATTTTTATATGGATGTACAAAAACTTTTGATCAGAATTAATTTCAAAAAAAAAAAAAAAAAACAAATAACATTTTCAAATTGTCATGTGAGACTTTAATGCTAGAATTGATAAACAATTGAAAGATAAAAGTGCTATGGGCAAATTTGGTTATGGTGTTAGAAATGACAGAGGGTACAAACTTATATAGGACTTCCCAGAAAAAATAAACTGTATATTATGAATTCTTTCTTTGAGAAAAATGTTAAAGGGATATGGAAATATTAAAATAAACGTATAACAGAAAAGGTATATTTTCATGAATTGAAAATATGTATTTCAAGATGGTAATCGATTCAACACAGGAAGTGATAATTGATTAAAGAGATATAAGATATGTGTTAATGCAAAAGTAGAGACCAAAACTATTAAGAAAGACAATATTAACAATTGACATTTTAACTTTCAGAAACCCTCCAATGAATCTTAATTAGAACTTGAATATCATTTTAAATTATTTACAGAATTTTATGATGGTTCAACCTGACTGAAATCAAAAACAAGGTAATTGATACTCTATTAAAAACTGTAAATATTAATTCTTATTAAGCACAATGTCAGCACGTAATAATTAAATAATGCATCTTGAGTGCTTAATTTATTACAAGAGAGACCTCTACAAATCTAAATGCAAGATTCGACTTTATAAACATAAGAACGGACCACTCAAGGTGCATATACTAAGGTATTAAAAACTGCAAAAAAGATATCTGATACAAAAAAAGCAATAATTTACCGGTAAATTTTATATGAAGACAAAACAATATACGAAAAAATACAAAAATTTTTTAAAGTGATCCATTAAAAAAATTGAATATCTAGAATTTTGATAAGGGTACAAAAAAAAGTTAATAATAATATAAGAGAATACAAGTCTCCAAATTGTAAACACCATCTTGATATTAGAAGGAAAGTTATTTCTGCAATAAAAAGAAAACTAAACATGGAACTATTACTAAAATGTGATGTCATCATGAAATGTGAGAAAGAATTCTATAAAAAATTACATAGTAATAAAAAATAAGAGATCAAAATATCCCCTACAATTATTACATCTTTTGAATTGTCCAGCATAAAAAAAGCAAAAAGATCCCTGAAATGGTGACACTATTATTGATATTTTAAAAGAAGCAATGAATAAAAAAATGTTGGCAAAGTTATATACCTAAATAATAAAGATGTGTAGATAATTGGAAGAATGTAATAATAATATTGATATTTAAAAAAGTGATAAACATATTAGAAATTACAAACTTATCAATCGTCTATCAATTTTATATAAAATCTTTACCAAAATAATTACAACCATCTACAAAAGAACTTTGGATTACAAACAACCAAACGAACTAAATTGGATTTAAAAATGTTTTTAGCACAGTGGATTACATTAAATATTGAGAGAAATTATAAAAAGGATCAATGAAAATGAATTGCCATTATGCTTTGGATTTGTAGATTATGAAAAGGCTTTTGATTCTTTGAATATTTCTATGGTGAAATTAATGCACTGGATCATCAAGATATAGACCCAGGAAAATGTCAGATTCTGAAACATATTTAAAATCAAGGTACAACAGCAGTGAGTGATTAGATTAGATAGTAAAAGTAAGATTAATACTTAGAAGGGTATATTACAAAACAATTCCATCTTTAAAAAATTTTATAGCAATTTTATAAGAAATATTTTGTGAATGAAAGTTGACAGCTAAGAGAGAAAAAATATTTTTTAAGTCATCTAGATTTTGCAACTGATGTGATTGTTTTTTTAACTAATGTTTCAGAGCTTTAAGAAATATGATAAAAGCTATTAGATGAATGTAAAAAAGGAGAACTAAAGACAAATGATATAAAAGAATAATTTTCAATGGATTTTTTCAGAGAATGAAAGTGAATATTGATAATCTTGACTTAGAAGAAGTTAGCCATTACAAATATATTGGTTAGATTATTAATGGAAACATAAAGGAAGAAGTCAATCATAGAGTTAAACTTGGATCAGGTGTTTTTGATAGAAATAACAATATTAAAAAAAATATGCCTACATATTTGAAAAGAAAATTTTTAATAGAAATGTTTTATGATTTCTTACTTATGGAATTTGAATACTTAATAGAAAAAAATGCAGAAATTTCACATCACCTAATGAAATCTGGAGAATATATAATAGGAGTAAACACAAGAAGAGATTGAAAATAAAATATGTGGATGAGAGCACAAATAGGTTTTAATGACATTATTGAAATAATTAAGTAACTGAAATAAAGCTGGGAAGGAAATATTTCCAGTAGATATGATGACCAGTTGAAGTTTTAAATTGTATCACAAAATTATGTGAGATAAATGCATGAAATAATGAAGTTTTCTGGTGTTTGTGAAAAAGAATGACTAGGAATTGGAGCAAATGAATTAAATTTGAAATGACAGACCTTCATCCTGTAATAAATTGATAATGGTTGAAAATGATGATCAAAAAATCCATGGGAACTGTTTTTATAATTTATTTGTGTCAATACTTTGGAAGAATTCTAATGTGACTTCTCTAATTAATAATATTACATTGTTATGTGAGTTTGCAAACACAAATAGATGTTTTAATTATATAATAATAGGCTGTGTGATAAGTGGGTGCTATAAAGATATATACATAAAATATAACGTTTTTTAAAATTATGAAAATAATAGTGTTTTTGCTTATTTGGAAGTGGAAATTCTTTTTTTTTCATTAAATAACTAACTATTCACAAATATTATGAAGGAATCTGTTGCAATTCCAACAAACACAGATTCACTAATGACTTTATTAAATCCTTCATTTTCATTGAAGCAATATTTATATAAGCTTCATGTCCATAATTTTAAAAATTCAAAGGAGTTTGAAAATTAAATGTTTTATAAATAATTTTGATTAAATATATATAATTTATACCACAGATAATATATGATAAATTAATTTTAAAAGTATGTTAAAATAAAATGTTTTTTTTATTAACAATTACGAAGTGGAAATGAAATTCTTAGCAAAAGTAATTAAAATGCTTGTAAACAGATTAATTATGTAAGGAGATAAATATCTGACATAAATTAGTTATTTTATTAATCTCTTTCAAAGATAAAAATTTATAAACGGTATGATTGGGCAAGTTGAATTTTGGACCAAAATGGAGGACAGACATTATCTACAATCAATAGATCAAAGGATTCAAATGACTATTGATGGATCCTATTTTTGCTGGTAATCCAGATCAAAAAGATACAAATAGGGATGGATCATAAGCTAATTCTGATTATGAAGATTCTTATTCTGATTTTATTCTGGTTTGTGCTTTAAGTAATCCAACTTAGCTTATCCAACTATTGTGTTTATTCGTGTATTTTGGCTCCAATGCCATGCAAGAATAGAAAAGTCACCATCTATTTCACTCTGATCAATAAGCAGAATGCAAGCCATAGGCCATCACCGAGTCCAGAAAAGAAAGTCATCAATTAATGGAGAAACATCTTGAATGTTGTGTTCAGTACATTTATGCTGTATATGCATAAACTTCAAATGTCCAAAGCTTCAGTGAGAAATCAGCCATCATACTAATATCTAAAAAATAAACAGAGCTTTTACTGCTGAAAAGAATAGGTATGAACTTTAAAAAAGTATTATAAATCTCTAGCATTATGTTAAATATGTTTATAAGAAGGTATGGCAAGAGATTGTCGTATTACTCTCTTTATCACACCACAATTTATTCAGTGATAATTTTATATAAAGCAATTAAAGTTTATTATAGTAATCTCTGGCCAAGCTTAATATTTATTAATTTCAATTAAACCTGTCATTTCCACTTCATTCAAAGTATAAACAACATTTAAATCTGTAATTGAACAAATCCTGAAGGGGGTTCAATCTAACTGCATAGACAGACTAGATTAAGGTTGGCATTGATTGTATATGAATAGTTCTCAGTTTTAAACAAACCATCACCCCAGGCTCAAGAAAGGATAATGTAGAATATTCGCTGAAGTTAGCTGCTTTAATTTAGGCTGTCTTTGTCTCAGGATGTGACACATTTGTTTATTTTACTTATCTTAGATAATAATAATGCCATTTACTGGCCTCTTACATTCATTACTTATTTAGTGCAATAGTATGTGGTAGATAGAAATTCCTACAGTATATTATCTGCATTGTCTTTGTACATGTCTTAATGTGATACATATATGTCTGCTGGTCACTTATGTGTTGTACATTTACTAAATCAGGCAAAACTCTCCATACAGTAGTGCCACTCAATGCAAGCCAGCACAGAGTGGCACTAGTGTATGGAGAGTTTTACCTGTTTTAATAAAAGTTATGAGCAAGCATAAAAAATGGTGATCATGTGATATTTAATGGTTGTACATTTACTCTGATCAGTAGTACACAATAGAAGCTTATTCCTACCATTTGTGTTTACCCAATACATGTATTCGTTAGTGTTCCATAGATTAATATAATACAGATGTTATTTCCTGTATTTTACATTTTCTGTATTATTTTAGTTACTTATCTGTATTAATGTCTGAAGTTTAATTATAGCAATCAGTTAAATAATTAACTAGTTTCTAGAATGATCTATATTTATCTCTAGTGGTTGTTAACTGTGATAATAATTACTAGTGATGATGAATCTATGTAGCAGGTTGATATCTTTTCAGAATCACATAAGAATATTTATACAATCTTATCTGTGCATAAAATTTATAAAATTAATAAATAAAATGAATAATAGAATTCATAAATAAATAATTGTATGCACTTGTCTTGTAAGTTGACAAGCCAGTTATCCAATGATATGTGTTGACTTTTAGTATATATGTAAATAAATTGTAAGGTCTTATTTTTTGGCAATTTATCATTATTTTGCAATCAATAATTTAAGTGGCATAAGGTGAGAGTCTTGGGTGTCTAGCTGATTTTAGCGAGCTGTTAAAGAAAAAATTGTTGTTCTGTGATATCAGAATGTGGAAAGCACATGCCCTTAGGTGATTTTCATGTGAGTTACACTATTATTTACTATATGGTATATAGTTGTATTGAGTGACTTCAATTAAATAAGTCAGATTCCATTTCTGAAGCAAATAAGCACAATAACTCTAAGTGATCATGAATCTTTTGATGAAACTCAAATAATGCTTAGGAAGTTTAAATAAAATTGGCTTTATTTTAAGCTTTGGGGCTTCATAAGAAATTCATTCCTTATGCCACAATTTTTCAATTGTTGGGCTTTTTTGCTGAGCATCCTGAAAAAAGATCTCCATTTGAGATATATATTTTAAATTAGAAAATTAAGATAAAATAATAATATTAGATGTACTAAACAAAAACCAATTTTGAAAATTTAATAGATATAGCTGAGAAGAATACATATTTCTTATTAGCTTTTGCTATCTATTTATATGTATAACAATATACAAACACATAATGAACTCAAAATGATTACACATATTAATAAAATTAAGATAAAATATATATAATTTAAAAATATTAAACCAATAAGTAAATGTTAAAGTAAAAATAAATTGATTTTGAAATGGAGTAGGATACTATATAGTCTGAAAACTGTTTATTGATAAAAAATCATACCTGATCAGATTAAGCTACCAAGAAGACCTGTGAATACCAGTTTAATTAACAGATTTAATCAAGTCTTCATAATTAATTAAAATTATGATGTTGAAGCAGTACACTTATGTTTAAAACATGCATACATGAATTTGGTATGAATATTTTTACTTACTAATACACAGAAAATCTTACAACTATAAATTACAATAATATAAACAAAGCTAAGGCATTATATAAATCCTAATACATTCATTTAATGAAGGGTGGGAATAAGGTATAATCTAGAAAGTAACCCTAACCCATTTCATTAAGTGATGTTAAAAACAAGCTGGGAACCATGTGATGCATTGACTGGCATAAACCATCTTTTTGACAAAAGACTACAGTGAACATATTATTCAACTCATTAAAAAGAATAGTACTCTATTGATAAATCAGTATAATTATACTAACAAGTCTTCTTGAAACTGCCATTTCAGTAACTAAAACCAATAATACTACCATCTTCAGTTTAAAATAATAAATTAATATAAATATTTAACTCTTTAACAAGAAAATACAGAGTGTAATTGAAAACACATATTTATAGATAAATGATATAATTTAATTTTAAAACATTGATAGATATAATAAAAAAAATAAAATAGTCATCAAATACATTATGTAGCTACAAACACCACTTCATAATAAAATACTATATATATTGCCTTTAAAAATATCTTTTTCACTGTCAAACTACCATTGATGATAATCAAGTACTTAAATTCATAATTTTTCCAAAAAACTTTTTTGAATCATGAACCTGATTTTTGGATGATTACTTAAATATACATACCTTTCCAGGCAGGTATAAATAATCCTCCTCGGTCCACACCACTGCTATGACAAAATAGAAGAGAGGCCGTAGAACAGGAAGCTGAACGACAGATCCTTTCAAACAGCCAAAACTCCTCCTAAAATAAAAATGCTCAGATATAAGTATATGATTTATGTGGTAAGCATATACTTTATCTTATATTTATATATCATTCAATCAATAACTTCTTTACTAATTATGTTCCTCACATTTATTAAAGATCAACCATAGGTTCTTTTTTTATCCCAATTTTATTAATTATTTTTATCTAATAATTTATTATTATATACACCTTTTTTGCTTCAGTGTTTTTTATTTGTGTTTACTGAAATTTTAATTTTTATGTAATTTTAAATTTCTACCTACTTATACCAATATTTTTGATATACATTTATGGATGTTAATTTTACATTTGTATACTGAATAAAGGTATTTAAATCAAATCATTCACATATGTGAAACAAATTATATATATTTCAAAATAAAAATAATTTATTTATGTAAATGATGAAGGCATCAAATAAGCAATACAATCCAGCAACTTAGATTAAAAAAAAAACATTAATAAATATTTGTTATTATTTATGTAAAAACTAAAATATATAAAAAATATAGAATTGTTATTTAATGAAAAAATTAACACAGCAATGTTAATTTAAATGATAATAATAAAGAATCAAATGGTTTATTGCTTGAAAGTTTGTAATAAATTTGAACCCTGAAAGTGTCAGAACTGGTCTGCAATCAGTGAACTTTGACTTTCAGATCTGCTACTCTACCACTGCATCTAACCATGCAGGGTAAAAAAAAATGTCAATAATAAGTAAAGATAATTATACCAAAACAAATAATATTTAATTAAAACTTTATCCAAAATATAATTACTAAAAGGAACATTGTAATAGCTATATACATATTTACAGACAACTATTGGATGGCCAGTTAGATTAACTATGAGTTGTCTGCCTAAAAAAAATTCTAAGACCTTATTGAAATCAGTAAAAATTTTCAAGGTTTATCCAGCTATGATTAAAATGTTGTAATTATATAAAAAAATTAGTATAAATAATATAAATTTAAAAAGGAAGGATAAAGATCTTTATATAACAATTTCTATCTAGGAGTAATTTCAGTTATTTAAAACACTTTTTTTTTGTTTAAAGATTTTATACATTCAAATATCAGCCTTTTAAGCTCATTGTGCATACGCTTTGCGAGTGTTAATAATAAATGAACACTTTCTCACCAATACAAGATATAGTATTTATGCAGGAATAAAAGGAATCCTCTTATTCCTACGACTCAAATGCTTATATGTGAGCAAATCTGAAGTACTGGCAAGTAAAGCGTGAGGATGGAACCGTCACTTTAAATTACTATATCTTGTATTGCTGAAAAAATATTCATTTATTATTAACACTCACAAAGCGTATGCACAATTAGCTTAAAAAGCTGATATTTGAATGTATACAATTGTAAACATATGCTATATAAAATAAATGCTTATTTAAAGATTTTGAAAATATCTTCTCATTATGATATATAAATAATAAAGTGTGCATGTCACAGAATGTGCATATACAAAAACGTGTTTTTATAACTATATTAATTTGATTGTTTTGTTTTTATTTTTTGAAATATTAAACTATTTTATAACAACTATATGCAACAGGATATTCTACCGAGTTAGTGTATATAGTTACAATCATGCACATATCTATATCAGTAATGTTACAGTAAGAAAAAATCCAAAGAAATCTATTTATTATCCTTTTGAAGCCACTTGAAAGTACAGGAAAAAAAGATGAATATTATCTAAGTGCTTTATAAAATCATGTAGTTTTTGCTTCTGAATATTAATCTTTACAATTAGTAAATAAGAAATTACTAATTATTTTCTATAGAAAGTTCTGTTCTAACAGCATTTGTTATTGTTATTGCTCTAATTTAATTATTATTTCATTTTACAAATCTTTTAAATTTTGATTAAATTTTTCATCAAAAGATAAGAGTCGAAAAAGTTACACATATTTGATTTAAATTTTTTTTATTTTTAGTAAAAACTACTTTTTTATTTTTTGTTGTCAGACATGTTTAATTCACTTTATTTTTTTCCATACATTATTTAACAAAAATACATAAATAAATCTTTTTTGACTTTAATTATAGCTGGTATTTATTAATAATTCAATTCAAATATTAATAAACATAATAATTATTTTATTATTTATTTCAATGTTTTATTTCATTACATACTGATTAAAAAAAAAGAATAAATAACCAAATCTTTTTTTTATGAAAATGCTTTAAAGTTTAACTCTTTATTTTAATTTTAGAATATATAATTATAGAAATATTAAATAAATAAATATCTTAACAAGTTCACTAAAGTTAGATTTCAATATTTGTTTTGAAGTGCTCCTAAAAAAAAAATTTTTTTTTAAGAGTTTTGTTTGACCAAATTTTTCAATGAAAAAGTTAATAAATTTTCTGACTGAATAAAACATTTACATTTTATGTACAAAAAATAATAGCAGACATATGTAGAAATGTTCTTTAAGTAAAAGCTTATGTTTAGTTTAATTTTTTAATTTTATTTTACTATTTAGTTGAAATAATGTTATTTTTTTAGTATACTTTATTATCTTTTGTAAAATATTTACACAAATGATAAATTATTAGTGAAAAATCTTTTTAAAATATCAGAAGTGAAATAAGTACATCTGTAATATAAATGATCCCTTCCCTTTATCTACTTTTATTATGTAAGAACTTATAATAGTAATATTCTGCACAGTTTGGTGAAGTGATATAATGGCAGATTACAGAACTTAACGTTGATGGATTGCTATCCATCTCTATTCTTTTTGGTGCTCAAACATTTTGTGAACTCCTGAGCAATAAATCATTTAATTATTTTTTTATAAAGTTTATCATGTAGTTTCTAAAATGAAAAGTTAGAATAAATTATGTTAAGAAGGTGACAAACAGTAACATATCTTATTTGATAAAGTATCATAGTATTTAGTAGCTTAGTTATTCAATCTGATTTAGGACAAAAAGCTTACCATACATACATTATTGTTTAATTAAAACAAAAAAATTACCTTATATTAATTTTTAAAAAAGTGATTAATTTATGAGTTGTTCTCAAAATGAAAAATGTAATTTTAAAATTAAAACATTATTAAAAGTATTTTAATCTTAATATTTTAAAACAAATTGATCTATCAATTTTTCGAACAATATTCTATAATTGAATAGAGTGAAGCAGTTCAAATTGTATTTTAAAATTAAATAAAATTCAAAGTATACTTTTCAAATAATATTATTAATATAAAAAAAAATAAACATGTATTGTATGTATATAGAAAAGTTCTGATTTAAGTGTGAATATTATAAATGCAAACACAAATATTGATTCATAGCACTCAATTAAAACAACAATGCATCAAATAATAAATTTGTATATATAGCACTCGGATTTTCAAAACAAGATTTTATATTTTAACATTCAATCACAAGGACAGACCAAAATACAAAAGCAGCAGATAGAAACAATAAAAAGATAAAAAGGCATTTGTTCCAAAAATCCTGCCTGCATAGGATGCTCAAGATATAGAATTTATTATTATTTTAGTAATCCTACATTTTAGTTAAATAATATAATTGAAATAAATGAGTAATTTTCAATGTGTATTCTTTTTAATTTTGTAAAGCCTAACTTTTAACAAATTAACTTTATATTTAAACATATTAATTTAACAAAATAGTAATTATATATATTTAGTTTTGAGACTGGGCCTGGATTGCAGATTCAAACCAATAGTAACAAAAAATATGAACACCTGAAATTCAATTAATATTATTTATTAGGATTAAATATATTTACATAATATACAATATCAATGAATATACTGCCACATATATAATCTCAATTAATGCAGGACTGCTGATGCTTGAAGACTCAACTCACTTCCAGCTGTATGTAACAGCCTGCCTTGTGAGTTTGTTCAATGACTCTTGCCTTGAATCAACTCCAGTCTTAAGAGCTTCCAGTTCTATTGTGGATTTCCCCTGTACGTAAACCTATAGCATAATACCTATAATGGAAACACTTACTATTGCTTAGATTAGACAGACATTCTTTCCCTACTAAAAAGGCTGACTATTTATTGCCAGATCCCCAACCCTACTGGAAGCAATCAGATTCAGAAAGTGTTTTTACCTATTGGCCCATACTAACCATTGGCTGGGCTTTATCTATATGTTTACTCATTGTTTAGTGGAAATGAATGTTCAATCCAATCAGATAAGGAAGGAATTTGGAGTAGTTCATTTCCGAAGGCAAGGTGAGATATGACAGAGACTTAATAGGAAATTAAATTTTATAGTGGCAGATCCTAATGCAGATTTGTTTCTAAATATTAGTTAATAGTAGTATTATCAGTATTTTGTATGAACTCATACATAGCAATATGTAAATTATGATGCAATGGAAAAATATTGAACTGTCATCACAGGTATGAAGATCAAGGTGTTTAATATCCCTAGCTCACATGATGAGTAAAGGGTTATTTATGAAATGCATATATAATGAGAACACTGGTAGATATCTGTGATCTAATAAAATTTTAAATGATAACCTTTTAAAAATTTTGAAAATATCTCCAAAGCACAAAGATTATTCACGTTACTACTAGGTATTAAAATATATATAAAAACCAGTCCTTGTTTTGTGAGAGAATGATACAATGAAAAAATATTGAACAAGCATGTAAAGATTTAGGTGTTTAATATCTTTAATTCTCTTGACTAATGATGTTTTTTACCATACATGTCTAGTGATAGGATGTCATCTGAGAGTTTGAGATGAGGGGTAAACTGATATAAAATTGAAATGTTTGAAAATAATTTTTTTATTTTAATTTATATTAAAAAAATTATCTGAGTTTTGTTAAATATTACTGTGATGTACTTGATTTAATGTTACTTACGAGAAACAACCAAATACACCTAATTCAAGAAACTGTTACTCTCTTGCATAAAATTAAGATATCCCACTTAACAGATACAAGATTTTATTAGTATGAAAAATAACAATCATTTATAAACAGAATTATCATAAGTCTACTAGTGCCTGTAAGGCTTACAAAAATAATAATAATAAGACAGGTATAGTCTGTATAATTACCCTAGGTCAGTATTTGGTATCTTCAGACCCGAATATCTGGTTCTCCTCCCATCGTTGGTCCTGTTCTGAATTCGCGCTACACTTAAGTCTCTCAGAAAATTAGGACTGATACTAATCTGTCCTTTCTCTGCTAGATTATAACTACTTTTTGTTCTATTGTTTATTCCTTATCAATTTTAATCACCAAATTATTCTGGGCTTATTTCTGAACTAATTAATTAAATTGTTCTTTACATTTTTAATCCTTCGTTTAATTAATTATTTATTCGGATCTTCCATCTTGTTTTACACCTTGCTATTTATAAAATATCTATATGAAAAAACATTTGTAATTTCTAATTTTCATTTTTATTAAATCAACTCATTTACTTTCACATGTAATTATTTAACACTTTTAACTTCTGGAGTACACACAGTTTAAAATGTATTTTTTCTTAATATTAATCGTACTACAACATAACAATTACAGAACTTAGATTCTGTAAAGCAAAAATCAAAAAAACTACAGCTCATAGAACAGATCTGCTCACCAAAATATTTTATGATGGCTGTTGACATTTATTCTTTAAGTAATTATATCTATATAACTGAATTATAATTATAATCAATATCTTAAAAAAAGCCAGTGAAAAAAATGAACATTTGTTGGCAAAATTATATACCAAATGTTTAAATAATTGAAAACATGCAATACAAATATTAATATTTAAAAAAGATGATAGAAACAATATTAGAAATTAAAGGTTTAACAGTTTTCTATCAGTTCGATACAAAATTTTTATCAAGATAATCCCATCTTGTTTACAGCAAACTTTGGATTTTAACTAACAAAAAGAACAGGTTGGGTTTAAAAATGACAGTGGATCATATCAAAGTATTAAGAAAAATTATAGAAAGGACCAATGAATCTGAGTTATTATTATATTTTGGATTTGAAAATTATAAAAGACATTTGTTTCTATAAGCATTTCTTCAAAGATTAAAGCATAGGATCATCAAAATATAGACCCAGGATATTGCTATAATCTGAAGAATATTTTTCAAAATGCAACAGCAATGATTAGATTACATAGTGATACTAGAAAGATTAACATTTACAATGGTATACAACAGGGTGACTGCATATCTTCAAAATGTTTTAAAGTAGTTACAAAAAGTATTTTATGAATTAAAATGGGAAGTTAAAAGAATAAAAGTAAATAAAGATTATTTAAGCCATCTAGATTTTTCTGATAATGATGTAATTGTTTCTGCAAATAATGCTTCAGAGCTTTGGAAAATGCTGCAAAAGTTATCAGACGAAAGTAAATGCTAAAAATACTAAAGTAATGTTTAATGGATTTTCTCAAAAGAAGAAAATAAAGATTGATAATGATAAATTAGAAAATATTAACAACTATAAATATCTTGGTCAGATTATTAATATAAATGAAAACATAATGAATAAAATTAATCACAGAATTAAACTTGAATGGAATGTTATTGGTAGAAATAATATTAAAAAGAAATATGCCTATGTGTTTTAAAAGGAAGGTTTTTAATAAATCATGCTTTATCAATTATTACTTATGGATCTGAGACTTAGACCACTCAACAAAGTACGAAGAAATATAAGCTAGAAATAACAAGAAGAGATTGAAAATTAAATACATGAGTGAAAAAATAAGCAGATGTTACTGACAAGATTGAAATGGAGATGGGGTGAATATATTGCATAAAGAAATAATAATAAATGGAAAGTTGAAATCTTAAATTGCATTCCAAAAAATTCTAAAAGATCTAAAATAAGATATATGAAATGTGTATGGAGAATTTTTCCTGTTTTAAGGAAATGTGCTGAGGAGATGTCAAGAAGAGAGTCTAGGTATCAGAGAAACTGGATTAAACTCGGACTTTCATCCTGCAATGAATTGACAATGGTTGAAAATAGTGTTGATAATGATATGAAGTAAATTTCAAAAAATACACCTATGTAAAATTTTCTAGAAAATTTTTTAGAATACTGGTATTAAATATTTTGACATAATTTTAATATGAAAGACCTCCTTTCAGAAAACTGGCCTATAGATAATTCAGATAAGCATAGCATATTAGTTGCTAAAAGGGTTTCTAACTATTCTAAACTAAATGGTAAATAAGAATGGAAAAATAGTAAAAATAGAAAACCTGGAGAATAATGCTTTCTCTTTTATTGTTCCTCTGTGGTGGCCATTCAATAAACTTTTGCTCTGCAGTAAGTTATTTATAGGAAGTTTTACTTTTGACCCAACTTGAACATACTTAAATATAGTTTAGCAACATCTCACATGTGACCTGGTTATATTAAATTATATGCTTTAAATTACTTATCATATACTTAAAGTGAAGAACTCTGCCTGGTTGTATGACATTCATGAATTCAGATTTGCCTGGCTATTGATTGACAACAACTATCCATCAAATAATGTATGTTTCATAATTGGTGGACTATACAATCAAAATTTAATTGAGTGTAATGATATGTCAGTTTTAAAAAAAGCAGCAATAATGTATTATTCAGTATAATCAAATTTTTTCTAAACAATTTTTCTATTAATTTTTTATTATTTATTTAATTTTATTGTTATTTTACTTCATATTGTCAAAATATTTCTAAAACTTGATAATTTATCTGTTAAAATAATATCAATTTTTAATAATATATATCTTTATGATCAAATTTATTCTACAATGCAACATATTAAAACATTTTGATAATGCATGAAAGATTAGCATTCATACAACTTTTTATGAACAGAAAAAATAAATATTAATCTTAATACTTTATTACAATTTTTCTTAACACTACCTTCATATGATATTTTAACATCTCAATTTTAGAGCAATATCATAAACTTTGATAAGACTTTTATTAAAATATATAATAAGAGAGTTTATATTATGATGTTTATAATTATTCATAATATGTAATTTTATGTGAAATATTTCACTTGCTTTTTAGACTTTAGATATCACACATTATATATTGTCAGATGTAAAATTATAATTAATTCATGATATGAATATTATTTTTTTCCAGTTTTATTTTCTACAAATAATAATTTTATTATAAAATATTCTATGTGGTTCCTTTTCAAAAAAGTATTGGGGCCTTTTCAAAAGAGAATTTTCCACTGAAATGCACATACATAAATAATATAATTATATTTATTAAAATTAAAATTCATATGTAAATCTAAATGTAATAATTATTTATCTAATTAAAGATTAATTGATAATCATTTATGTATTTATAAAAAATTAGTTATAAATAATTGTCTGCGAAATACATACATTTTAAAATAAGTTTGTTATAAGAATATTAATAAATACATATGGTATTGGATATATTGAGGAGACGTGATTGATATAGAATGCAAGTGGAGAGTCATTGTCATACCCCCCCCCCCAACATGTCTGCATCTTATATTTAAAATATAAGAATAAATCATTAATTATAATATTCATATATTTAAATGTTATTTTTTTATTTCATAAATTGATACCTGAATAATTCATTCTCACAATGTATAACTTAGATTATATTTATGCAAACTTATCTCTAATTACCTGCTGAGCAAGAACTCTGGGAAGCAGTTTTGTGGCAGGCAGCAGGTGAAGGGCGGTCCGCGGAGGGGAATGGGTGTGCCCTCCATCACCTGCAGGAACTTCTCCTCACCCCCCATGTAATCTAACATTAGCTGAAAAAACTTGTAGATGCAAATGGCCAGATAAATCGATGCAAAGCTATCCACAATAACCCATGACCGTGGAACAAATATACCAACAAGAGCTGTCCATGAGAAGATCTAAAAAAAATAAATATGCATTCAAAAACAGTAATAACAACAGTAAATATATAATAAAAAACCTCCTTTTTATAATATATTGTACTATTTACCAGTAGATTACACAAAATAATGTTAATTAATCAAACTATGCAAGATTTATTCTGTTCATGTGTGAATTTGGATATTTCTAAAACACAATTATATTTCCTGATTAACTGACCTAATATTTTATTCGGATTTGTATTGCCATTTATTTGTTTAAGAGGGTCTGTAGACCCACTGATTCTCATCTCATCACATTCCATAGATTCACAGTAAATAAATACATGTAATATATTTGTGATTTCACTTTCTTGTCATTTAATATTTTATATGAATTTCACCAGTGTTCAGATGTTAAATGAAGATATTGGCATAGGTAATTTATACATTTCTTAAAATATTTTTTTAATAATAAAATCTAGCAAACTAAAAAATTAAGAACGTATAATGAAAGAGTTATATTAAGGATAATTTTATTAAAACAAATTAACTAAAATATTAGACTTATAATGGTCGAGGTGAATTGTGGTCTTACTGTATCTACCATACAGGGCACCTCCAGGCCATTCAAACCTGAAAAATTTATATAGTAGGCAGATACTTAAGTTAAGATCCAATTTTTAAATAAACATGACCAAATTGCCCAGTCACTAGCTCGCGGACCAGCAGAGTTAGCATATATTTTATTATAAAAGAAAGAAAGATAATAAAAAATAAGAATAAGTCATTGTCAGATTAACAATATGCAGAAACATTTATTTTGCACATATATAAAATTTAGAATTATTTTAGTATAATGTTTACTTTATAATTTGATTTACATTTTAACTTTTGATTTTATAAGTTCACACAGATGAATTTATTAATATTTTATTAGAGTGTCGAGTATGGATAAACTACATAGATTGCACTCAAAAAGAAAATATTCTATATCCCTTATTTAACCCTAAGCCAAAAGTTCGCAATCAAAGTAACGCCAATCTATCTGATATATCGATGTATTCAATGCAGCATGAATACGACAGCATAATACCATACTGTCAGAAATATACATCTGAACAGCATGGTTATCGAGAAGAAATGTCTCTCGTCCAGTACAGGAATACTTCATTTGTCTGGTAAAAAAAACAATAAAAAAAGAAAATGCCATAGGAAGGGATTGCAGTCCTTTTTGCCATCTTACTATCCCATTCCATAGATTAAAGGGGTGATCCAAGGAGCAGGGAATACCGTCTGCTTCCGATGGTCAGTAAAAAATGGGACTTATTTTGCCCAAGTGCAGTGTATAATGTGATCCTGCATGTAGCGAATCTTCATGCTATATTTACTAATTACACCAATACATTGAATCCATTGACCCAATCTAACTGTGAAACAAATAACCTAAGATTTACCCTCCCTTAAACTAACATAACTTTACAAATCTATGCAGCCATTCACACCCGACTTAAATTTAACATGATTTAATTAAAAGTTTTAGCTTAATGTGAAAAAAAAAAAAATCATAATAAACACTTAAAAGAATGAAAAAATTAAATTAATGGAAATGATTTTAAAGCTACATATGATAAAAATAATTTTAAGGATTTAATTTGGTCAGATATGAATTTACATTTCTATTTAAATATTGGAAATATTTATACTTAATGTTCATGAATTATATATATAGTTCTTGCAGTTTAAAAATCCATCCTTAATAGTTGCTTGTAATTTGGATCCAGTGTTAATTCCAACAATGTTCTGGGTAGACCGGTATGCTGTTTGCCGTTCTATTGATATTCATCCAGAGGTCCTTTACTGTAGCTGGTATAGTTCTTTGCAGGCTTTTATTGCAGGACTCTGATGTCCTGGGGTCCGCAATATAGGAAAATATTTCATTTCTTTTAGAAAAACTGAAGGGATTGAAAGTGCATCTTTTCAATCCCTTTTCCTTCTACCCTCCTGGACTTAACACGTATAGCACATACATATTTTATTTTTAATCTTTTCCTTTTTATATTAAAGTGTGAATTAACTGTACATGATGTCATGATGATGATGATTCTTTCGCTGTGGTCCATTTCCTGAAGGACTTTTTTATTGACTATTCTGTTCTTATTGTTATTCTATCTGACCTTTAATTATAAATTTTGAGATGGGCTATTCTGTTCTTATTGTTTTTCTATCTGACCTTTAATTATAAATTTTGAGATGCCCAAGAATAGTTTACTTAAGACTAATTAAAAATAATCATTTCCATTTTTTTAGTCCTTTACAGAATAGAATTAATTAAATTTTGTATATTTTTAAAAATATATTTTTTCTTAAAATTTAGTTTTAAAAATACTTTTTTTTTAAAATAAAGTTTTCTTTTAATAATTTTCCATCTGTGTGATTTTTTATATATACGAGTTTAGATGACTTTTAATTTTCAATTTTTAAATCTGAAAAACAAACTTTTATTTGCAAACTTTTTTATTTTTAATTTTATTTATGAGAATAATGCAACAGCATGTATGCCCATTACATATCAGTAAACATGCTTTAAAAAAATATTTCTTAGGGTTAGTAATTATGGTACATGATTAACGACATCAATTTACAAGGACCTTTTCAGTTAGTAATTTACAAAAAGAGACTATACAAAAAACGTTGACTATCATTTTCCTACAAACCATCTATGCTTACACCTCCTCCCCCAAGAGTTTCATTTTCTCTACATTTCCTTTCTAACACTCGGCCAACAAGCAAATTATTTATTTAGGAAAGTTGCATGGAGTAAATACATTTTAAGAAATAATGAGTTTATATCTGTATATTTGCAGCACAATTATATATACCACCAACTTATTTATGATTAATTGAAATGCTTAAATGGGGATTACACTGAGGTAGATTCCCAAAAGACACTCATTGTGAGGTGCCACATTTACAATCATAAACTTAAGTGACTATGCACACCTATACACTTTAAAGCATAATATATATTTAAAAAAAATATAATTGCAAACTTTTGACTTTTTCTTTCTTTTTTTTAAAAAACAAAATTACAATTTAAAATTATTAATATATTTTCTTTCTCATGTTTAATATATGTGCTATTTCTTTCTGTCAGTGCTTTTATAAGATTTAAAGTATACAGCTTTATGTATTTAGATAAAAATATTTTATTTTAAAAAAATTTAATCAAGGTATTCGTGGTTTATTATACATCACCCCATGTTGGGTTCCAAATATAATGGTCAGGGTGAATTGTGATCTTACCATATCTACCGTACTGGGCACCACTAGGTCATTCGAACCTGGAAAATTTATATAATAGGCAGATACTTAAGATCCGATTTTTAAATAAATATCACCGAAATGCCCCAGTCACTAGCTTGTGGAGCAGCAGAGAAAATATATATTTTATTATAAAAGAATAAAAAATAAGAATAAGCCACTGACAGATAAACAATACACAGAAACATTTATCTTGCACATATATAAAATTTAAAATTACTTTAATATAATGTTTACTTTATAATTTGATTTACATTTTAACTTTTGACTTTATAAGTTCGCACAGATGAATTTATTAATATTTTATAACTGTCGAGTATGGATAAACTACATAGATTGCACTCGAAAAAGAAAATATTCTATATCCCTTATTTAACCCTAGGCCAAAAGTTCAGTCAAACTAATGCCAATCTATCTGATATATCGATGTAGTCAATGCAGCATGAATACGACAGCACAATACCGTACTCAGAAATATACATCTGAACAGCATGGTTATTGAGAAGAAATGTCTCTCATCCAGTACAGGAATACTTCGTCTGTCTGATGAGAACAATAAAAAAAGAAAACTCCATAGGAAGGGATTGTGGTCCTTTTTGCCATCTTACTATCCCATTACATAGGCTAAAAGGATGATCCAAGGAGCAGGGAATACTGTCTATTTCCAATGGTCAGTAAGAAATGAGACTTATTTTGCCCAAGTGTGGCATATGATGTGATCCTGCACGTAGCGGATTTTCATGCTACATTTACTAATTACACCAACATATCCAATCCATTGACCCAATCTAACTGCAAAACAAATAACCTAAGATTTACCCTCCCTTAAACTAACATAACTTTACGAATCTATGCAGCCATTCACATCCGACTTAAATTTAACATGACTTAATTAAAAGTTTTAGCTTAATGTGAAAAAAAAATAAAAAAACATAATAAACACTTAAAAGAATGGAAAAATTAAATTAATGGAAATGATTTTAAAACTACATATGCTAAAAATAATTATTAATGATTTAATTTAGTCAGATAGGAATTTATATTCTATTTAAATATTGGAAATATTTATACTTAATGTTCATGAATTATATATATAGTCTTTAGAGTTTAAAAGACCATCCTTAATAGTTGCTTATAATTTGTATCCAATGTTAATTCCCATGACATCCTGGGGAGACCGATATGCTGTTTGCCGTTCTATTGGTATTCATTCGGAGGTCCTTCACTGTAGCTGGTAAAGTTCTTTGCAGGCTTTTATTGCAGGATCCTGATCTCCTGGGGTCCGCAATATAGGAAAACAATATTTCATTTCTTCTTTTAGAAAAACTGAAGGGATTGAAAGTGCATCTTTTCAATCCCTTCTCCTTCAACTCTCCTGGACTTAACATATATAAGACACACATATTTTATTTTTAATCTTTTCCTTTTTATATTAAAATTGTGGATTAACTGGACATTTCATTATGATGATGATTCTTTTGCTGTGGTCCATTTCCTGAGGAATTTTTTTTATTGGCTATTCTGTTCTTATTGTTTTTCTCCTATCTGACCTTTAATTATAAATTTTGAGATGCCCAAAGGCTAGTTTACTTAATAGTAATTAAAAATAATCATTTCCATTTTTTAGCCTTTTACACAATAGAATTAATTAAATTTTGTATATTTTTAAAGATATATTTTTATCTTTAAATCTTTAAGTTTTTTCTTACAATTTAGTTTTAAAAATACTTTTTTTTAAATAAAGTTTTCTTTTAATAATTTTCCATCTGTGTGATTTTTTTATATATACGAGTTTAGATGACTTTTAATTTTCAATTTTTAAATCTGAAAAACACTTTTATTTGCGAACTTTTTTATTTTTAATTTCTAATTTTATTTATAAGAATAATAATAGTAATAATAACAAGTCAGATGTCACATGATTTATATATAGCTTGCACTTACAAATATGTAAAATTAAGAGCATGCTAATCACTCTAAACAAGCTTTTTTTTTAAATTTATGATAAATGCTACTACAAGAGAAGGCATTCAAATCACTTTTTTTCTTGGATTGTCCCCATCCCCAGACCGGTTTTGACCTATGGGTCTCTTCAGTGAGGAGTTGGGACATTAGATCTAAAAAACCAACTCAAGCAAAGCATTTATCTAAAAGATAATTGTTAGAAGAAGATCTGAAACTTTTAGACATCTACATGTCTTTAAAGTCAGCTCTCCAACTGAAAAAATCATATGGGCCTGAACTTATAATTTAGCTAAAGCCACAACAGCAAAATAATAATAGTAATAATAACAAGTCAGATGTCACATGACTTATATATAGCTTGCACTTACAAATATGTAAAATTAAGAGCGTGCTAATCACTCTAAACAAGCTTTTTTTTTATTTATGATAAATGCTACTACAAGAGAAGGCATTCAAATCATTTTTATCTTGGATTGTCCCCATCCCCAGACCGGTTTCGACCTATGGGTCTCTTCAGTGAGGAGTTGGGACATTAGATCTAAAAAACCAACTCAAGCAAAGCATTTATCTAAAAGATAATTGTTAGAAGAAGATCTGAAACTTTTAGACATGTAACAGCATGTGTGCCTGTTACAGACTATAATTATGAAATATTAACAAAAATGGCATTATTTAGAAAATGGAAGGAACATACATACATATATCCAGACAATAATGTTCAGCAAATAATTACCCAGTTCGTATTCCAATTTTCTTCTTACGTTTCCGCTTGGAAGCAATCAATGAAATAGTCTATTGAGGAATTGGAAAAATGAATGTCTCTTTTGTGATATAGTAAGCTTATAGTTATTGTTTAGTTTGTGCATGTATTTAATCAAGTATGAATTATATGGCTAATATCTTACTGGTATGTTCCTCGAAGTTATGTGGATCATTGATTATACCAAGCATGATCGTGGGATGAAGAGCTCAGTGGTAGTTAGCTTTAATTGAATTCTGTCAACATTTTAATACTTCTAGTCGATAGTAATGTAAGGCTATAATATGAGGCTTTTGAAGTGACCTTTTTAAGAGGGAAAATATCAGCAAACTCTGGTTTTATCTCACGCCAGATGAATTGATTCCACATACGAGTAGTCCTGCATGGAGGCATATTTTTGCAATTGTGAGGTAAAAAAACTGCAATTAGCCCCCCTATCCTCTCACTCTATACATGACCCAAGGAAACTACCAACCAAAGACTCTCTTCAAAGTTGCCCGCTTCTTTTTATACTTCGACCAGTTTTGAGATTTCTGCACATATATTTTCATCTATTGTTTCTTTATCAGAATACAAGTTGATAATTTTGTACATTCCTTTTGGCTTTTTAGTTAGAAAGTTCTTTTTTTATATAAATTCCTTCAGAACCATCTTTAATTAGCATTAGAAGGATATTACTCTGATGGTAATCATTTGCATTTGGAATTTCTTTCTTTTGTTTATCTGGATTAACAATCTGCATGTATTTCTATTCCTTCCAATTTTAACTTTACCTTAATTAAATAGATAACATCAAACACACAAATAATTTTCATTGTACATATCTAAAAATGAATTATATTAACAAAAAAAATTAAATAGTTTATTGAACTATTTCTAATTTTTTTTTAGCTTTTAATTATTACCAAATGCCAACACACTTGTATCAGATATATAAATATATGGTTCAATTTGTTATTATGTAAAATGGTTTTTTTTGTTCAACAGTGTCATAAGTTTCTGCTTATACATCTAATCAAGTTAAATATTTCTTCCTTTTGAAACAATTATATACCGCAGGTTACTCATCTACTCTTTATTAGCAAATCATTCTTCTAATATTGATTCATTTCTATTTCTTCTCCTATCTATTCCAATATGCTATTCCTCATGTTTTTTATTACTATCATAAAAATCTAAACAAAAAAATTTCTACCTCTTTCATTCCTTGTTCTTTAGGCTTTTCCATCTCTTCTCCTAGATCCCAAAATAAATATTCAATATTGCTCTTATCATCTCCACGTATATCACATTTATAATCCAAATTCCCATTCCATTTTTGTCTCCTTTCCCTGAAACCTGAGGCTCTTTCCTACCTTGTACAATAGAACAGTAAGTTATTACTAATATTATCATAAATTTTTTCATACAGATATTTATTCTTATATTTTATAATTCAAAAATTACCAATTATATAACATATAATATCTTATTAGTTAATTTTTTTATTCATATTCATTATCCATAATTCAACTTCTTTTTGACTAACCAACTTCTCTAATTCTTTTCTATTTTTCATAACTATGCACATGTAACACATTATCTATATGTTTATCCCATTTCTAATAAAATAGAAATAACTTCATTATTTATTAACTTTATACATATGACTTAAATAATTAAAGCATTCTATGAGATTTTGTAGAGAAGCTCCAACACTTATAAATTTTATAATTCATGTATAGAAAATTTTTATATAAATATGAACAATTTAGAAATAACTTCAAAATATATAGCTCAAAAATTAATAGATAAATATAGAAATTGGGTCTAAATGAAATATAATGAAAACAAAAAAAAAGTGCATTGGGAGAAAACAAGATGATATAATATTGGACAACAAATTGAAAAATGTAAGAAATATAAGTAATTAGGCATGAATATCATACAAAGAAGAACAACAAATAAAGCTATACAAAAAAAAAATATTATGAGATCAAAATATATCAAAAGTCAATAAATGAAGAATATATGATACAATAGTAACAAGTATCCAACATATTATAGTAAAGTTTAGCAGTTTAAGAAAAAAATGGAAAAGGAATTGACAGAAATATAGATTATAATAAAGATCAGTAGAAATGTAAAAAAAATGGATAAACAATAAGAAAATTGAGAAATAATGAACATTAAATACATATACTAAATGAATTCAGAATATAGCAATTGAAATAATAAAAATTGCATATTAAGCCAGATATTATCAGAAAAATGAAACAGAGAATGTTCAAAAAAAAAAAAAGATTGGCAAAAAGGAATAAAAAAATTAGAGAAATAAATTTTCAGAAAGAGAGAAAACAGCAATTGATAAATGTAAGATACAAAAGAAAAAAAAGACTCAAAATAATTAACCTAAACCTAAACAGTTACTAATAAAATTAATAATTCAAATTTGTCTTTTACTTAAGAACATTTTTAAATACAAATAATAGCAATAACATTATATTTGAGACAGTATTTTTGATACTTTGTTTCATATCATATAGTAAAAACAAACATATTTAGTGTTAATGGTTAATAAAGAGGCATTTGAATGTGTGTTTTATACTATATTTTTAATATACAATATGTTTAATGGTTTTTAAAAACAATCATCTTTTTTATTATCATTATTACTGCTTTTTTTTAGAATATTCAAATTAAAACTATAATTAATTTTAAGAAGATAACAAATATGCTAATACATTACTTAACTATATTGACTATTTTAAATGTAGATGAAAAGAATAGAATACAATTTCTGTTTAATAAAAATGTAAATTACATATCATAGAGATGAAATAAAATGATATCCAATGGTTATATCTTAATTCTAAAAATCATTCATAAAAGAAGTGATAGAATCACAGGTTTTTATCATGTCCGGAAATCATCTAAAATCTTTTGTTAACATTGTTAAAGATAGAATCCATGGGAATATAAAATCTATATAATATTAATACCATCTATATTCTTTATTACTTTATATAATCCTTTTTAACAATCTATTATTGACAGTTTTGATTGTCCCAATTCTGGGACAATCGAAACTGTCAATAATGGATTGTAAAAAAGCATTGTAAAAAGTAATAAAGAATATAGATGGTATTAATATTATATGGATTTGGCAATGCAATAAGATGGGGTTATAATATTTCATAAAAAAATGCTCATCAGAACTATATAACTAGGATCTCTAATCACTAGCTAATAATATCTATATACTAATTATCAAACCATTTTTGAATGACTATCTGAATTATCTATGGGCCAGATATCTGAAAAAAATATCTTAAAACTATCCACAATTTTAAAAAAAATTTCAAGTTTCATCTGGTTTGAACAAAACTCCAGGTTGTTGGCATGATAAGCACTAAGCACTATATTATAAAATCTTTTAGAAATTGAATTAATAATCTTTAAAACTAAATAAACTAAAAAAAAAATTTTTAGACTATTTCACTAACGCCAAGTATTCTGAGTAGTTAAGTACAATGTCAAACAAAATATTATATAACTGGTTATCTTGAGATAATCTTGTTTAAGGATTTATAGAATAGAATATAGATCCTTGGATAATACCTAATGCTGCCAAAAAATATTGTTTTCACTTGTTGAAAATCAATAGATTTCAAATACTAGAGGTAGGTTGAAAATTGATTATTATTTGTAAAAAATATAGTTTGTAAAAGTTCTTCAATGCATATCTTTATATATTTTCTACCTTACTGTCTAAAATAAAGTTAAAGTAATCAAAGATTTGCTTTTATTATTAGAGAATTCTATGTATTTTATTTATAATGGTAATTTTTATAAAATTAAGAAAGGGTGGATAATAGATTATATTATTTCTTTTAATTTGTTCAGTTTATATTATTTGGAAAGGAAATTGTTTTAAAAATAACTGTTTATATTTAAAGTTATTTGTTAGATATGTGGGTGACTGTTTGTTTGTAGTTGAGAATGATAAATTGAAGGAATTAGTAAATGCCTTTAATTGTTTGATCCTTCTATAAGATATGTGATAGAAATAGGGGGTTACATTTTGTTAAGTTAAAATTTTTAGATCTTTTGGTGATTAGAAATGTATGTAGTCATTTTGTTAAAAAAAAGAATAAGGTCTATAATTAAACCTGATAGCTATCAATCTGTATCTCATAAAGTAGTTACTTTAAAAAATTATTGTTATAGGAATAAGAAATTAAATAAATCTAATGGGGTGGCTGTGTTTCAGAAAGATCAATTTTATAAAGATTATTTGAGTGTTGGCTACTCTGATAAATTTGTTAAAGTATTTTATTTAATAGTAAAATTTGTAAGGATGTAAAGGATAAAGAAAATATGATTTTATTTCTTTGTCATTTAAATTGTAGGTACTTTGGTATTAACTAAGCTATGACGTACTACACAACCCGCTGATAGATATTGATGATGAACCAAAACAATGTCATGGCAACTGAAACATTGGCATGACTAATTGATAGGAGTGGTGAAGGTGGGTTCGTGATCACCTTTGAGATTTTTGAATACTTCGGTGAATTCTGGTAAATATCTGTCTTTTACCTGCTGTCGTCTTTCAAGTGAGAGATGTTTTTTCTTGTGTGTCATCCACCATTTTGAATATTTTGTGGGAAAAAAAATCTTTTGATTGCTAATTTTACAATTTTTGATTGCGGAATTATTACTGATTACTGCCATTATCATTACTAACTAATTATCATGTATTGCTGTTACTATTACTAACTAGATTTTATTACTAATTTTTTAGTACTAATTTGTCAAATTTATTACTAATTTTTTAGTACTAATTTGTCAAATTTATTACTAATTTTTTAAATAATAATTTGTCAAATTTTATCAAAAATGTCAGATATTAAATTATAAGACTTACCATCTTCTGAAGAGGAAGCAATTGAAGTACGAGAAGCAATGGTGTGTAATAATAAAGACTGTTTGAAAAAAATTGCCATCAGAAAAGGGACTTGGTTCGAAGGATCAAGAATCAGTTTAGTCACTGTGGTTACATTCATATACAGTTGGTCTAAAGAATTGACATTGGTACAATTTTGTGAAGAGCAATTGAAAATCGCCAGTAAAACAGCGGTCGATTGGAATAACTATCTCCGCAAAGTGTGCACCTGGAGACTGTTATGTAAGAAAAAAATAAAAATCAGAGGCCCTAACAGGGTCATCGAAATAGACGAAAGTCTTTTTTCAAAACATAAAAATAACGCCAGCAGAGTACTCCCCAGCAGTGGATATTCAGTGGTATTTGCAGGGAGACGGATCAATGTTTTGTGATAGTCATTCGAGACAGAACTGCATCCACTCTGATGCAAGCCATCAGAGAAAATGTAGAGGAAAGATCTACGATTTACAGTGACTACTGAAAAGGTTATAAAAATGAAGAATTAAAGGAGTCTGGATATGATCACCTTCAAGTCAACAACACGTACAATTTTGTGGACCCATCAACCAGAAACCACATTCAAAAAATAGAAAGGTTGTGGGGTTTAGTAAAATGGCGAACAAAAAGCAGAGCGGGATAGCTAGACAACATCTGGATTCCTATTTAACTGAATTTATGTGGAGTCGTGGTTTCAAAGATGACCCTTTGACTGCTATTTTGCAACATATCCGTGAATTCAGTCCACCGCAGTGACTTCTATTTGTAAGTAGAATTTATTTGGTATACTTTTTTTTTATTATAAAATATAGTTTTTTAATTTTTATTATGAAAACGGTATGGGAAAAATTGGTTGTAAGGTCACAGAAAGGCAGTTATTTGTAATTAAAATTTTGAGAAAAATTTTTTTGCTTTTTTTTTTCTAAATATAAATATTTAGTTAAATACAAATGCTAATTTCCGATAATATTTCAGTCGAGTAAATTATCAGTTATTATTTATTGTATTTGTTAATTACTTACATATGGTTAATAATTATATTCTAGAAACAGTACGGAAAAAATTGGTTGTAAAATCGGCCATTTTTCCTTTTTCAGTATCGCAGTATCTCAGAAAGACAGATCATCATCATCAACCATTATTAATCCACTGCAGAATGAAGGTCTTCCAAGTTCAATCCATCTTTTCCTATCATTAGCTCGTCTTCTCCACAGCACTCCTGCACACTTTCTTATTTCATCCATCCATCTCACATGTGGTATCTTTCTGGGTCTTTTACAATCTCTTGGAATCCAGTTTAAAATTTCAATTGTCCATCTGTTATCATCTCTTCTAACAATATGTACAGCCCAACTCCACATGTCTTTTAATTTTTTCAATGAGGTCAGTAACACCTGTTTGTTCTCTTACCCATACATTGCGTTTTTGATCCCTTCTTGTTACTCCCAACATGCATATCTCCATACTTCTTTGGTGGTCTGGAGTCTCTGTATTGCTCTTCTATTAAGTGTCCAAGTCTCAGATCCATAAGTAAGAACTGACAAAACACATTTATTAAAAACCTTCCTTTTCAAACACATAGGCATATTTCCTTTTAGTATCAAGTTATTTCTACCAAAAGCACTCCAACCAAGTTTAATTCTATGATAAATTTCATCCATTATATTTCCATCTGTATTAATAATCTGACCAAGGTATTTGTAACTGTTAACTTCTTCTAACTCATCATAATCAATCTTTATTTTCATATTTTGAAAAAATCTATTAAACATTACTTTAGTCTTTTTAACATTTATCTTTAGTCCTACTTTCATCTGATAACTCCTGTAACATTTCCTGTAACTCTAAAACATTATTTGCAAAAACAACTACATCATCTGCAAAATCTAAATGACTTAAATAATCTCCATTTACTTTCACTCCTTTAGCTTCCCATTTTAATCCACAAAATACCTCTTGCAACACTGCTGTAAAAAGTTTTGGAGATATGGAGTCACCCTGTCTTACACCCTTTTCAATGTTGATTTTCCTACTATCATTATGTAATCTAATTGTTGCTGTTGCATTTTTATAAATATTCTTCAAAATATGACAATATCTTGGATTTACACCTTGATGATCCAATGCTTTAATCACTGAAGAAATGTTTATAGAATCCAATGCCTTTTCATAGTCTACAAATCCTAAGCATAATGGCAACTCATATTCATTTGTCCTTTCTATAATTTCTCCCAATACCTGAATATGATCTACTGTACTAAAACCACTTTTAAATCTAGCTTGTTCTCTTGGTTGGTGGAAATCCAGTGTTTTCTGTAGACGAGTTGTAATTTATCTTAGTAAAAATTTTGTATAAAACTGATAAAAGACTGATAGGTCTGTAATTTCTAATATCTTCTTTATCACCTTTTTTAAATATTAATATAAATACTGCATTCTTCCAATCATCTGGTACATCTTTAACATTTAGACATTTGGTATATAACTTTGCCGAAAAATTTTCTATTTCTTCACATGCTGCTTTTAATATATCAATTACAATTCCATCATTACCTGGAGCTTTCCCTTTCTTCATAAATTTAATTGCATGTCTCACTTCCTCATTCAAAATTCTGGGCAATTCGGAAGATGTAATAGATATAGGAGGTCCTTATTCTTTATTACTATATAATTCTTGATAGAAGTCTTCTACACATTTTATGATGTTATCTCTCTTTTTAGTAATAATGCCATCTTTTTTTCTTATTGCAGATATAAACTTCCCACCAATACTAAAATGTTGTTTTACACTCTTTAGACTTTTATTCTCTTCTACATCTTTCTTTGCTAGTTCACAATTATACTTTCTTATATCATTTTCAACTCCTTTACACACCATTTTACAAAATTCGAGATATTCAATCTTTTTTTATGCATCATTGTTGTATATCCTCATATTCCTTCTTTTCTTCATAAATTCTCTAGTCTCAGGAGAAATTTTATTGGTCAATTGCTGCTTTTTTCTACCAGCTATCTTTGTTGCAGTTTTTAAAAGTGCATCGCTTATTTTCCTATTAATGTCATTCAAATCTGAATCATGTTCAAAATCTACTAATAGTTGTAACCGAAATTCATTAGAATGTTTCTGAAGATTAGGAATATCAACTGTAAATATTGTTTTTGTTAATAATTTTCATCTCTCTAGTTTTGCATTAACATGTATCTTACATCTTACTAATCGATGATCATTTCCTATGTTAAATTTATTAAGAACATTACAATCTTGAAATATGTATTTTCTGTTAATCAAAATATAATCCAATTCTGCTGTACCTTCATTTGGATACTTCCATGTCCATTTCCTTTTAACGTTTTTTTCAAAAAAAGAATTCATAATATAAAGTTTTTCTTTTTCTGCAACCTCCACAAGTCTATGACCTCTCTCATTTCTATTACCATAACCAAAATTACCTACAGCATTTTCATCTTTCATTTGTTTACCAATTCTAGCATTAAAGTCTCCCATAACAATTTTAAAATGTTGTTTACTCTGATCAAAAGCCATTTGTGCATCCATATAAAAATCTTCTATAACTTCATCACTATGAGAACTTGTTGGGGCATAAACCTGAATTATCTGCATTTGGTATCTGCTATTAAGTTGTAAAACTAATCTTGCCATTCTGTCTGATACACCATCAATCTCCGCAATGTTATTCTTCCATTTTTTATTTATAATGAATCCTACTCCACTTGTATTTCCAATATTTGTGCCTTTATAGTAGAGTATAGGTCCACTTTTTAAATCAATTGTTTCGTCACCTTTTCTTCTAACTTCACAAAGTCCAATAATGTCCCATTTAATATAAGACAGTTCTTCTTCTAACTCTTGCAATATTCCTTCACTTGAAAGTGATCTGCAGTTGTAAGTACCTAAATAAAGTCATCATCAAATGGCAGCCTGAGTCCACAATCAGGGAATTCTTAGCACCCTCCGCCTTCGGCCACCAACCGCTGCCTTGGTTGGTGATTTTACAGCCTCCTGGAAATAAGGGCCATGATTTATTTTTGTCTGTCATGATTGTATATATTGAAAAAATATTCTTAAACTCGAAGGTAAAAAGCCAATAAATTCACCACGCTGACTAATGCATGTTGGTGAGCAGCCCATCCATGTTCGTATACTATATGAATAATCACATAGTAATAACATCTGCAATGACAAGAACGTATGGAATGAACATTAGGAATTTGCCCTGCTCGGTTCCTTTAAGGCTTCCAAGAGGAATCAAAGGGTCTCCTTTCAGTTAATAGCAAACTTCTTTCTGCAGCCGAAAGACAGATATTTGTAGTTAAAATTTTGAGAAAATTTTTTGTTTCTAAATGTAAATATTTAGTTAAATACAAATTCTAATTTCCGATATTTCAATCGAGTGAATTATCAGTTATTATTTATTGTATTTTTTGATTCTGTAAATATGGTTAATAATTACATTCAGGAAACAGTATGGAAAAAAATTGGTTGTAAAATCGGCCATTTTTCCTTTTTCAGTATCACAGTATCTCAGAAAGGCAGATATTTGTAGTTAAAATTTTGAGAAAAAAATTTTTTTTTTTCTAAATGTAAATATTTAGTTAAACTATCAGTTATTATTTATTGTAATTTTTGATCCCTTAAATATGGTTAATAATTACATTCTGGAAACAGTACGGAAACAATTGGTTGTAAAATCGGCCATTTTTCCTTTTCCAGCATTTCAGATACGCAGTTATTTGTAATAAATATTTGAGAAAAATTTTTTACTTTTTTTTTTAGTAAATGTAATTTATTTATTAAATACCCTTCAAAAATTCGGTAAATTTTCGACAATATTTCAGCGGAGTAAATTATTAGGTATTATTTCTTTTGTCTGTTGATTACTTAAATATCGTTAATAATTTTTCATTTTAAATAATTTTTTCTCGTGCTAAATTATTACTTAGTATTGCATTTCCTTGGATTCAGGGCAAAATGATTATTTAAATATCATTAAAACTTGTACTGATTACTTAAAATTGTAATGATTTTTGATTATTTATATTTACATTTTTCATAATTTTTTTGCCGTAATAAACTATTAGTTATTATTCCATTTATTTGTTACAGGGCACAGAACAGCCAACATAGCGACATCAATGTCTCCGAGTTCTTTGGTATTAACTATGCTATGATGTACTACCCTGAAGGCATACTATTTTAATCTTGCGATCTTCAAGGTGACTTCTCCACATGATCTACGAGCAAACTTTATCGATTAAGTGTTTGCAAATCACTTGGTGATGTTATCTTAAAGATAGTAAGATTAGAATAGTATGCCTTCAGCATAGTATGTCATAGCATAGTTAATACAAAAAAAAATTGTATGTAAGAATAGAAATTTGTTTGGAAATAAAAAAATTGCTTGGAAAACAGGTATTACTTTGAATACTTTATTAAATACAAAGAAAATTTTTGATAGGAAGACTATTCCTAGTGTAGTGTATTTTATATAGGTCAGAGTAGTGTGAGCTTAAATGGAAAAATAAAGATACATAAAAGTAGGGTTAGAAATAAATATCTTAGTTGTTTTGTATGTCCATGAAAAAAATACAGGCCATACTTAATTTTGATGAAAATAAGGTTGTCTTCTTTGAAAGAAATGAAATAAAAAGAATTAAAGAATCTTTATTATTGAAAATTTATTATTCTGAAGCAATTAACTTATTTAAAAGTTTTTTTATTGTTAAGGGTGGGTGGGAAGTAAATAGATTTGTGGATAATGTTTAATATAAATATGGTGTTGTTTTGTAGTTCTTTACATTTGAGAAGTCTGCTTGTAGCAGTGAAACCATTGTTTGTGTTTTTGATTTTATTTTCTTGGCTGGTCTGGTTGACTTTTGGATTTGGGGTAATTTTATGCTTATATTATATATAGAGCTTGCAAAGTAAGCTCTTAACAAGCTTTGAGAATATCCTCAACCCCAGACCGGTTTCTCCTTCTGGCATCGTCAGTGAGGTGCCAGGATATTCAGCATTAGATTAAAAATACTCCAGCACTTTATCTGATGTATAAGTATTGAGTAGAAAATCTGAAATTGTCAGACATCCATATGTCTTACAATCCAGCTATCTAACTCAAATAGCCATATGGGACTGAACTAAGTTCAGATACACCATATATTAATAGCTTTGACAATATAAAATCACCAAAGTCTAAAAAACAAAAAATAAAATGATACAAAGATAAAGTCAGATGTCACATGACCTAATTTAATAAAGTTCCTATTTACAAATGTTATATATAGAGCTTGCAAAATAAGCTCTTAACAAGCTTTGAGAATATCCTCAACCCCAGACTGGTTTTTGCTTCTGGCATCATCAATGAGGTGTCAGGATATTCAGCATTAGATTAAAAATACTAGGACAAGCCCAGAAATTGTCAGACATCTGTAACATTTGTAAATACAAGCTTTATTAAATTGGGTCATGTGACATCTGAGTTAGCCAGCTGGATTGGAAGACATATGGTTGGCTGACAATTTCAGATTTTCTACTCAATAGTTATACATTAGATAAAGTGCTGGGCTTGTCCTAGTATTTTAATCTAATGCTGAATATCCTGGTATGTCACTGATGATGCCAGAAACAGAAACCAGTGTGGGATTGAGGATATTCTCAAAGCTTGTTAAAAGCTTATTTTGCAAGCTCTATATATAATATTTGTAAATACGAGCTTTATTAAATTAGGTCATGTGACATCTGACTTGATTTTTATCATTTTATTTTTTGCTATTAAGGCTTTTGTGCTTTTACATTGCTAAACCTATTAATATATGGTGTATCTGAACTTAGTTCCGTCCCATATGGCTATTTAAATTAGATAGCTGGATTGGAAGACATGGATGTCTGACAATTTCAGATTTTCTACTCAATAGTTATACAGTAAATAAAGTGCTGGGCTTGTCCTAGTAATTTTAATCTAATGTTGAATATCCTGGCACCTCACTGATGATGCCAGAAGCAGAAACCGGTCTGGGGTTGAGGATATTCTCAAAGCTTGCTAAGATCTTATTTTGCAAGCTCTATATGTAACATTTGTAAATACGAGCTTTATTAAATTAGATCATGTGACATCTGACTTGATTTTTTTATCATTTTAATTTTATGCTTATATATATATATTGTGCCCTTATCTGTAGGTCATAATAAGGTAGAAAGGTCAATTACTAAAAAATTTTAAATTTTAAGTTATGTTTGTATGATATATAAATAATAATAGGATAATTAGATTTTATAGTACAAATTAAAGCTGAAAATACCTGGTATATAACAGTGTAATAAATTATTTTAAAAGAAAACAGTTAAATAAAGCTTAATAATATTCTTGCTTATGGTTGTAAAAGCTGGCCATATAAAATAATACAGCTATAAATAGTTAAAAGTATATTAATAATTAGAATATAATATTTTTAAAACTAATAAATTAAATAAATGCTAGATTTAGTGTTATAATTGCATTTAATAATCAAAATTAATAGAGTATATTTTATTATAAACTTTGGGATGGTGAGAATTATATTTGGTTCTACAAGTTTTCATTATTTTCCAAATTTTTTATAAAATATATCAGTTTTGATAATTTAGACCGAAACGTAAATTAAAAATCATCTGATAAAGTTAGTAAACACGTGACTGTATATTATATACCTTCACACACACACTTGTTAAAATAATAGTAAGGTTTGTGAATTTGAAACTAAATATAATTGCCATCGGTCCTTAAAGTACAGGTTAAAATATTAAATATTATTTTAATAATTGTTTTTAAAGTTTAAATGATTTTGATAAAAGTATAATTAAATTTAAAAAGCACTAGTCTAAATAATATTTAAGACATTACGTCATCAATTCCTTATTTTAAAAGTCTAAACTGTTATAAAACTAAATGTGTAAATTTGTTCGCGCTAAAAAGTCATTAACCAATCAACGGAGGTAAATTAGCAGACAAAATATAAGAATTATACAGAGCGGGGGGAGAAGTAATGTGTAAGTGAAAGAGAAAGTAACATATTTTTATCTGATAACACCGTAGCTGGAAAAGTGATATAAATTTAAAATTTTGTATTTATTTTAAAAGTTCTTTTGTAACATATAATATATTTTGACTGCCTCGACATGGATTGCTAATTTTAAAAGTTATCTTACCAGGGAATTTTATTCAAGTTTAACCAAAAAGCCTACAGTAAAATGGAAGTACAAGGAAAAATACCTAAAAATAGTGCTAAGGGAAAAATATTTGGAAAGTGCCTTAATGCAGATTTATTTATGCTCAACCAGAAACTTATCATTATAACTCAAAGAAATATAATTGGGACGCTGTATGAAAACCTAAAAGAGAAGTTACTTGTCGTCAGGAAAAAATTATGACGCACAATTTATAAGGCTACTTTGAAGTTATGTTATACTTCTCTATGGAAAAATTTAATATGCGTTTTTATTATAAAGAAAAATTATGTAAAAGATATAATGAAAAAAGAATGTTTATCTATTAAAAGAGATATTATAAAAAAAAAAAAAATATAGTTCCAGAATTTCAAAGAAAGAAAAAAGTTATAAAATAATATGAAAGTGCTATTATGTGTTTATAGAAAGGGAGCCGAAAACTTTATCTAATTAAAAATATTATAACGTATTCAATGGAGGAAATGCTTGATCTGAAAAATATAAAATTAAATTACTTAATGAAAATGGATCCAGGAAAACAGAAAAAATTATTGAATATTTGAATAAAAGTACCCAGAAGATGCATCGGGCAAAAGTCGCGCGGGAAAATACTAGCAGACAATAGTAGAAGAGAATATCATGAATTAATAATTGTATACAATATTGTGAAAACCGAGGATTGTCGTCTATGAATATTTATTAAACAGAGTAATAATTGTTTTACTTAAAATAGAACATTAAGTGACTGAAGAAGAAATAATATTTTTTTTAGCTTTAATATGAACAGTTCAAGAAAGTTTGATGAAGAAGTATCGTAAATATAATTTAAATATTTTTTATTAATTTATTTTAAAATATAAAATGTTATGTGAGATTAGGGAAAACATATAAACATAATTTTAGTAATATTGAAAAATTAAATATAATAGCTTAATAGAATGGTAGAAATATTGTTTTAAAATAAAGAGTATGTATGGAAATCATATATCTACAAGAATCAATGGGATGGTGAAGCCTACAGAACGCGATCGAGAATATAAAGATCGTTTGGTAACTTTGATATTTATTTATAATGCATAATGTATTTTTTTTAGATCATCTATTAATTAAGAATGATGTGTGAAAGTTTAAATTATAAGTACACATTTTATACAACATTAAAACATATTATGAGATAGGAGTAATTTTAAATATGCATGCAATAAGTTATTTAAAGTATAATTAATAATATAATATAACAGAAAATTGTGATTCTTTTGAACTTTCATGTGGTAAAGTATTCAGATATTTTAAAATAGTTTGTATATGATAAATATACGAGGAAAGTAGTAAAAGATTTTCTTAAAGAACAGCGGTATAGTTTTGAAATAAAATGAATTTTATTATTGTTAGAAATGCAGATAGAAATTCGTCGATGTACTGTATAGAAAAATCATGAGAAATAAGATCGGATAGTGACTTGGTAGTACTAGTGTAGAGGAAACCAAGATGATGTTTTTGTTAAGAAATAAGAAAAATAAAGTATTTGGATCATAGTTAGTTTGTGTGAATTCAGTATAGTTAACTATGCCCTATAACTGAACACATATATTTTGGACAGTGTGTTTTGCGTATTTTTAAACTTTTTGATGTTATATAAAGCTGAAGAAATAGCTTTAGCATCACTCCTATAATAGAGGTTAGTAGACAGATAAAGGTCACTCCTCTATAGTGTCTTTAAATTCACTGTGCCATTATTGTCAAGGTTTATAATGAATAATATTCTAGTTATATTTTGATCCTATGCATCTATTTTCGCTATCCTTGTTTTCGTGAATCTGCATCGTCAGAAAGATATTTTCAAAGAAATAATGAATAAAATAGAATTGCAGAGATGTTATCATTTATGTAAGAATAATTTATTTGCTGGAATGTTTAGAATTGTGTAATTTTAAAAGTGAAAGTACAAAATATCATAAAGAGAGAAAGAATCATATAATACAGTTATAAATTAATTCGGAAACGAATATAAGATTTTAAAAGAGAAATCTAAAACAAAGTTTTTTATAAAAGTGATAATAAAAATTTAATTTTTTAAATAATATTTAGAAAATAAATATTGCATATTTATTAAGAAAATAATTCAATAATGTGTAATAAACATATACGTGTGCATGGTATGTTAATGATTGTAATTATATCATCCGAAATAAGGCTTTAATGAGTATATTAGGACTAATAAACATCGGATAATGAACTATAAAACTTAATACCAAATGTAGAAGAATGTCTTTGAATTTATAGGATTCCATACTACTAATATAAAACTAGAATTTTATTATTTTTGTAGAATGTTTACTACGAATGTAATTTGTAAAGTTAAAAAGATAATTTTAATAATAGTAGGGATACAAAGTGTTAATAATAATTATATGAGAAACACATTTTGTAACAAGATAACCATAATAAGAAATCCAATAATAATAATATTATATTTTCTTAAGCATTTAAAAGATAAGAGTTAACTAGGAAAACAAATAGAAGTTTGATTTTCATATTTTATAAACTAGTAAAATAATTTTGTGATAGGAGAGTGAGGATATCCAATGTACATAATGTAAATATTGTTATTTATTGATGTTATTAATAAACTTTGTTGTAAATTTATTTTAAAGCTTTGTGTCTTCGTTGTTATTTCTCCACATGGATGCATGATATCACTATACACTTATAATTGAAACAGACATATAGTTTTGCACAAAAAGGTAAACCTAAAAGTGTTATAATCATTTTGAGAATTTATTGATTATGTTAAAATTAAAATATCATAATGTTATATTATTTATTGGTCATAAGTTGGTTGCCACAATATTACATTAAAATATATGCTAATGTTGCCACACGTATTCTGTTGTCAGATTATTAAAATACTACCATGTACTTATTTATTATTTCATTTAGGAAGTAATAAGATTATATTATACTATTGTTATTATTATTATTTTATTATTGTTAGTTACTGCGTAGTGAATTATGACATAAAATTCCCTTTTCATAGTTTACTACCGTAATTTTAAATCAGTTAGAGTACAATTAATGAACCTGAGATTTATGTCATTTTATTTATTTTATTTATTTTCTTCATTTTTATTTAATTGAGCTAGATTCTTATTATAAAGCATATTAAGATATGATTATTATTTAATCGTAGTGAAAAGAGCTTAGAAAGTCGTAAGAATACTATAAGTTAGTTATTTAGTATAGTAAAAGGGGGAATAGTGTTCTTATGCCATTGAGATAGTATCATGTGGATAATATCTCAATGTAGTCTATCTCGTTCCCCGTGTCATCACTCCATGTCTCATGAAAATAGTAAATATTTGTTAATTCATTTTAAAAATATAACGTATTTGTATTTTAAAAATTAGAGCTAGTAATCATTTTAATTAATGCTGGATATTTCATTTATTTATTTGTTAGACTGAGCTAGAACCCGGAATATTTTAAATAGTAATAAATTTTGGAGAGGACGATCGATCGAGCGGTGGGGGGAGAGGTTAGAATATATATATATTGTGCCCTTTCTACTAGGTCCAGATAAGTTTAATGAATCAATTTTGAAAAATTTTAAATTAAGGATACATCTTAAATAGTATAACTGCTGTATAATATTGGTAATATTATTTAAACTTTCTTAAAGTAAAGTGAGAGTAATAAATATAAAAATAACTATGTTAATATGCTAGAATAATAAAGTAAAGCTAAATATTATGATTTTTGTATGGTTGGGAAAACTGGCCATGGTCAAATAATATACTAAAAGTCCTATTAAATAAAATGTTAAAAGTTAATTTATAATAATGACTTACAATTAAATAAACTAATGTATTTTAAATAAAAATTAGATTTAATATTTGTGTTATAAATTATTTATTAAAGATATATTTTGTGGTAGACAAATGTATTTCATTTATTACAATTTATATAATTTCAAAATTTATTTATTCCAAATTCTATCATTATATTACTATTTTTTTAATATATTTTTTGTAATTAAATATTTTATTTCTGTTTTCTGACAGTAATTATAAAAATTGATACACATTGTCTTGGTTTTTTAAAGTCATGTGATCAAAAAATATTCAAACTTTTGTGCTTACAAGATTTCTAAATAAAGTTTCAAAATTACTTTCACAATTGTTTTAAAAATTGAAAACATTTCTGCATAATAAAAGTAAATGTTAGGAAAATTATTTATTTGGTAGTCTTAAAACAAATGTAGTTAATAAAGTTAAACTTTAAAAATAGATACATTGAAAATAAATATTGGATAAATTAATAAAGTATTATTTTTTAAATGTTATTTTAAAGTGTTTAGTTTGTTCAAATAAAAGTATAAAATTAATTTAGAATTAAGTTTTTCTAATAATATTTAATAAGTTATAAATTTTGTTTCTAAATTTTTAATTACACAAACTTGACAAACATGTAAATTAGATCACAAATTGGAGATTAAAACAATCAATCAAATTGCTAGTTCAATTTAGTATAAAAAGTAGATGTTTTCATCTTTCTGGGTTGCTTTTTATAACTTAATAATTGCTTAATAACTGGTTTATTTATTGTCAATATTATTGTCATATATTAAAATCAAAGTATTGCTTAGTTTACTACATAAAATTATTGTTTAATTAAAAGAAAGGATTTGAAGGATTATAAATTTACTAAGCTAAAGTTATGCATTGCTATATTAATAAATTCTCTACCAATTATTTTTATTGAAGCTTAAGCCAACTTCATGAAAACTATGGATTTAATACCAACAAGAATGTATTTAAAATAACTAAAAATGAAAGAACAGTTAATAAAGGAAGGTACAATTTTAAATATATTGGGGAAAAGTTATATCATTATTTATTTTTAATATTTTGGACATTAGCAAAAAGATTAAACAGAAATATTCTTTGCAATTTTAACTTTTTTGAAAATTATATTTTAAGAATAGATAACTTTATTTGGAGAGCAAAAAGTTATATGGAGAAAACATAAATTTTAATATTTTGAAAAGTATATTTAAAAAAAAAAGTTGCAGTGAATATTTTAAAAGAAAATATTATCTTTAAAAGTTTATTATAAACTTCTCTTGAAAATGATTATAAAGATTAAAAAACAATAGTATTATGGATATATTCTTTTTATATAACAAGTCATTGTTAAGAAAAAAAGACCGTAAATCATTTAATATTCTAAAAACTGATTTTTTAAAATTATTCATTAGAAAAGGAAATAAATTGGGTAATTAAAAATATTATCCTGACTAAAATATAACTTTATAAATGATTTTATTTAAATAACCATAAAAATGATAATTTGAATGGAATATAAAATACATATTTTTTGTAAAAATATATGTGGATTTATATAGCCGTCACTAATGCATCTGAACCCGGAATAATCCAAGTGAACGGGAAAACTCCAGAGGTTTTTTTTTAAACTTTCCTAAGTGATATCACATTTAATAATTATTTTTCCTGGAAAGCCACAGATATTGGACTGTGATTTATAGACTTTTCATAACAGGATTGATGATTATTTTTTCAAAATATTTCAGATTTAAAAGTTGACTTAGTTTTCATTTTTTTTTTTGTTTATGCTCTGGGGAAGAAAGCTCTGTGTTTTGTTTTAAAGTTTTGGACAGTGGTTGTCTTAGAAACAAACGCTGGGAAGAGAAAACTTCTATGAAGAACTTCTAATAAAGAAATATTAGGAGGGAAAAAAAATTTTAATTTGAACTTTATGGAGAAGAAAGAATTGGAGTTTTCGTAATTATAGATTTATTTGTCATTACACACACTAATTATAGTATTAACTTTTTATTAGTGTTAGGTAGGAAAAATTACATTTAAATATTTATTTAATCTAACATAATTAATATTGTAAGGAATATTTTAATTTATTGTAAAGTTTTTTCATAAACATTTTAAAGTATGATAGTGATTCTGAATGGATGTTATTATTATTTAATAAGTTTTTTTTATATGAAATATTGGACCAGAAAATGTCTAAGAGTGACTGACAAGATTAGTGTCACTGGGTAAATCTTTGTAATGGGTTAATTTCACATGATGTATATTTTATTGTTTTCTAGAAATGCTTGGAAATATTTTTATAGTATTACCTTATCATATGAACGTATGAACATGGGTGAGTGCATTAATTACACATAAAACTTTATTGTGATTCTAAAGATATGAGCTAGGATTTTTTTTTTTAAAAAGATATACATACTTTTTCTTTTATATTACTAATGTAATATAATTTACTGATACATATAATTTTTATATGATTCTTTAATGGATGAACATTATTTTAGAAATATTTTAAATATTGATTTTAATATCTTAAAACAAAATCATTTGTATTTTTATTGCTGGGTTTTAAAATTGAATAAACCTTTTCTTGTAGTTTTAGATTGTTAAAGTCATACTTGAATTTTGTTTATTATTTAGAATAAGGCTAGATATTTTTGTGATGCAGATTGTTAAATCTATTGTGAAGTTTTAAGTGATAGGGACCTTGAGATTATGAAAAGAAACCATGGAATGCTTATATGTAGGATCTATGGAGAATAGGAAAGTAACATTACTATCTTAGTAGTTTATGCAAGTACAAATAATGTAGCCCTGTGACTTGTATATCTTTTCCATGGTCAGTGTCTTTCTTGGTATTATGTATTTTAATGTTCGAATCAGCTGAATAAATAGCCTGGACCTCTTCGTTTACACTGTATCCATGTAGATTATCTCATATATTTTATACTAATGAGTCTATACTCTAGTTAGTTCCGCATGTCTACGCATCGTATCGCTATCTTAATTTCATCAGTTATTGCATCATATACCATTGTATTTATGAAAGAAAGTAATGAATAATTTTGAATTGTAGAATCGTTATTTTGAAAGATGAGAAAGGTTTTTCATGTTTTTGGTATAAGTTAAAGTCAAATACAAATGAGATTGAATATAAATGTTAACAGTGAATAATAAAGAATCATAGATATTTTTCACATTTTATTAAACTATTTTAAAAAGGCATAAAAAGATATGATAATTATTCACGATATTTTTTGAATAATTTTGATATTTCATTTCTACGTGTTAATGCATATTTTTAAAAAATAGAAACATCCAAAATAAACAACGCAGAATAAAATGAATGCTTATATTTTTGTGAATATTATTTTATGTTTTAAACATACATGAAACACACATATAAGGATTTTATTTAGAGTAATACCAAGCAAAATATAGAAAAGAACATCGGTAATATTATTTGACTAAAGTCAATTTATTTATTGAACGAACCAAGATAAATGTTTGAAATAACACTAGGACTATCATACTAGAAGTTTGATTAATTTATTATAAAAACTATGAACATATTTTTAAAATGAATGTTATTTCAGTATTTCATATTTTTGTATTTTCGTGTACACATATGAAAACCATATATTTTAACTATGTCAATTAATGGATATTATATTAAACTGTAAGTGTATTCTTAAATTAGTATTATTATTATTTTAAAACGATGTGCAAAAGTTAATACGTCAGAGTAAAAGCTTATTTACTTGTTAATTTATTTTTTATTTTCAATGTGGAAATATGTAATTTTAATATTATTTTCATTAGTTTAGTATTTGTTAGGTTCTGTTAAATATAATTGTAAATATTCTATATAGTTTTGTTAAAAGCATAGAATAATAAATTTTGTTAAATTTGTTTTATAAAGCTGTGTTATGTGATTTATTCACCATTACAAATACTTGATTGCCAGATACCAAAACAAACAATATTTGCAAAGTACAAATATAATTATTTACTTAAGAAATCATAATGCTTCAGAATATATTTGAAAAATTTCTTTTTGCATAAATATTATTATTATGGTCATAATTAATTGCACAATTTATTGCATAGAATTTTAATATTGTTTGTTGCTACATATTATCAGATTATACCACATATTTTTATTTAAGATACCATATGAGAAGCTTGTGGTTTAAGACCTGTAGAGGTCCCTACTATTGCATTTTTAAATGCATGTGCTTGAGGCTACAGCCTTAATGAATATTATATTTATTATTGTTGATATTAGTCATCCTAATATTAAACAGTGGAAAAGATTAATAATTATTTAATGAGGAATAAGATTATTATTTATTATCATTATTATTAATTAGGTGTAGTTGAAAATAATACAAAATCCCTTATCATACTTGACTACATGAGATTATAAATTGATTCAAGTTATTTTAAAGAACCTAAGATTATTATAGTTATATTATTTTAATAAAAAGATTGGGATTTATTTAGTAACATTATATTAAATTGTTATTATTTTAAAGTCGTGAAAATGCTATGAATTTATTATTATTTGAAACAATAGGGGGGATAATATTCTTATGCCATTGAGATTATATCCTGTGGGATATTAGCTCAATGTAATTCTTTCTTTACTGCTTGTACTTCACTTTATTGTCTCGTGATTTATTAATATTTTATTTATTTAGTTTCTTATAAACAGAACCATTTATTATTATTAATCAGTTAGAGCTAGTTGAATAGTAGGTATTATCATAAGATATTCTTATTATTGATTATAGTAAGATTATAAATATTTTAGCAGAGCATAATTATTTTATCTCGGCTAGTCCTATTTTCTTATCATTATATTTCTAGATAGTGAGGGTACAATATATATATACATGCCGTTACATTATTTTTTTTAAAAAAAAAAAAACTTAAAGTATAAAAGTTCACAAATAAAAACTTCTTTTTTAAGAATTAAAAATTGAAAATTATACGTCATCTAAACTCGTATATATATATCAAATCGTACAGATGAAAAATTATTAAAAAAAAACTTTATTAAAAAAAAAAGTATTTTAGAATTAACTTTTCAGAAAAAACTAATTTAAAGATAAAAATATATCTTTAAGAATATACAAAATTTAATTAATTCTATTGTGTAAAAAGGCTAAAAATGGAAATGATTAATTTTAATTAGTCAAAGTAAACTAGCCTTTGGGCATCTCAAAATTTATAATTAAAGGTCAGACAGGAGAGAAAAACAATAAGAACAGAAGAGCCAATAAAAAAACCCTCAGGAAACGGACCACAGCGAAAGAATCATTATCATGACATCATGTTCAGTTAATCCACAATTTTAATATAAAAAGAAAAAGATTAGAAATAAAATATTATGTGTGCTATATGTATTAATTCTGGGAGAGTTGAAAAAGAAGGGATTGAAAGGGCACACTTTCAATCCCATAAGTTTTTCCAAAAAAAAAAAAAAAGAAGAATCGTTTTCCTACATTGCGGACACTAGGGTCCGGTGATAAGATACTGTAAAGACCTTTACCAACTAGACCAAAGGACCTCTGGATGAATACCAATACAATGGCTAACATCATACTGGTCTCCCCAGGATGTCATGGGAATTAGAAACAACACGGGATCCAAATCACAAGCAACTAAAAAGTATGGGCTTTCTTTTTAAAACCATAAGAACTCTATATAACTAATGAACTTTAACTATAAAACCTTTCCAGTATTTAAATAGAAATATAAATTCCTACCTGACTGAAGTAAATCATTTATTAATAATTATTTTTATTATATGTATTTTTAAATCATTTCCATTATTTTTTTTTGAGCATTTATTATGATTTTTTTTTTATTAAGCTAACAACTTTAAATCATGTTAACTTTAAGATGGGTGGAGATGGCTGCATAGATCATAAAGTCGTGTTAGATTAATTAAAGGGTAAGTTAATCTGAGGTTATTTGTTTTGCATTTAAATTGGGTCAATGGTTTAGATGTATTGGTGTATTTAGTAAATGCAGCATGAAGATCCGCTTTGTGTAAGATCACATTATACACTGCACTTGGGCAAAATAGTCCCATTTCTTACTACCCATCAGAAGCAGACAGTATTCTCTGCTCCTTGGATCACCCCTTTAGCCTATGGAATGGGATTGTAAGTTGGCAAAAAAAATGCAAACCCTTCCTATGTTATTTTTATTGTTCTTCTTGCCAGACAGATGAATTATTCCTGTACTGGATGAGAGATATTTCTTCTACATAACTGTGCTATTCAGATGTACCTTCCTGACAGTTGAGTATTGTGCTCTCGTATTCATGTTGCATTGAATACATCGATATATCAGATGATTGGTGTTAGTTTCACTGCAAACTTTTGGCCTGGGGTTAAATAAGGGATATAGAATATTTTCTATTTCGAGAGCAATCTATGTAGTCTATACATACTCGACACTCTAATAAATATTAATTCATCTGTGGGAACTTCTAAAATAAAAAGTTAAAATATAAATTAAATCAAATTCTAAAGTAAACATTATACTAAAATTTTATATATGTGCAAAATAAATGTTTCTGTGTATTGTTAATCTAGCAGTGGCTTATTTTATTTTTTTAATCTTACATATTATCTCTGCTGCTCCACAAGCTAGTGACTGAGGCATTTCACTCGTATTTATTAAATAAAAATTGGATCTTAACAGTAAGTATCTGCCTACTATATAAATTTTCCAGATTCAAATGGTCCGGGGGCGCCCTTGTATGGCAGATATGGTAAGACTCCAATCACCCTGACTGTTATAATATACATGGCTGCAGAAAGGAGTTTACTATTAACTGAAAGGAGACCCTTTGATTCCTCTTGAAAGCCTTAAAGGAACGGAGCAGAGCAAATTCCTAATGTCCACTGTATATGTTCTTGTCATTGCAGCAGTTATTACTATGTGATTATTCATATAGTATATGAACATGGATGGGCTGTTCATCAACACGTATTACCCAGCAAGGTGAGTTTATTGGCTTTTTACCTCTGAGTTTAAGATCAAGAAACACCAAGGTCTTTCTTCTCAGTTGCCTGATAAGACAGAATGAATGTTTGTATAAATGATAAATATTTTTTCAACATATACAATTATGACAGACAAAATTAAATCATGGCCCTTATTCATAGGAGGCTGTAAAGTCACCAACCAAGGGAGTAGTTGGTGGCCGAAGACAGAGACTGCTAAGAATCGCCTGATTGTGGACCCAGGCTTCCAAATGATGATGACTTTTTATTTAGTTACTTACAACTGCAGATCACTTTCAAGTGAAGGAAGATTGCAAGAATTAGAAGAACTGTCTTATATTAAATGCGACAGTATTGGACTTTGTGAAGTTAGAAGAAAAGGTGAAAAGACAATTGATTTAAAAAGTGGGCATGTACCCTATTATAAAGGTACAAATATTGGAAATACAAATGGAGTAGGATTTATTATAAATAAAAAGTGGAAGAACAACATTGTGGAGATTGATGGTGTATCGGACAGAGTGGCAAGATTAGTTATACAACTTAATAGCAGATACCAAATACAGATAATTCAGGTTTATGCCCCCAACAAGTTCTTATAGTGATGAAGTAGTAGATTTTTATATGGATATGCAAAAGGCTTTTGATCAGAGTAGACAACATTTTAAAATTGTTATGGGAGACTTTAATGCTAGAATTGGTAAACAAATAAAAGATGAAAGTCCTGTAGATAATTTTGGTTATGGTAATAGAAATGAGAGAGGACATAGACTTGTGGAGTTTGCAGAAAAAGAAAAACTTTATATTATGAATTATTTTTTTGAGAAAAATGTTAAAAGAAAATGGACATGAAAGCATCCTATTGAAGGTACAGCAGAATTGGATTATATTTTGAGTAACAGAAAATATACATTTCAAGATTGTAATGTTCTTAATAAATTTAACACAGGAAGTGATCATCGATGAGCAAGATGTAAGATATGTGTTAATGCAAAACTGGAGAGACAAAAATTATTAAGAAAAACAATATTTACAGTTGATATTCCTAATCTTCAGAAACATTCTAATGAATTTAAATTAGAACTTATAAATCGGTTTCAAGTATTAGTAGATTTTGAACATGATTCAGATTTGAATGAAATTAATATGAAAATAATGGATACACTTTTAAAAACTGCAATAAGAATAGATAGTAGAAAAAAAAAAGCAATTGACTAATAAAATTTCTACTGAGATTAGAAAATTTATGAAGAAAAAAAGGAATATGAAGATATACAAATATGATGCATTAAAAAGGATTGAATATCTTGAATTTTGTAAAATGGTGTGGAAAAGAATTGAATATGATATAAGAAAGTATAACTGTGAACTAGCAAGGAAAGCTGTAAAAGAGAATAAAAGTTTCAAGAGTGTAAAACATATTGGTAGGAAATTTATATCTGCAATAAAAAAAAAGGATGGAATTATTACTAAAAAGAAATGGGTAGAAGACTTTTATCAAGAATTATATAGTAATAAACAACAGGTACATCCTATATCTATTACATCTTCCAAATTGCCCAGAATTTTAAATGAAGAAGTAAGACATGCAAAATTAAATGTATGAAGAAAGAAAAGGCTCCAGGTAATGATGGTATTATAAAAGAAGCAGGTGAAGAAATAGAATTTTTTTTAGCAAAATTGTATACCAAATGTCTAAATGATAAACATGTACCAGATGATTGGAAGAATGCAGTATTAATATTAATATTTAAAAAGGTGATAAAGAAGATATTAGAAATTACAGACCTATCAGCCTTTTATCAGTTTTATACATAATTTTTACCAAGATAATTACAACTCGTCTACAGAAAACATTGGATTTCCACCAACCAAGAGAACAAGCTGGATTTAAAAGTGGTTTTAGTACAGTAGATCATATCCAGGTATTGAGAGAAGTTATAGAAAGGACAAATGAATACAAGTTGCCATTATGCTTTGGATATGTAGATTATGAAAAGTCATTTGATTCTATAAACATTTCTTCAGTGATTAAAGCATTGGATCATCAAGGTATAAATCCAGGATATTGTCATATTTTAAAGATATTTATAAAAATGCATCAGCAGCAATTAGATTACATAATGATACTAGGAAAGTCAACATTGAGAAGGGGGTAAGATAGGGGGACTATATAGCTCCAAAACCTTTTACGTCAGTGCTGCAAGAAGTATTTTGTGGATTAAAATGGGAAGCTAAAGAAATGAAAGTAAATGGAGATTATTCAAGTCATTTAGAATTTGCAGATGATATAGTTATTTTTGCAAATAATGCTTTAGAGCTGCAGGAAATGTTGCAGGAGTTATCAGATGTAAGTAGGACTAAAGATAAATGTTAAAAAGATTAATGTTTAATGAATGTTCTCAAAATATGAAAATAAAGATTGATTGTGATGAGTTAAAAGAAGTTAATAGTTACAAATATCTTGGTCAGATTATTAATACAGATGGAAACATAATGTATGAAATTAATTATAGAATTAAACTTGGTTGGAGTGCTTTTGGTAGAAATAACTTGATACTAAAAGAAAATATGCCTATATGTTTGAAAAGGAAGGTTTTTAATAATGGGTTCTACCAGTTCTTACTTATGGATCTGATACTTGGACACTTAATATAAAAGCAATACAGAAACTTCAGACCACTCAAAGAAGTATGGAAAGATACATGTTAGGAGTAACAAGAAGAGATAAAAAATGCAATATATAAGTAAGAGAACAAACAGGTGTTACTGACCTCATTGAAAAAATTAAAATACTGAAGTGGAGTTGGGCTGGAAATATTGCTAGAAGAGATAATAATAGATGGACAATTGAATCTTAAACTGGATTACAAGAGATTATAAATGACCCAGAAAGAGACCACATATGATATGGATGGATGAAATAAGAAAGTGTGTAGGGGTGATGTGGAGAAGAGAAACTAAAGATCGGAGATGGATTGAACTTGGAGAGACCTTCATCCTGCAGTGGATTGATATATATATATATATATATATATTGTAACAGGCACACACACCATTATTTATTTTAAAAAGTAGAAATTAAAAAGAAAAGTTTGCATATAAAAACTTCTTTTTTTAAGACATAAAAATTGAAAGTGAAAAGTCATTTAAACTTTATATATATAAAATCGCACAGATGAAAAAGTATTAAAAGAAAACTATTAAAAATTAGTATTTTAAAATCAAACTTTAAGAAAAAACTTAAAAGATTTAAAGATAAATATATATTGTTAAAAAGAATGTACAGTTTAATTAATTCTATTGTGTAAAATGGAAATGATTATTTTAATTAATAAAAGTAAACTAGCTCTTGGGCATTCCAACATTTATAAGTAAAGGTCAGATAGGAGCATAATAGCCAATGAAAGAAATCCCTCAGGAAACGGACCTCAATGGAATGATCATCATCATCAATGACATAATGTCCATTGGATCCAAAAGTTTACATATAAAAGAAAAAATTTGGAAATGAATTTTTAGTGAGTGAATGAGAATTAAGAGAAGTTAGATATGTGTTAAGTCGGAGAGAGTTGGAGGAGAAGGGATTGAAAGACGCACTTTCAATTCCTTCAGTTGTTCTAAAAGAAAAATGAAACATCGTTTTCACATATTGCGGACTATAAGACATCTGGGCCCGGAAATTAAATACCAGCTACAATAAAGAACCAACGGCTAACTGCACATCGATCTCCTCATGACTTTGTGGGAATTAACACCCTCCAAATTACCAGCAATTAGAAACTACGGACTTTTTCTAAAAACAGTAGGAACTATATAGTTTATGAACATTTTCAAAACAATAACTCTAAATTCTAAACCTTTCAGTAAATAATACAAATAGTATTGTATCTGACCAACGTAAATTAATATTAATAATGTTATTTGATGTTTTGTTTTTTTTATTTTTAAAATCATTTCTGTTTTTTTTTTATCTTTTAAGTTTTATGATTTTTGTTTTTTGTTAAACTAAACTTATGTCGGGCATGAATGGTTGCATAGATTCATAAAGTTATGTTAGTTTAAGGGAGGGTAATCTTAGGTTATTTGTTTTGTAGTTAAATTGGGTTAATCAGTAGGATATATTGGTGTAATTAGTAAATGTAGTATGAGGTCCGCTATGGGCAGGATCATGTAATATGCCGCACTTTGGTGAAATAAGCCTATTTTCTTATTGACCATCGGAGACAGACGATATTTCCTCCTCTGTGAATCACCCCTTTTGCCTATGGAATGGAATCGTAAGCCGGCAAGAAAGGATCGCAATCCCTTCCTATGGAGTTTTCTTTTTTATTGTTCTTCTTGCCAGACAGATGGAACATTCCTGTACTGGGCAAGAAACAATTTCTTCTCTTAACCATGCTGTTCCAGATGTGCATTCCTGGCAGTATGGTATAGTGCTGTCGTATTTCATGCTGCATTGAATACATCGATGTATCAGATGGATTGACGTTAGTTTGACTGCGAACTTTTGGCCTAAGATTAAATCAGGGATAAAATATTTTTCTTTTCAAATGCAATCTATGTAATTTATTCATGCTCAACACTTAAATAAACTATTAAATTCATCTGTGCGAACTTCAAAATAAAAGTTAAAAATATAGTTAAATGCTAAAGTAAACATACTAAAATAATAATGCTAAATTTTATATATATATGTGCGGAAATAAATGTTTGTGTGTTAATTACTGGCAGTGGCTTATTTTATATTTTTTTAATATTGAAATATTCTTAGATAAGAATTTATATTTATAAATCTCTGTGTCTCACTGAGCTAGTGACATTGGGCTAACAGTCGGAATAAACATATATGTAAAATAAGATCTTAACAGTGCGTATCTGTCTACTCTATAAATTTTCTAGGTTCAAGTGGCCTAGTGGCACTCTGTCGGCAGATACGATAAGACTGCTAGCTTCGATCTTCTCCCCGATTGTTATAATATATATATGTAGTGACCTTCTAAATGGACACAAGAAACAAATTTTAAGTAGATAGTACTGTATCAGTAATAACTGTCTTTAGCTAAAAAAAAAAAAAAGGTGAAATAACATGAAATTTTTAAAAAAAATTCATTAATAATCCATGACCTTTTTTAGAAAGTTACTTACTGATATTATTTAGACATTTAGTATTTCTTTGATGGATATTTAATGATAAAAAAGAGGGAGTGGCTTGTCACAAAACTGTTAGTGTATAGGTTGAGTTGATACAGATTTGTCTTATTTGTCTGTAAGACAGTGGTTGATATTTGTTTATTGATTTTTCTGGTTTATTTTCTCATTGATATTCCAGTCCATAGCATAGTTAGTACAGTATATTTGACTCATGGTCATATAAGCTTCTATTTTGATCAGATTGATTTAGTATTTATAATGCAGCATATGTATGTGCATGTAAGTTTGTGGCATCTTACAACTTCATCTTTCATTCATGTATTTGGTTATGATACAGAATATTATGTTTGACAGTGAAATATTTAAATTTATAATAAATATCTTTGATAACCAATTTAAACACATTCTAAATTAGATAGATGATGGATTGTTAGGCAGACCAAATACATTAACAATTACTTTATTTACTGGGTGATTTTTTTTATTGTTATTTAATTTTAAAAGTGTAAAGAATATTTTTATTCAATTTGACTTAATATCATTTGAAGGTCAGAATTTTTTTTCTCCAAGAGAGAAAAAGATTTATTGAATATTTGCAGCAGTGCAAAAGGTGGGGTTGACCTTTTTGAAGTTGGCCTTTAGAGGGAGTAACCTCTTGATTGGTGGAAGGAATGGATATCTAAGCAATAACCATAACAAAAAAAGATAGACAAGAAGGTAATCTGCTTTTACACAATCCCCCCCCCCCTCTCTCTCGCTATGTGGTTTTCCTTCCAAAATCAAGCAGTTAATATTCAATTTAAATTCAAAAGTACAACTTTTCTTTAAGTATTATTTTCTTATATAGAATTAGCTAAAAAATATTCTTTGGAATATAAAAAAAAGAATGAGAATGTAATCAAATTCAAGCAAGGTATATCACCCTATGTTTTCAATTAACTAACTTTAGATTTAATATCATCGTTTAAAATGCATATATGTGCATCTCCAATTCAAATTTAACTTACCTAACCTTAATCTTTAGTTTTAATGAAAAAATGGAATTGTATGAATTTTGCTATTTTATGGGAAAAATTACGCTGAACTTTTTAACAAAACATATCATAAACTCTAGATTAAAGAATTCGTCTGGCTATAAAAAAATAAAACTTAAATGGAAGAATGTGTGTGTCTAACTTAGTGTAACATGCCATAAATTATTATTGAACGAGAATTATATCTAACCATTCATATCTTATAGGATTACGGAATTGAATGACTGGCTTATATAGAACTATTGGATAACTACCTTCTATTACATGTGCTTATAATTTAACACGAATGGAAGAGCATGAATATTACAAGTGTACATTTTCTTATTGTTCCCCTCGTTTATATGTAACATTACTAAAAATATATTGTAATTTAGAGAATTATGTAGACTTAAGTGAATATCATAAATTAATTAACTATTTGCCTAATGGATAGCCTTGATAAAGTATTATGAATTCCTTGATAAATGTAACTTTAGTCAATGTCAATTGGTGGAAAACTAATGCTCCTTTTGAAATTTGCAAGACTGATTGCTGAGTTATAAAACTGCAATACCACCAGTTAATTAAACAATAAAATATTACTAGAAAACTGCAGCAGTCAACGTCATTTGTCATTATAAAAAGAAAATATGTTGAATATTTAAGCATGCTATATTGTCAGCAATTTCAATTAGCTATTTGTTAAGAACTTTGAAACTGCTTTTCAATTGAATCCAAAATACATATTGTTCCTCCTGTGAAAATTTGTCTATATGTCTATTAATATCTATTCATTTTGTAATCATTATCATTACCTTTGTATATGTCTAAGAGGCCTTATTTACAGACTGTATGAATGAACTTTTATTTTCCAGCTAAAGCAGATTTAATTATTTCTTTTGTTGTTAGTGTATGGTAGATCAATTTAATTGTTTTTTTGTTGTTTTTTTATTATTTTCTTTTACTCCAAGAACGTCTCGGATACATATACTATGAAAATATTATATGGGATAATTGAATATTTTGATATAATTTTTTTTATATGTACATGTATTCTATATGCTTATGTTACCAGTTGAAGTATTTATTTACTATTATGAAGCTAGCCGTTAATTTAAAGAGGGGTAAATGCATAAAAACATAATGTTTTATCTTTGTGTTGTTAGAGATGGTGAAGTCTGTTTAATAACAATTGTTATACCTAAAAATTTGAAGCATTTATAATTCGTCATGAATTAAAAATTTATTTTCAATTTATTGGTCAATGTTGGCATAATATCTATGTATTGAATATGATAAGAAATTATTTTGTGCATGTTATGCATGTGTGCCTGTTTTGTGCAATTCATTTATATAATTGTTAAATTTATAGTCACTTGACTTGTATTTTTCCTTATCGGTTTCGGATGCTGTAATATAGCAAAAAAGATGAAAGAATTGGGAATTTATCTACGAATGAATTTTTTTTTTTATGTTTAAAATGAAATGTGTTGAGTAGCTATGAAGAAAGAATTTGTTAAAGATATATATTATATTGTCAAAAATTGAGAGAACTCTCCCTTAGTTTATTTAAATATTTATCGTGAGTGGATTATATTTCCTAGATTAACATTTGTGCATTATGATGATTATATTATATGAAGTGAAGCAGTATATTTTTGTTTTCGGTGATGAGACTGAGTCCACACCAATATTGAACCTCTGAGTAAGGTTAGGGAGTCACTAGATCTTTGTTTTATTTAATTTAAATTTATTATACAATAAAAGTTGATTAGTGCTATATCCTTGTCTTATTTAATTTAAACTTATCATACAGTAAAAGTTGATTAGTGCTATATCTTTGTCTCATTTAATTTATACTTATCATACAGTAAAAGTTGATTAGTGCTATATCTGTTTTATTTAATTTAAACTTATTATACAATAAAAGATGATTATTGCTATATCTTTGTTTTATTTAATTTAAACTTATTATACAGTAAAGACTGATTAGTGCTATACCTTTGTTCTATTTAATTTAAACTGATTATACAGTAAAAGTTGATTAGTGCTATATCTTTGTCTCATTTAATTTCAATTTATCATACAGTAAAAGCTGATTGCTGCTATATCTTTATTTTGACATATTGAAGTACTATCGTGGTTAGTCAGAAGTGCATTTAGACAATGGGAGGAGCTAAACTCGAACTATAACTTATTAGTTTAAATGGGTGGAACTTTATCAATTTCAATTACTTATTTATTGCAAAAACAGGTAGATATTTTATTCTTATTGATTCATGATATTTCCTTCTGTATTTTATTTGCATTTTACATATTATTGAACTCTATGACCCCCACTGAACTAAGCTATAGTTGGACATTATTCCAAGAGTTTCAATAGTGATTCAAAGTAGTCAGATTAATAGTTTATTCTATTATCAATAGAATTGGTGCCCCAGGTATTTATTCTTAGATGTAGGATTGGTGTTGGGGGAGGGCTATAATATATATATATATATATATATATATTGTACTGCTAATATATAGCTCTCCATATAAATTTGTTGTTTGCAACTATTAAAATAAAATCATATATTTCAATAACGGAAAGATTTTGAAATTAAAATATCTCATTTGAAAAAAAGAAATCTATCAAAGTTTAAAAAGTTTTTTTATTATTTATAACAAAACACAGTTTTCTAAAAGTCAATTCATAAAGTTTTATGAGTTAAAGAGTAATTAGAAGGGGGAGAAAATTTAACTTGGCAAAAATTAAACTTTAGAATAAATTAAGAAAGTGACGTATGTGGTTAAGTGAAAAATCAATAATTCCCCTAAAATACTGTTGGTTAAATATGAAGAAAATATCTAAAAAAGAATTATTAGAAAAAGAAGATTCAACTTAAAATAAGGTCAATCGAAATCTTCCCTGTTAAATTATCCCACCATCGTCCGATTAACTAAACATTGATCACTTTCGAATTTTGCACACCTTTGAAAGCACTGAAATATTCTAATCCAGCCTTTATGCACCAACCCTAATAAAGAAATTTATTATTAATTCCCCTTTTCTTTCTCTCGAGTGTGCAAATGTAAATGATCATTATCATATATCTTAATAAATTAATAAGTTCGAACATAAATAATGAAACAATCCAACTCCCCAGTAAGTTATCCTTGTCTAGTTCATTATATGATTTCTTTCTTTCTATCTCATGTTAATAAGTGGTTTAGTACTTTGATTATAATAATTATAGCTATATACTAACGAGTAAATAATTAATCAAACTAAGTCAGTTAAGCGGCAAATGATTTAAATGTGAAATCTACTATTTATTATCTCTTTCCCCTTTTTATATCCCCCTCCACCAATTACATATAAAAAAACACAATTTAATATAGTTAATATTTCAAATAATGGAAAATTTAATATTAATGTGAAGTTGATTGATTAAATTGGATATTTATTTACAGAAAACAAATGCACATATATAAACTAAATATTTTAAAAAGATTGCATAATGGGTGTGGTCTATACTCCATTTTCCCATTTTAAAAATAATAAACTAAGAAATCAAGTGTACACAACAAATATATTCAAAAAGAAAAATAAATCAATGTTTTACACGCATGTCTAACAGCTATTCCTATGGTTTATAAATATTAATATTATGGGCACATCAATATTTTCATGCTCAATTATATTTATATATGATAGACATCTACATCTCAATTTTTGACACATAAAATGATGCTTAATGAATATGGCCATAGGACACTCAGCATTAGGTGTCGCCTTAATAATTTAAAGATTAGGAAATAAAGAGATCCTGCACACGGCGGATTTAGGTCAGATATGCACATAAGTACCAACAAATATTATACATACTACAAAAAAATTAAATAAAAGGATTAATATGGATAAGATACAAGAAAGTGAAGACAAATTAATTCTTTAAAAACAACAAAAATTAATATTATAAAAAAATATACTCATCTGAGCTTTTGAATTCTATTAAGTTCGACTTCAAAGCGGACCATATAACTACTCAATAGGTTGGATAGGGATTCCTTTCACCAATATATGTGTTAGAGTCTTTCTTCCATCAGGCTATGCTGCTTCTCCTACGGCATTTCCGGGCTTCGGGAATGCACGGGTGGTGTACTGCTGCTAGGTCTACTCCATGATTTTCTGGTAAACTTGAACAAATATGAAGGCCATCTCTATCTGGTATTTGTTCTAGGGTCCGTGGTTATAATTTTCATGTAGACATATTTTTCATGTCAGATTTTACCATAGAAAATTGGCTTTCTTTATAATTTCTTCAGATTGGAAATTACGCTTAGCAAGTTGGTTAAATATGGCTTAAAGTTTTCTAACATGATTTTCAATGGAGATATGATTCATAGACCATTTACGAGCTCTGCAAACTTTTACTTCATGGCTAATAACGGCTTCGCTCCCCTGGAGATTTATAGCTGCAATCAGGATAGAAATGGTTATTCTCAATTTCCTTCTTTTTACTTTCAGTAGCTTTCTAAGATTTCTTTAACAGCAATACCATATCCGAATGGTTAGCTTTCAAATTTCATTTCTTCTTTCTTTCTGCTCTCTAATGGTGATGGTATGAATAAAATATATTAACGAATAAAATTCTCAAAAAAATATAGATAGTCCGATTCCTTGGACAAGCAAGAAATAATTCAATTCTCAGCAAACATATACAGTCCGATTACTAGCCTTAAGCTAGAGACAACTCTATTCTCAGCAAACATCTACAGTCCGATTACTTGCACAAGGTAGAGATAACTCCATTCTCAGCAAACATATACTTGGACAAGCAAGAAGCAACTGAACTCTACACACCTAGTAGGTAACACATATAGTTCCCTTATTAGTCTAATTTCAATACCCCCCTATGAACTATTGCATCAGCCAATAATTCAATTATACTTTTCATATACTTTACATACATTCTTTTATTTTTTATGTCTCAAAGTATGCCTTTTTCTAATATTGGAAATTATACAGTTTCCATCTTGGCTAATTAAATCACCCATTATGCTTTCATTCTTTAGATAAAACCAACTTTTTGATTTTATCTTTACAAACAATCAAAAAGAACAAATTTCTTTTTAATACAAAACATTTTCTTTCCCTCTTTTGTTCTTTTCTAACAGCAAATTACAATTTACAAAAAGTTTTTTTTATTTTTATAAATCAATATTACAAAAAAAAAAATTCCAGTACAATGGATAAAAAAATTTTAATTCTATTTAAGACATTTTTTTAGAAATAACAAAAAAAAAACATTTATGTATACATGTATCGGAACATTACAAATAAATGTTACTACAAGCTTAGTTTTTTTTTTTTTTATAGTTTTGCTGTGCGAATAAAATTTATTAATACATATAATACACACCCTTATACTGTGGGTATAAATAGGAATATAGTATAGACCAACCCAGTTATTTATGTACCATATATAAATATTTACTATACGAATCTAAATTACAATCTATTCGATCTATTAAAATTATACAATTTTAACATGATAAAGATTAGCTGTGCTGAATCCTCAGCAACAGCCATTTTGTGCATGGACATTATATACAGTCTGACACAATATGGTGCAAGAGTATTGGCATTGGAAAATCCCAAATATTAAAAAATGAGAGAGAAAATAATTTGTATAATTTTTTATTGTTGTTTTTTTTTTTTTTGTTGATATAAGTTTTTTATATTGTGCCCTTATCTGTAGGTCATAATAAGGTAGAAAAGGTCAATTACTAAAAAATTTTAAATTTTAAGTTATATTTGTATGATATATAAATAATAGTAGGATAATTAGATTTTATAGTACAATTTAAAGCTGAAAATACCTGGTATATAAAAATGTAATAAATTATTTTAAAAGAAAACAGTTAAATAAAGCTTAATAATATTCTTGCTTATGGTTGTAAAAGCTGGCCATATAAAATAATACAGCTATAAATATTTTAAAAGTATATTAATAATTTGAGTATAATATTTTAAAACTGATAAATTAAATAAATGCTATATGCAATGTATAATTATATTTAATAGTCAAAATTAATAGAGTATATTTTATTATAAACTTTAGGATGGTGAGAGTTATATTTAGTTCTACAATTTTAAAATTATTTTCCAAATTTTTATAAAATATATCAGTTTTGGTAATTTAGACCGAGACATAAATAAAAAATCATTTGATAAAGTTAGTAAACACGTGACTGTATATTATATACCTTCACACACACGCTTGTTAAAATAATAATAAAGTTTGTGAATTTGAAACTAGATATAATTGCCATCGATCCTTCAAGTAAAGGTTAAAATATTAAATATTACTTTAATAATTGTTTTAAAAGTTTAAATGATTTTGGTAAAATTAAAATTGAATTTAAAAATACTAGTCTAAATAATATTTTGAGACATTACGTCATCAATTCTTATTTTAAAAGTCTAAACTGTTATAAAACTAAATGTGTAAATTTGTTCGCGCTAAAAAGTCATTAACCAATCAACGGAGGTAAATTAGCAGACAAAATATAAGAATTATACAGAGCGGGGGGAGAAGTAATGTGTAAGTGAAAGAGAAAGTAACATATTTTTTGTGGCTGATAACATCGTAGCTGGAAAAGTGATATAAATTTAAAATTTAGTATTTATTTTATAAGTTCTTTTGTAACATATAATATATTTTGACTGCCTCTACATGGATTGCTAATGTTAAAAGTTATCTTACCAGGGAATTTTATTCAAGTTTAACCAAAAGCCTACAGTAAAGATGGAAGTACAAGGAAAAATACCTAAAAATATTGCTGAAGGAAAAATATTTGTATTTATGCTCAACCAGAAACTGATTGTTATAACTCAAAGAAATATAATTGGGACGCTATATGAGAATTTAAAAGAGAAGTTACTTGCCGTCAGGAAAAAATTATGACGCACAATTTTATAAGGCTACTTTGAAGTTATTTTATTCTTCTCTATGGGAAAATTTAATATGCGTTTTTATTATAAAGAAAAATTATGTAAAGGTATAATGAAGAAAGAGTATTTATCTTTTAAAAAGAGATATTACAAAAATATAGTTCCAGAATTTTAAAGTAAAGAAAAGTAAAGAAGAATATGAAAGTGCTATTATGTATTTTATGGAAAGGAACCGAAAAACTTTATCTAAGAGGAATTAGAAAAATATTGTAAAGTATTCATTGGAGAAAAGGCTTGATTAAAAAAAATATAAAAAATTAAATTACTTAATGAAAATGGATCCATGGAAACAGAAAATTTTATTGAAGATTTAAATAAAAAGTACCTAGCAGATGCATCGTAAAAGGCGCGGGAAAAGACTAGCAGACAATATTAGAGGAGATATCAAGAATTAATAATTGTATACAATATTGTGAAAACCTAGGATTGTCGTCTATGAATATTTATTAAACAGAGTAATAATTGTTTTGACTTAAAATAGAACATTAAGTGACTGAAGAAGAAATAAAATATTTTTTTTAGCTTTAATATGAACAGTTCAAGAAAGTTTGATGAAGAAGTATCGTAAATATAATTTAAATATTTTTTACTAATTTATTTTAAAATATAAAATGCTATGTGAGATTAGAGAAAACATATAAACATAAATTTAGTAATATTAAAAAAAAAAAAAAATTAAATATAATATCTTAATAGAATGGTAGAAATATTGTTTTAAAAATAAAGTGTATGTATGGAAGTTTTTATATCTACAAGAATTAATGGGATGGTGAAGCCTACAGAACACGATCGAGAAGATAAAGATCGTTTGGTAATTTTGATATTTATTTATAATGCATAATGTATTTTTTTAGATCGTCTATTGATTAGGAATGATGTGTGAAAGTTTAAATTCTATGTTCACATTTTATACAACATTTTTGACATATTATGAGATAGGAGTAATTTTAAATATGCATGCAATAAGTTATTTAAAGTATAATTAATAATATAATATAACAGAACAATTGTGTGATTCTTTTGAACTTTCATGTAATAAAGTATTCAGATATTTTAAAATAGTTTGTATAAGATAAATATACGAGGAAAGTAGTAAAAGATTTTCTTAAAGAACAGCGGTATAGTTTTGAAATAAAATGAATTTTATTATTGTTAGAAATGCAGATAGGAATTTGTCGATGTGCAGCATAGAAAAATCTTGAGAAATAAGATCGGATAGTGACTTGGTAGTACTAGTGTAGAGGAAACCAAGATGATGTTTTTGTTAAGAAATAGGAAAATAAAGTATTTGGATCAGAGTTAGTTTGTGTGATCTCAGTATAGTTAACTAAGTCCTATCACTGAACACATATAGTTTGGACAGTGTTTTTTGCGTATTTTTAAACTTTTTGATGTTATATAAAGCTGAAGAAATAGCTTTAGCATCACTCCTATAATAGAGGTTGGTAGACAGATAAAGGTCACTCCTCTATAGTGTCTTTAAATTCACTGTGCCATTATTGTCAAGGTTTATAATGAATAATATTCTAGTTATATTTTGATCCTATGCATCTATTTTCGCTATTCTTGTTTCGTGAATCTGCATCGTCAGAAAGATATTTTCAAAGAAATAATGAATAAAATAGAATTGCAGAGATGTTATCATTTATGTAAGAATAATTTATTTGCTGGAATGTTTTAGAATTGTGTAATTTTAAAAGTGAAAGTACAAAATATCATAGAGAGAGAAAGAATCATATAATACAGTTTAAAATTAATTCGGAAAAGAATATAAGATTTTATAAAGAGAAATCTAAACAAAGTTTTTTATAAAAGTGATAATAAAATTTTAATGTTTTTTTTTTTTTTTAAATAATATTTAGAAAATAAATATTGCATATTTATTAAGAAAATAATTCAATAATGTGTAATAAACATATACGTGTGCATGGTATGTTAATGATTGTAATTATATCATCCGAAATAAGGCTTTAATGAGTATATTAGGACTAATAAACATCGGATAATGAACTATAAAACTTAATACCAAATGTAGAAGAATGTCTTTGAATTTATGGGATTCCATACTACTAATATAAAACTAGAATTTTATTATTATTTTGTAGAATGTTTACTACGAATGTAATTTGTAAAATTAAAAATATAATTTTTAATAATAGTAGGGATACAAAGTGTTAATAATAATTATATGAGAAACACATTTTGTAACAATATAACTATAATAAGAAATCCAATAATAATAATACTGTATTTTCTTAAGCATTTAAAAGATAAGAGTTAACTAGAAAAATAAGTAGAAGTTTGATTTCATTTTATAAACTGGTAAAATAATTTTGTGATAGGAGAGTAAGGATATCCAATGTACATAATGTAAAATATTGTTATTTGTTTATGTTATTAATAAACTTTGTTGTAAATTTATTTTAAAGTTTTGTGTCCTCGTTGTTATTTCTCCACATGGATGCATGATATCACAATACACTTATAATTGAAACAGATATATAGTTTTTGCACAAAAAGGTAAACATAAAAGTGTTATAATCATTTTGAGAATTTATTAATATTATAAAATTAAAAGATCATAATTATATCATTTATTGGTCATAAGTCGGTTGCCACAATATTACATTAAAATATATGCTATTGTTGCCACACGTATTCTGTAGTCAGATTATTAAAATACTACCACGTACTTATTTATTTATTTCATTTAGGAAGAAATAAGATTATATTATACTATTGTCGTTATTATTATTATTTATTGTTGTTAGTTGCTGTGTAGTGAATTATGACATAAAATTCCCTTTTCATAGTTTGCTACCGTAATTTTAAATCAGTTAGAGTACAATTTATGAACCTGAGATTTTATTTATTTTATTTATTTTCTTCATTTTTATTTAATTGAGCTAGATTCTTATTATGAAGAATATAATAGATGATTATTATTTTAATTGTAGTGAAAAGAGCTTAGAAAGTCGTAAGAATACTATAAGTTAGTTATTTAGTATAGTAAAAGGGGGAATAGTGTTCTTATGCCATTGAGATAGTATCACGTGGATAATATCTCAATGTAGTCTATCTCGTTCCCCGTGTCGTCACTCCATGTCTCATGAAAATAGTAATTATTTGTTAATTCATTTTAAAAATATAACCGTATTTATATTTTAAAAAATTAGAGCTAGTAATCATTTTAATTAATGCTGAATATTTCATTTGTTTATTTGTTAAACTGAGCTAGAACCCGGAATTTAAATATATTATAAATTTTGGAGAGGACGGACGAGAGCGGTGGGGGGGGAGAGGTTAGAATATATATATATACAATGAAGATTATATTTAAAAAAATAAGAACATACCTAGATTGCTAATCAAGATAAAATCTGAAGGCAAGTAATTTTAATTACAGGAAAATGCTAAGGGCCTTTACATATAGATGGCCACTGAGGGAGTTTTCAGAAATGAATTTTGCAAATCAAAATTCCAAAGAAATGTTAAAAAGCAAGTCAGTACAAAAAAAGAAAAAAAGTGAGAATAGAGTCTGTGCATTAGACAAAAATTGATGGGATATAAAAAAAAAAAAAGGGAGATTGTTGGAGGGGCTTGTCTCATCTTTCTTTTTTTTGGTTGTGGTGAGAGCTGAGATGAACTTTGTATTGTCCCAAGTGAAGCCATAATAGAACTGTTTCACCAGAGATTTACTCATATGACACTGTCACACAATTGCCAATATATCCTTTCTGTATTAAATCTAAATCAATGCCCTGATTTGAATTGTCATCTTTCCCAGACCAGAAGCTGAATAACTTTGCAAAAACGAAATCCACATTCTAAACCATAAATTTATTCAGACAAAAAAAAACATGCATGGTACATTATTAAGTAATATCTCGACTACAAAGAAACTTTCAGGTAAGATAAATCATTATACTATATGAGAGCATTTAAACATAATCTTAGAATGTACTCATTGTAAGAAAATAAAGATGCTAAACAAAAAGAAAAGTTTGAGAAGTGAATTGACTCTTGATAAAGTGATTGATTAAGTTAAATTAATATTCCACATAAAATATTAAATACACCTAGGTCTCATTTTACGCGATAGATAGGTTCCTCAGAAAACACGCGCAAACAAAATCATGCAAAAATAGACGTAACTTACCTTGAAAAAGGGGTATACGGACTGTGATTTTTCAAAAATCGCGTAAAAGCAAAGCACCAACATAAAATTACTTTAAAATTCGCGCAAAAAAAAAATAAGGAAATAAAATATGACTAATAAAAAATTTCAAATTTGAAAAAAATTGATACAAGATAAACTTTTTTTAACTATAATATTTAATTTTATTCAAAATAATATATTTTTATGCATAATTTACAGTACAGTAAATTACATTTTTTATACACGTTTTAATGTCTTTAATTTTCAATTCCGTTTAAAAATCAAATTTTGTTTCACATCACATTAATTAAATTTCAGGTCATCTTAAGTAATTTTTAAATTGTTAATTACAATTAAAAATCAGATTTTAATTTTTAATTGTCAAATTTAATTGTGCCCATTACTATTACTCATCTTTTAAAAATAAACTTGCGGACACTAAATGATTAATAATTGATTATGTTCTTTTTTAAAAAGCAAAAACAGAATGTGATTTAAAATGCAAAATTAACACGCACAATGTTTGAATAAATTTACATTATAATCTTGTAAAATTTAATGTGTGTATACATAAAATGTGGAAATCATGATTTTAATTTCATTATTGCATAAAATCTTAATATTATAAAGCACTGAAAATATTGAAATTACTAAGATGAAAGTCGAATTCCAATAATGTGCTATTACTTTCAATATGACGTAAGTGCGCGAAATTTATTATTTAAAGTAATAGCGCATTATCGAAGTTCGACTTCCGGAGAAACGTGAATCGCATAATTTCAAAATCGCATTAAATAAATCCGTGTAAAAAGAGACCCAGGTGTACTTGATATCCTATTTGTTTAATGTCAGTGTGTTTCTTTTAATACTTATTTATTATTAAATTTATGTTGAAACAGTATTATTTTGTCTATCATCCCGTTTGCATACATTTAAGTGTATTAAATATCTGTATGCATGTTTTATATAATGCATATACTAAGTATAAATTATAAATTGTATAATAAATAAGATAAGTTGTGTAAACATTGTTGTATGTGTATAAGCGCACTTACATATATATGTGAATAAAACTGCAATGTAATAGATATTATATATAGTGCAATGCAATTGAATTATTTTATCTTTGAGTTTTTATAAAATTAAAGTACAAATTTATTTTTATTAGCATTTAAAATTCCAATTCCAAAGGTGACAAGATTACACATATAGCTAAATGTTTACAGAACTTAACTGCTTGGGACTAAGCCATCATATTGAATTTTTTAAAATACTGGCCTGAGACACTATTTTCACAATAACTTCAGTTTTAATTATGTTAGAGCAAAAACAATTACATTGTTAGAAACTAGAAAAATTAAGGAAAACAATAAGCATAAAATAAACAGTGATAACTATATAAAAAATAAGAAAAAAAAGAAATTTTCACATCCGAAATAATTATTATTTTATTGTTTGTTTATAATTTGGAAATTAACATTAACTAAAATTCAAATTACATCTTCAGTGATAATTTCTTTGTATTTCTCACAAAATTATCTTTCTAAACATGTATAACATGTCTTACCTGAGATAATCCACAGTTTCACAATCTCCAAAAGTAGTCGGATATGACTTCTTCATTTTTATCTTGTACCCCAAATGTTCTAAATGTCAAAGGCATCTATAAAGAAAAAGATTCATCCTAATAAAAGTTACAAAAGAAATCATCATAGCAATTGGCTTCTTGTCTATTTAAAACTAGAAATTGTAGGCTACTATCTATATCACTGATAAAATGAGTTTCATCTCTTCATTTTATATTTTTTTGTGTACATCAGCGATGTTTATATTCTTTATGCACACAAGTGATGTTTATATTCTTTATGCGCAGACGTGATGCTATTTTGTTACATTTAATGTATCACATAGATATAATTTATTTGCATATAGTCCATTTGTTAGCTATAGACTTGAAAATAATGTTATGAAACATATAGCAAAACCAGAGTGACTCCAAAACATGAACAAGAATAAACAAAAACATAAACAATAATCAGAATTTGATTATATGCTTGCCTTTGTGATCTTTGTATACATATGATTATTAGTTTTATAACTCATTAGTTGTAAACACAAACATATTATATAAACATAATTATAATAATAATAAATCATTATACTTTTTGAAAATCATTATTTTTATAAAAATAAGTGAATTAGTGTAGGTAGAACTTTAGAAAATTACTATAGATATGAATTCTATATGAGCATAAATAAACATATAACTACAAACTAACACAAACTTTAGAAAATTATGATAGATATGAATTCTATATGAGCATAAATAAATATATAACTACAAACTAACACACACTAACTTTAGAAAATTATGACAGATATGAATTCTATATGAGCATAAATAAATATATAACTATAAACTAATCCACACTAACTTTAGAAAATTATGATAGATATGAATTCTATATGAGCATAAATAAATATATAACTACAAACTAACACACACTAATTACAAACTAAAATTAATGAAAAAGATAATTTTTTCAAAAAATTAAAAAAAAAATTTAAAAATTTTACTTACGAATATTACATTGAAGCTCTATTATAGGCCTTGTTTGTGATACATCAGAGAACTTTTCACTTGCAGGTCGTAAACTATTTTTTTTGATTTATCACTTCATGGTAATTGAAAAATTTATCAAAAAAGAAAAAAAAATTAAATACTGTGGTCGATTAAAACTGTTGCCAAAAATCCAAATTTCAATCAATTTTTTTAAGGTAAACATTTTCTGAAAGCCATGTCATTAAGCTATCAAATGGTCATATTTTGGTTGACGACATGCTTATACTTTTTATGTCAGTAAAAAAAGAAACCAACACGTCATTCAACAAACACTCAAAGAGCTCCAATAGCACTTATGGAGCACAAGCAGTTTTAAGTCTCTTTTAAAAGATCATCTGATTCTTGGAAATTATCTCATGTCATAAACACCCGATTTAATTTGTGTGAGAACCAAGAACGATTTTTAAAGTAAATTGTAAAATAGATTTAAGACAAAAGGAAAGCAGTCAAGCTGTACTATTTTATGAATAACTTTTGTCTTCACTAAAGTTAATAAAGAGATGTTAAAACTTAAATCTTAAAAACTGTAAACAACTTCATGGTTTTGCTGGGGGGGGGGGTGAAAGAGTTGATATAAAAAAACCAAAATCAAGCACTAAGGTTCACTCTCTTAAAATTAATAACTCAGTTGTGGCTAAAGGTTATGCCAGATTTTATAATGAAAGCTAGTGGCTAGAAGCCAGGAGATCAGTTTATGATAATGGAAGAAGTTCGAGATCAATGGCCTGCCAAAAAAACATCAAGGACGGATGAGCCCAATAGTGAATGTCAGTGCCAAACACCATGAAGGACACTTCAGCTAGAGGAAGATCAATAAAATTTCTTCCTGCAGAGCTCTTTAAAAATAAATCTTAAATTAAGCTGTTTTAGTAATCTCAAGTTAGCTATGTAATTGAACATTTGTAATTTATAACTTAAGTAATATATATTAAGGCTATAACCTTAAAAATATGCACCTAAAATGTGACAATAGGGACCTCTACAAATCTAAACACAAAATTAACAACTTTACAAGACAAGTAGCTTTAGTTTTATAATGATAATTGTAAAAGTCTTGTCTATATTCAAATGAATAATTGTAATTTAATATTTCTCATAACATGGTAACTATAATCAGTTATTATAAAATATATCTATACTATCCTAATCTGGAGTCATGCCTATTTTCTATATTGTTAATGCATTACTTTATGCTATGCCTTAATTCAGAACAGAGATCGATAATATTAATAACTTTGAAAAGATGAATAGAAGCTCTCACATAGCTAATTTACATTGCTTTTTGGAACACACATAAATCTCCAATTTTAAAACCTACTTTTATATATGTTAGTTAAGCTACTATGTTTTAGCTTATTATAATACAGGTTTGCATGTTAAATAAATTATTTCTAGTTAATAATAGCAAGAATGATATTTTAAAGCATATTATAAATATTTAGTTAAGTCCTCAATATTTATTATCATAAACTATTGAAACAGTAAGATTCAAATTCGAATCTTAAGTTTCACCTTTTCTATCATCTCTTACCCACCACCTTTATTCTACCTAAATTTAAACTTTTGGTATTGAATTGTGTGTGTAGCGGTATTAAAAATATATAAGCATCTGTCAAATTTGCCGTAAACGCACACATACTTCAATAGCAGATTTAAACAGTAAATTAAAATATTTTGATATAATTTCAAAATTCTTTTTTTAGTTACAAAATGTTTGTATAGCTTTATCTATTTTATTTTAAGTTATAAACTTTCATTCATTGATTTCTAATTTTCTAAAATCTTATTTTAAAATAATAACTTTGAAACTCAATTTTAACTTTAAAAATGTAAAAATAAATTATAAATCCCCCGTGTACTTGAAATTTTGCAAGTCATGGTCGGTGATAGATAATGGATTAATTAGAAAAAAATCTCTTAAAAGTTTTAATTGCTGCGAAATGTTAAAAGGTATAAAAACAAATCTGAACAATAGAAAATGTAGTTTTCTGATTTAATTAAAATCTTAAATTCTTGACTAATGCATTGATTCTCCTAGGGGCAAGTATATTGATCGATTTAAAAATTGAAATTTAAAATAAAACATGGCCAGTATAAAAGGACAAAATTAATTTAATTGTTCATTCTTTCTTTTGTCTTGAGTCTGGTGAATCCTGATTTGATTAGTGTGCTGCTGGTCATCAAAAATTAATTTTCATATAGGGGAATATTCAAAAATATTTGAGAAGACGAGGAAGCTATTCTCCTCTGGAAATGGTCAATCAAATGCCCGAACCTCCACATGTGCCCTTCAAAAGTTGAGTAATGCGAATCTGCTGTCAAGATAGACAGAAAACTACCATCAATATAAAAATGAACACCATAACCTGAGTGCTAAAAAAGGAAAGCTGCTGTTATAACCCAAACAGACAATACGCAACTAATCTAAAATGTAAAAATTCATCTCCTTACAAAACAGGTACCTGTACCCAACGCCTTTAGAGTACTCTAAAATTCTATTTCCAAGCTATAGCTAAACTTTATAAATTGTGTATTTATAAAAATACTTATAAATCTAAACTCTGTAAATCTCTTCTAATAATTTAGCTTACCTGACTCTTTTCTACTTTCTTGGGTATATATTTCTATTCTTGCATTTTTTTTACTTTAGTAATAGCATGCCCGGACTCAGCCAATCTTTAAATGTAAATAATAATTAAAACGGTTGCCATATTGTGCGGCAATCGAATCGTAAATCTCTTTTATGTACTTTTGTTGGATGGTCTGCTTGGAAATCACCATAACTTTCTAGTAAATAAATATTTACATGAAATAATGAATACATGTCCTGCAAGTCATATTATTGATATTTTACTCATGTTAAATATTTTGTTCAAATTAGTTCTATATTAATCGATACACATTCACTGTTTTCCTTATTGTAAATGCGAGAGTCTACTACGAAGTAGGTGGCGGACATATTAATTCTTAAAATAACAATCCAAAACTTATAAATTCCCTTTTAAACCTGCTTTTGAGTTTTAATAATAAAGCTAATATATTTCAATAAATCCACTAATTACATTTATTTGAGGACAAAATAAGTTAATTTATTAAATGTTGGTATTGGAAGACCGAGTCGTAAATTTCAAATTTAATTTTAAAAGTAAGTCCAATTTGATACTTATGTTAGATAGATATGTGTTACAGTTTAGAGATGTGATAATTCATCTTCAAGCCTTGGATATCCCGGATCAACAGTGAATAATGTATCCTTGTCGTCTTATATAAGCAGACGTAAGAAATGTTCCCATAGGTTTTGACACCTGTCACGCAGTCAGAGAATAAGTGTGGCACAGTCCCTTATGCCTGATGGTGCTAAATGTTACCACTTTACCTTTTGGGCCCATGGCAAATGCTAGCCCATCATTTGCAGTTTCAATGTACTGCCACCATCGCATCGCATCTCTAAATGTACCACGTTTCTTTGTAATTAATTTTAGTATTTCAAGTGTGACTCTGTCTTTCCATTTCGCAATAAATTCACTCACAAATCAATGTCTGCCCGTAATTAAGTCTTTCTGTAAGATAAATCTATTATTTATTTGAATAAATTTATATGTCCGCAACTGTGATTATTATTTTCTAATTTAAACTCTTGCATTACAAAAAAATAAAATTTGCAGAGGCGTGATCTTATAAACACTTATCCCAAGCATTCAGGTAACTAAATTATATTAATAAGTAATTGTACCTCATTTTGTAAATATAAGGGGTATCGGGGTAATAATACTGCTAACAGAATTTCATTATTACTAGATGTATTCATTAAAATAATTTCAAATCATACATCTGTCATCATATGTTTATTTGTTTGACACACATTCAGAATAGTATCTCCTTGATTATTTAAATATATATAAATGTCTAGATTTATTGTTATTAAATGGCTAACTCCAAAATAAAGTAAATGAGTTTCTTGTATCTCCCTGACACCCATGCCTAAAGAAAGGTTTGCTAATGTAGGATCAGATGCATTGTTTTGTAGTGTGTATTGTGGAATTGATAAACCATGTTCCAAATCAGAAACTGCTGGTAGCTTCCCTACCTATGGTGCGACTCTTCTGACTGGTGGTCGAATTCTGCACTATGTTAATAAAGCATACGAATATGACCGTTACACTATATAGATAAATTAATAAACTAGATCACTTTAGTTAACCCTTTTTGGCATGTTTTATGTATGCTAATCCATGATTTGGTGTATAGTAGTTTCGCAGATAAAAACTATAGATTTAGTGCTTTATTAATTTTAATATTAATTTGAAATTTGGAAAGCATTACGAATGTATCCTTATGAAGCACATACATGTTATATGCCTTCTTATATATATATATATTCTTATTAAAATGAGCTTCTGATTTAAAGACCATCGTCCCATTAGTATTAGTTTGGACAGCTCTCTTTTAGAATTGGAACACAAAGGTCCAGAACTCTATATTAAGCTGCTCCAATCACCTGAACTAAATGTTCTTATATTTTCTGTTAGCAAGTTGTATGATCCACAGGAACTAAATACTTGATACTGAATCTCATGAGTAATTGCACATTTGGGCTGCAAACCTTATTTAGTTTACATAATGCCATAGTTTCTAAAGCTAAGCTGCAAATCGACAGTTCACCATCCAAAATATTATTCAGTTCAGGGTTGATTTGAACATCAGACCTAGTTTATATAAAATGATGTGCATAGGGAGCACATTTATTACTCATTATGTAATTTTAATAAGTTATATTTAATGTTATCATTCTTGTAAGAATTTAACTCTTAAAAAACCTCATAGGAATCGCATAACATAATTAAGAAATGATTAGAAACGTAGATAATATTAGTGTTTTTATGAAGGTTTGTGATGATGGTGTTCTAGCTGTATTTTTATATTGGACAATTTCCATCATTTAATATTGTGTTGAACGTCTTTAGAAAAATTTAATTTTTTTATTTAAATATTCGAAATGCATTCAACTGTTAATAATATCACAGCAAACAGGTTAGTATATGCACCAACTGTTAGTAATATCACAGCAAACAACTCTTAGTAATATAACAGCAAACAGGTTAGTATATGCACTAACTGTTAATAACATCACAGCAAACAGGTTAGTATATGCACAATGCTACGACCTATTGTGAGTTCTAGAGATTCACCTTGCCAGAATTTGGCAAGATTTCTTCTCAAAGTTTGAAGTCCTTTGGCATACAAGACTCAATCCTTTGTCAGGGATTCTAAACACTTTGTAGAATTAATCAAGAACATGAACATTGAAAAAAAAGGACTTACTGGTAAGCTTTGATGTGGAAAGTTTATTCACAAATGTACCATGTGAAGAAGCATTGTCTATTGTAAGAAAAAGATTAAATGATGATAATAGTTTACAAACCAGAACAGCTCTTCCTATTGATAGCATAATGGAACTATAAACATTCTGTATAAAAACAACATACTTTCAATATAACACAGAATTCTTCCAACAAAATCAAGGAATGGCTATGGGCTCACCATTGTCTCCCCTGATTAGCAATGATTACATGGAACTTAAAACCACAGCCATAAAAACTACTCCATATCCACCTAAAGTATGGCTTCGCTATGTGGATACATTTGTTGTATGGCCACATGGTGAAGCATTACTACAAACTTTCTGGACACACATCAACAACATATCCCCTTCAATAAATTCACAATAGAACCAGAACATGAACAAAAATTGGCTTTCTTAGATGTTGTTGTGACAAGACTCCCTCATGGCAAAATCAAAACTACAGTTTACCAAAAACCTACAACTATAGAAAAATACCTAGCCTATACATCTAATCACACCAGAAACACAAAACATGGAGTTATACTATCACTGTGGAACAGAGCAAAAGAAGTTTGTTCAGAAACTGGCAATTTAAAAAAAGAAAAGATCTATTAGAACAAACTCTTATGTAAATAAGAATTTATTTTATATAGCGCATGTTTATAAATTGTAATACATTAAAGATCAGCCTGTCAAGCTATTGTGCATGCGCTTTTTACGAGTGTTAATAATAAATGAATACTTTGACTCCCAACACAAGATATCGTATTTAGGAAAGAAAATGAATTCACTTATTCTATCCAACCCAAATGCTTATATATGGGCAAATCTTAAGTACAGGAAGTGAAAGAGTGAGGATAGACCACTCACTTTAAATTACTGTTTACAATATCTGAATGAATGACATCGGCGAAATTATTGTAAACAGTAATTTAAAGTGAGTGGTCTATCCTCACGCTTTCATTTCCAGTACTTAAGATTTTCCCATATATAAGCATTTGGGTTGGATAGAATAAATGATTCATTTTATTCTTTCCTAAATACTATATCTTGTGTTGGGAGTCAAAGTATTCATTTATTATTAACACTCGTAAAAAGCACATGCACAATAGCTTGACAGGCTGATCTTTAATGTATTACAATTTATAAACATGCGCTATATAAAATAAATGCTTATTTACATATGTTTAAGTTTCATTTGAGAATGACGTTTAGTAAATTCTAGATAATTTCGCTGACATCATTCATTCAGACATCGTAAACAGTAATTTAAAGTGAGTGGTCTATCCTCATGCTTTCACTTCCAGTACTTAAGATTTGCCCATATATAAGCATTTGGGTTGGATAGAATAAGTGGATTCATTTTATTCTTTCCTAAATACTATATCTTGTGTTGGGGGTCAAAGTATTCATTTATTATTAACACTCATAAAAAGTGCATGCACAATAGCTTGACAGGCTGATCTTTAATGTATTACAATTTATAAACATGCGCTATATAAAATAAATGCTTATTTACATATGTTTAAGTTTCATTTGAGAATGACGTTTAGTAAATTCTAGATAATATCGCCGATGTCATTCATTCAGAATCGTAAACAGTAATTTAAAGTGAGTGGTCTATCCACACACTTTCACTTCCAGTACTTAAGATTTGCCCATATATAAGCATTTAGGTTGGATAGAATAAATGGATTCATTTTATTCTTTCCTAAATACTATATCTTGTGTTGGGAGTCAAAGTATTCATTTATTATTAACACTCGTAAAAAGCGCATGCACAATAGCTTGACAGGCTGATCTTTAATGTATAACAAACTCTTATGAAAAATGGTTATCCATCAGCTGTTATTAAGAAAGCATTAAATAGACAACAAAAAGAACCATCAAAAGAAAAGACAATTATTGGTACTGTAATGTACCCATATACACCTGGGTCTCTTTTTACATGGACTTATTTAACACGATTTTGAAGTTATGCAATTCGTGTTTCACCGGAAGTCGCCTTCCGATAATGCGCTATTACTTTAAATAATAAATTTCACACACGTCATATTGAAAGTAATAGCACATTATTGGAATTCGACTTTCATCTTAATAATTTCAATATTTTCAGTGCTTTATAATAGTAAGATTTTATGCAATAATGAAATTAAAATCATGATTTCCACATTTTATGCATACACACATTAAATTTTACAAGATTATAATGTAAATTTGTTAAAACATTGTGCGTGTTAATTTTGCATTTTAAATCACATTCTGTTTTTGCTTTTTAAAAAAGAATGTAATCAATTATTATTTTCTTATTAATGACACTAATCATTAACGTGCTCTTAAATTCCAACAAGAGCTAAATGGTTGTATGTCTGAATATCGTGAGCTTCGTAAACAATTAATAAAATCATCGTCTCAAAGATTAATTACATTGTCACCAGAAAATCATAATAATTAAAATGTGTATAAATTACTGTACTGTAAATTATGCATAAAAATATATTATTTTGAATAAAATTAGATATAGTTAAAAAAAGTTTGTCTTGTATCTTTTTTTTTCAAATTTGAAATTTTTTATTAGTCATATTTTATTTCCTTATTTTTTTTTTGCGCGAATTTTAAAGTAATTTTACTTTGGTGCTTTGCTTTTATGTGAATTTTGAAAAATCACAGACTGCATCCCCCCCTTTTCAATGTAAGTTATGTCTATTTTTGCGCGATTTCGTTTGCGCGTGTTTTCTGAGGAACCTATCTATCGCGTAAAATGAGACCCAGGTGTATTCCAAAAATAATAGACAAATTAAGAAAAATCTGCAATCAGTATAACATCAGAACAGCTTTCCAGAGCCATATGACACTATGAGGAATTCTAACATCTACAAAGCCTAAACTTGAAATGCTGAAAAGAAAAACTGCATCTATGAAATACCATGTGAATGTGTAAGAACATATATTAGTGAGACCAGCCGTCCCATTCAAAAGCACTTGCAAGAACATAAACAGATGATTAGAAGAGAGAAAACAGATATGTCTAAGGTAGCAGACCATGTATGTACCAATGAACATGCGTTCAATTGGGAAAATACAAAAATATTGGATAAAGAAGAAAAGGCACAAAGATGAAAATTTAAAAAAGCTGCGCACCTAACAATGGCAAAAAATCTCATAAGCCAACCTAGTGTGACTATACATAATGTATAGAAACCACTAATCAACTTTGTTCTGAGGAAAAAGTGGAGAAATCGGGAGAAACCTCATAGATAAATATATGAATTTACTACATACTCTTGCTTTTGGCAGGATGGCTCAGTTCGTTAGAGCGTTACCTTAAAATACAATAATCAAGAATCTAAGAATTCAGGTTCGAATCCCATGCTAGTACTTTCACTGGCCAGGCCAGCAACACCTGAAGAAGAGGGGAGAAAAATACCTCTCAAAACGTGCATATACTAACCTATTTGCTATGATATTACTAACAGTTAGTGCATATACTAACCTGTTTGCTGTGATATTACTAACAGTTGTTTGCTGTGATATTATTAACAGTTGGTGCATATACTAACCTATTTGCTGTGATATCACTAACAGATGAATGCATTTGGAATATTTAAATAAAAAAATTAAACTTTTCTAAAGACATTCAACACACATATTAGATGATGGAAATAGTCCAATATAAAATACAGTAGATAATATTAATTTATAATAATTTAGAAATTAAATAATTTAAAATGCCTAAAGATGAGACCCTGTATCTAATACAGCTCATCATGGTAAAACACCTGTGAGTGTAAATCCCCATGCACTTCCATTATATCAATTAACTTTTATATTTTAATAATTAAATATTTTAAAACATAAATGTTGATTGTGTTATTTGCAACTTGTTCCTAAATCTTATCCAAATATATTATAATTTACTATTATTAATGTATGTATTATCTAGTCAGCCATGTGTGTGTGTGTTCAGTTAATTTATTAATAACTTATTCATAATTCCCTGCATCTCATACTCCACCCTTTGCTACTGCCAGCTCGCAAATCAAAAAAGACTGAGTGTAACATCCTATCTGTCATCCATAGGGTAGTAAATCATGGAGCATTGATGAAGAAACTGAGATGTGATCTGATTTGGGGTCTCAACCCCTCATCTAGATCAACTTTGGGATAATTTGCCAAAACTGGATTTTGTTGTGTGAATGTGCAAATCTTATAGATACAATATGTAGTTTTAACAAATCGTTTTTCATAATATAATCTGTTCATGGTATATCTATTTTATTTTAATGATTCAGTTATGCCAACTAACTAATTTAAGAATATCTGTTTTTGAATGCCAATACAACTTTATGAGTTATAACCCCGGGAATGACTATAAAATAAAAAAAAGTTGCCTCCCAAAATTTATTTGAAACAGTTACATTTTTAATTGTCCTGAGCCTATGGGTTATATAACCCTGGCACCAACTAAATAAATTAAAAACTGGTGCTGTGAGCCATTGGATAAAAAACCAAAAGAAACTGATAATGAATTCGATGAGTTAATCTGGAAATGTAGTTATGTTCTGTGAAGCTTTCTAATATCAAGAATGAACAAATACAGATGTAACTTGATTAACAAATACATTAGTAATTTATAATGTATAAAGCCTAAATTGACTGGACATGGTACAATATATATATAATAAAGTTTAAATTTTGTTTTTTAAACATTGTTTTAATATAATTTACTTGTTTTTAGTGTGTTCTATATAACTGGTATTTATATTTTTATACTTCTCTTTATTTTGTATGTTAATTTAGTTTGAATTATATCTATTATTTAATTTTCTTAATAATTATATACATATATGCATGACTTTATTAATTTTAAACTAATATATATTATTTTTTGATTTTTTTATTTATATTTTTTATTAATAAAGCTATTAATAATATATAAAAAAATGATTTTAGTAGAGTATATGATCTACAAATGACATATTTAATTAACAAGTGTTAACCAATATGTATTAGACATATTAGCATAATCAATAAATAGATAGCAACATAAAGAAAATATTTGTAATAAAAGTAATCAAAGATTTTATAGAACAAAAAAAAGTTGTTAAATTTTTAAATATTATTTTAAAAATAAATGTCGAAGTATAAAGAAGGGCAAACTGTTTCCCTCTCCCTAATCTCATTGTATGCCTCTGTTGTGTTAAGTATAAAAGTCTTTGGATATTATTAAAACATGGAAGTGGTAAACATTTATAGCAGAATATGAAAAATTATAAAAATTAATATATATATATTAATCATATCCCAGAACATACTCATGCCAAATATGTTACTCAAAATTATTTTGCAGGCAGACTCATAAAGAATCATTTTAATAATCTTGCAAATACAATTTTACTTTTCATTTATTAGTCTGCATGCAAAATAATTCTGAGTAACATATTTGGAATGAGAGTGATCTGGGATATGATTACAATCCCCAGTGTTACTTATTCAAGCAGTAGTAAAAGTTATTTATGTGGTGTTGAAATTAGTAATATAAATTAATAAACCAAAAGTTCTTTTTTTTAATTATGATGTACAATTTTATTCATTCATTAGACTTTCTTCTTGAGAAAAAGAGAGATAATAATAAACAAAAAGTTAATAATCAGTTTTGCAATACTATACAAATCAATTCACAAACCACAAATACACCCACCTATATTACAAACTGGTTCTTTAATTTGTTTACTTGACATCTTATAAGGCTATTTTTAAATATCCTCTACAGTAAACATTTCTCTTTTTCCCCATATGTCATAGTTTCGGCCAGGAGGCGAACCCGCAACAACTGTCTGCACCAACATTTTTACTAATTCTCTATCTGTTTATTTTCATTCTAAGCCAATGAAAGCAATAATTATGTAATAATCTTTCTAGCATAAATGTGTTCTGCTATTCCATGAAAGCCATGCTTAAATTCATCATTATTAAAGACATTTTTAAAAAATCTGTTATATGCTCAGTATCTTTACAAGTCTATATTCAATATCATTACATTCCAAAAAACTGAAAAACATAATTTATATTATAGATTGCCATTATCTTTCAAAATATTATAGAAACATTCTTAATTAATATTTTTTTCAGTGCTTGTGTCCACATCTTATTTCCATACAATAAATTTGACAGAATATCATCCTCAAAAAATCTTAATTAAAATAGTTGCTTTATTATAATGAAATACTTTATCTTTAAATATATTAAATAAAGCACAATGACAATGGAGCTTCTATTGTATTTCAGTACCAATATGTTTTTCTCTCTAAGAAGTTATCAAAATATTTGACCATTCAAGTCAAAAGTTACTAAAAACTTTACAGATTGCTCAAAATATTATAAACATTCTGAAGACGATTATCTTATCAGAAAAACACTGGTAATCTAGAAGGGAAAAAGTAGATATATCAAATAATAAAACATTCCTTTTATAAAAGCAGTTATTTCATTTTTAAATATTTTTCTTCTATTAAATTAACTATTAGTTTTTGCTGAAATGTTAGTCTTTTAATATAGATAGCATTTGTCAGTTAGTCTTATGATAACAAAATGGCTGGACTAATCATATTTAAAGAGATGGAAATCTTCCTCTGATATAGATAATATACAAAAAAAGAAACAGTTAAATATTATATAACAAATAAATGAGATAACATAAATGACTTTTCTAATCTCTGATTTAATTATAAAATTATAAGTATTGATGAGCATGAATCCCTTAGACCAATTACAGATGCTTTAATAATAATAAAGAATATTTCAAAACTAAATTTAAATAATTTATAAATTATTTTGTCAGATACTACCAAGTTGAAGCCCTCAGAAATATAATTAACATATATATCACTTAATGAAAGAATTTTCCATTCAACCACAATATGACCCTCAGTGGATCTATAAATTTTAAAGAAAAGACTTCTTTACAAAAGATAAAAAAATATATTATGCCACTAAAATCAGATTTATTGAAACCTTAAGATATTCCAAATTTGATGGCTTTGCATATAAGTATACATGATTTTAAAAAATGACATTTGAGATGTCTTCACAAAGCTAACAACAATAAATTTAATATTAGAAATGTCATAGAAAATAATATCTGACTTCTAAATAAATTACTATAATACTGTAACAGTCAGATTTATACCTTCATGTAACAAAACCTAGAATGCAGGCAAAATATCTTAAAGCTGATCGAAATGGGATGGTGAGATCCCAGGTCCAAACAAGCTTCAACCTATTTACAAGTGCTCTATGGTTTAACACCCTATGAAGTACATTTCTGAGCTTCCACTTGGACCTTAATTTAATCTGCAAGCCAGCTCTGAACAGGAGGAGACATGAGACCCAAAGATTAATTAAATAATGACTAACTAAAGTTAAAATGGGCTAATACACACTAATTTAAGGTTAAAATTAACACTTAAAACTATAGTGCATATAAAATATTAAATATAATAAATGAATTGGAATTGGATCATCAGCAACAAAATGAAAATGAGATAAGTTTAAATACTTATTAATAAACAAAATTAACAATAAAATTGAAATAATAATTATACAATATTAAATATGTGAAATCAAATGCACACAGGTATTACACAGTGAGATGAGACTAAATTAAGTTACAGTGTAGCTCATCACAATGCAATAAATAGATGTGTGTGTGTGCAGTTAAGAAATTATGTCTATATCAGTTAATATGCGAAATTCCTATCCTTATGTTATGATTTGCAAACTTACAAATTACTACACTAGTCAAAGACATTAACAATTACAGTGCTAATATGGTCACTGTTTACATATATACCGTAGGTTATAAGCATATAATTAAGCTCAAGAATGATGCAGGTTTAGTCTAGTAATCAAGGGTTCATTAATTTCAGACTAATGCTGAATAATTATTTAACAAGAACTGGTTACTTTATATCAACACATATTGTTATGGCATAGACCTAATTATTAAGAACAGGTTGCAGAGCAAGTGGGTAGTCATTCATGTGATTCCATATCAAAATATGCAGTACCCTAAGACCAAACGGCTTACTATCATTAAAATACAAACATTCTGGGTTTGTAAAACTTGGGTAGGCTTAATAAATGGGGTGTCAATCTTTGTGCTCCAATTCTATAAAAGAGTCTTACCAGAACTAAGATATGGAGACAGCCTCCACCATGAGCCCATTAAAAGCTATAGCAACACATTATGTTCAAAATGTACTTTGTAAGAACACACTCGCAATGCATAAAGTAAAAAACAAATATGTATAATAAAATTAAATGTGACTAAAAACAGCTTCTATCTGCATAACTAATAGAACCCAGTTCTTAAAATAAGCATCATAATCATGCAATAATTAAGGGACTAAAAACTAAATTAATGATCTAGTTTAATAGATACTCAATCTGCATTTCAAGTTGGATTTTGCTAGGGAGGAGAAAGTATATTTAAATGGTAATTAGAATACATTAACAAATGCACTTTAATATTATCTCTAAGGTTAGTTATCATTTTGGCTAAATGGATCTCTAAAGTTACAACGTATAACTCTAAATGTACAAACCATAGTAGATACTAAATAATATAAAACTAAATCAAAGTTATAATAATGAATGCAGAGCAATCAGTTATTATTTCAACATAATAGGATTTCAAAACAGTGTGCTAAGGAGCTACACCAACATTATTAAAACTTATTAAAATTAAGACATCAATTATCATATCTTCACTGAATGTTTATCAAAATTAAACACTCACTGTTTTGAGATATTTGGCATGTCATAACATATAAGAAGATAAATTTAAATGAAATAAAAGAGAATATATAGGCATAACTACAGTAATAATGGATTTAAATAACAAATGTTTACAGTTATTATATTTTAGAATAGATAAAATTAAAATTTATAGATGTAGTCTTGGGTAACATTTATACAAGTTTTATATATTACTTTAGAAGAGAGTTTAAAAAGTTAGATTCTGAATGTTCATTTTTACATTATAAGCTAGCTTTAAATAGATTAGGTTTAAAGTTCATTTAGCTTTCTGTGGTGTTCTGGAGACTGTTACCTAACTTCTTGCAGCTTATTCTTGAAGCACATTAGATGGTAGATGTAAAAAAAAACTCTGCATCTCTGGATAGGCAGCTTGCCTTAGTTGTTGTCTTCTTGTGGAAGACTTGTCGGTAAGAACATCTCCCACCTCCACAATGATGATGTGCCAGTTAGCACATATGATGGGACTAGAGATCATCATTTTCCAGCAAGGAAACAGCAAATCTCGCCCTCCTATTCTGTCATATCGAAAATTAAAATGGTATGGAGTGTAGTGGCAATGCTTCTTTAAAATTTTACAGAGTAAGATATGTAATAATAAAATATGGCCTTTTTATGAGCCCAAGATCAGACTATAATTTTGATGACAAGATAATTTTTCTGCAAGTCAATCCATTAGCATCTCTTTAAGATTTTATATTGTATTTGTTAAAACTACTCAAACCTTTATTTCAGTTTTCCGACAGAATGTTTTAAACTAATTTTATCACTTCTAATCCCTTAAGACCTAACAATAGTTCTAGTTGAATAGATCTTCTTTATAAGAAAATATATTTTGAGAAAATATTATTTCCAAAATTAAGATTTTAGACTTCTATCTCATGCCAAACCAACACAGGTGAGTATGGCATAAATTCTTGTTTACAATAATTTTAAGTCAAAACTAGAAATTACAAGAAATAATCAAATAATATTACATTATATATGTATCGCACTAAACCAACACAGATGCATATGGCATGATTCTTGTTTACAATAATTTTAAGTTAAAACTAGAAATTAAAAGAAATAATCAAATAATATTGTGCTATATATGTATCATGGTAGTACGTGGGCTACCCATATATACATGCAATTTTAATGTATAAGATGATAATTGATTCTTTTAATGAAATAAAATTTACAATTCAAAATATATTATTTTTAAAATAAAATACCTGCTGTAATACAGCTATATCTAAGATATTACAGACATTTATCTACATATATAGAACCAGGTGGGAATTGGATAGAATTTAAAAAAATATAGAATAAAATGTTTTTACTCTTTAATAAAAAAAAATTGTAAAACAAACGGTTGGCTTCTTTTATATACAACATTACAACATTATTTATTATAAATTCAATCTACTCCAGTTGCAATTTCAGTATTGCATCACACCAGCCCCTCATGCAGAGAAGCATAATACCCTGAGGGTACCTATAGCTCGACCAAAATTATACAAGGTATAATTATAGTCACATTTCCGAGCTACACAACTTCTCCTGCTGCTAAATTCAAACCCTATCATTCAAAGCACTTTATTTGTTTTGAAGTAAACTTCAGGTGTCAGCTAACTACAAGAAGTCGTTAACATGCCTTGAATGACAGCTATTAGTTCAGCACCTGAATATCCTAACTAGCTCAATCGAAAAAGTAATATAATAAACTGCTTTAATTAGTGTATTAGTAAAAGAATTGACCAACAAATACTAATTTCCAAAAATAATTTATTTTAAATACTTTACAATTAATTAGAGAACTATCTCATCCCTTACTTGAATAAAATAATAATTACATAATATCCCAGGCACACACACATTATAATAAACATAAACATTAAATAAACATAAGCATTAAAATATTGTATACCACGCACACACATTCTGTCATATAAACTGTTGGTTTATATGCTTTGACAAGTTCTAGGACTATAGGTTTATTATATTAACCTGCACATAAATAGTTCATTTTATGCTGGTTATAGAGTTCATTTCTGTTGACTCTGGATATCTCAAAGAATGCAATGGCAACTATAATAAATTACTGACATAATAGGAATGGGAATAAAGAATAATTAATATTGCATATAGGTTTTTTAGATACGCATTCCTCTGGATAGACAGCTGCTTCTTTCTCCTTGTGATGCATGTTGTACCAACTGGTTGGAATTTGGATTGATGATGAATGTGGTTCCTTGCTGCATTTCAGTCCAGCAGACAAATGTTCAAATGGCTCAGGTTGTTAGATATTCATTGCAACTAATTAAAGACCTTCAGATATTCTAGGGCAGTCAGAGACTGGAGTACAGCAGCATACCTTGACTCTAATTAGCAATGCATGTCTTCTTGGTGTTAACAAAAAATAAATTTATTTGCACAGACTGGAATAACACTGCTAAAAAAAATATGAGGATCATGAGCTTTTTTAAAGCCCTATTTATATGTGGTCCTCCTATTGTTCAGCTTGATTAACATTTAAATTAAATTTATTAATTAAATTCCCATTTTTTATTTGTTCACATTCCTTCCAGATTAATCTATTTAGGATAAGATATAACTTTTTTAATTATTCCCATTGTTTAATTGTAGCCATTGCTAATTAGTAATTCCCATTCCATCTTGGTTTATCAGTCGTGCAATCTTTGAGTTTAACTTAACTTTTATGTTACAAATTTTATTTTAGTTTTTATTCAATATTTTATACACACACACACATATATATATACATTTTAACATATTTTTAAAATCAACACACGCATCTCTCATTCTTAAATAAATGATAAGAGAGCAATTTTTAGTTTTTAAGTTTTCCTTTTAAATTCACTAAGTTAAATTTTCTCCCCCCTCTAATTACTCTTTAATTCATAAAACTTTATGAATACTGCAGCATTTTGTCTTTTGGCAAACTGTTTTGTTTTTTAAAAAAAACTCTTCAAACTTCTACGTGAAACTTCTCTTTATTAACTTTTAATTATTTCTTTAAAGAATCCTTTTTTTCTCTCTCTAAATCTTTAAACTGTTTATAAATTATTTTTATCTTAGTTTTTTTAAAAAATAAAATTATGACATGTAACACTGTTCATTAGCAGTACAATATATATATATATATATGTTAACACATATCCGTGTTAGTGTCTTTATACATGTACTCATGAAGGGTTTAAAACTGACATAGATAGAGCTATAAGAGGAAATAAGTGAAACATATATGAGGTTAGGGATATACTGTTTCAATACCATATTTTATAGGTTGAAAATCACTTTCATTATGATCAGAAAACATTACTATATAATCTCTTCACGTCATTGAATAAATTTGTGCTTTTAAATTATTTCTTTAAAATTGAAGTTTGTTGCAGTTATGAAAATAATTTTCAGACTGTCATTGGGAATTTCTCAAATATTATATTTATTATATTTCAAAAAGCTTGATTACCATTAGCCAATGTTTTTCTGTGTTTTCTTTACTATTTTCAAAAATAACCATAATATTCTTTTATTTCAAATTAGTACTTTGTCTTATAAAACTTATGTGCAAAGTAAATAATTTGGGCTAAAAATAAAGTAGTTTTTCTTTTTGCATTAACACAAAAAATAAATAATTTTTGCTGAAGATTTGGATGATGATCTGTTCCTGATACAGTTATCTCAAATTGTTTTCAAAGGACAAACTTATAACTTTCTAATTTATTACCAATTTTAAGTTAATAAAAATCACTCTGAATACTTTAAAAATAATGCATCATAATCCTAAATAAAAATACACTACTATTTTAAAAATAAATTTAACTTGTTTAATGTCCAGGCCGCGATATTGAATTTTTTTAAAATCTGACTTGAGAAACAATTTTCACAATAACTTCAGTTTTAATCATGTTAAAGCAAAAAACTTTAAATTGATAGAAACTAGAAAAACTAAGAAAAACATTAAGGCTAAGACAAATAGTGATTACAATTTAAAAAATATGAAAAAAAAAATATATTCAACATCCGACATAATTATTACTTTACTATTTGTTCATAATTTCTAATTTATCATTAATTAAGTTTAAATTACATCTTCATTGATAATTTCTTTGTATTCCTCACAAAATTATCTTTCAAACCATATATAATACTTCTCACTTGATAATCCATAGCTTCAGAATCTCCAAAAGTATTTGCATAAGAATTCTTCATTTTTATCTTAAAAGTTGACAAATCTCAAAGGCATCTATAAGGAAAAGATTCATCCTAATAAAAGATACAAAACAAATCATTTCCAGAAGGTGGATATGCATTTGTCATCATAACAATTGGCTTATTGTCTATCTAAAACTAGAAATTGTAGGTTACTGTCTGTATCACTGATGAGTTTCATTTCATTTTATATTTTTTGTATACATCAGAGATTTTTATATTGTCTATGTATACCAGTGATGCTATCTTGTTATATTTATTGTCCCACAGAGATATAATTTATATGCATATAGCTCATTTGCTAGCTATAGACTTGAAAATAATGTGATACAAGATGTGGCAAAACTACTGATTTCACAGCATGAGTATCAAAGCATGCAAGAATCAGAATTTGATTCTTTGCCTGCATACAATTCCATGTGATATATGCATAACCATTGTGGTTATCACTACACCACCATTTGAAATCTCTCTTTATTGGTTTTAAGTGTTTATATTTTCACATGGTATTATGCCCAGTAAATTTTATGATAGCTTTATCAATTGAAACCTTTCTGTACATTTGATAATCATTTTATTTTTACATTGCACTGCTCTATATATGTAAATCATTACTGTTATACAAACACAAACATGCAAACACAAATACAAACATAATAAATCATTAAACCTTTTGATAATCATTTATGTCTATAAAATAAGGTTGGTCCAAACTTGGATCAGAGACCCAAAATTACATGGTATAAAAGCACTTTTGTTACAAATTTATATATTGTATAATAGACACAATATAAAAACCACTTTTGTTATAAAAAAAAATTATATATTGTATAATAAAGAGCATAAATGATTTAATATTATATAATTTATATACTACAATTTTTGCACACATTTTTTAATCAAATAATACATTAAAAAAGTCTAAAATAAAATACTCACCTGTAATAAAGAACTTCAAACCTGGAGTCTTTGTAAAATTGTCTATACTTACCTGTTCTGCACTTATGTTCGAAGGCATATTATTATTACTGGATGAAGGGCCTGGTCTACTGCTAACTTTCGCAGATACATTTGGTTTTTTTTTTTTTTGCTTTTTGGCTGATAATGGGGTTTCTTCTTCTTCTGATATCAAAGCAAAAGATTCTAAATTGCTGGACATAACACTATCCTCAGAATCAAAGGGCCTAGAAATAGCAAACGTTTTGGAGCTGGTAGAATCTGTTTCTGAATCCATTTCTGCCATTTGTTTTATTTACGTACTATTTTTCCCATATAATGTAATAAATTGAGAAAAAATAATAATAATAATTGACTTTATTCATAAAAAATTAATAGGAAATTCATTTTTTGTCAGAGAAAAATATGGCATATACTTACTGAAAGAGAAAAAAAAAGGCATAGAGAGTGAAGGTGTAGCCACATGCGTAGTCCACCCAGTTTTTCCACAATTTAAAAAAAGAATACAAATATTTCAGCAAATCAGCACATGAATGTGCAATGCGCTGTTTGAAAGCAAATGGTTTTAAAATATTGTTTGTAAGTGCAATTGTCAGATAGCATTAAATTCTTAATAATGATGTAAAGTGGTTGAGAGAAAAAGCAAATAATTAATTATAGTGAGTAATGGTTTAAAAATATAACAGTTTAAGAAAAAATTATAAAAATTTTTTAACACAATTAAAATTTCCATTATTTATCTAAACAATCAAGAATTTTTCTAAATCAATGTTTTTCAGTCAAAATAAAAAATTAAAAATAATTGTTACTACTAAGGAATGTATATTTACCGATAGAATTAAAAATATAGTGATTAATGAGAATGATGTTACTGCTTCATTAGATGTAACAGAAATGTATGGTTCTATTGATAGAGTGTATTCCATAAAAATAATTAAACATAAGACGAGCGTCTTTTTTAATTGATTGATATGTTGTTTTCTTTCTTTCCTGACGTAAAAAATATAAGCATGACATCAACCAAAATATGGATATTTGATAGCTCTCTGTCATGTGATTCCAAAGATGTCTACCACAAAAAAATCCAATGAAATTTGGATATTTTACAGCAGTTTTGATCAAGAAGAGTATTTAATTTTTTTGTGTGTTTTTTCATTAATTTTGTAATTTTCACAAAGCAATAAAGATAGAAAATATATCCCCGCCTTCAAATCAGCATTTATAGGATGTTATTCACAAACAAGGCCTATGATGGAGCTTCAACGTAACAGGCTCGTAAGTATAAGATTTTAATTTTTTTTTTTAATTTTTTGAAATAATGATAATTTTTATTCATTTTAGTTTGTAGTTGGTATGTGTTTCTATAAATTATATATTTATTTATGCTCATATAGAATTCATATCTACCGTAATTTTCTAAAGTTCTAATCCATTTATTTTATAAAAATAATGATTTTCAAAAAGTTTAATAATTTATTATTTATTATTAAGTTTATATGATATGTTTGTGTTTACAAGTAATGAGTTACAAAACTAATAATAAAATGTATAGAAAGACTGCATATGCAGGCAAATAATCAAATTCTGATTCTTGTTTATGCCTTTATACTCATGTTTTGGAGTCACTCTGGTTTTGCTATATGTTCCATCACATTATTTTCAAGTCTATAGCTAACAAATGGACTATATGCAAATAAATTATATCTATGTGATACAATAAATATAACAAGATAGCATGACTTGACTTGTGTGCATAAAGAATATAAACATCACTGATGTCCATAAAGAATAGAAACATCACTGATGTACACAAAAAAATATAAAATGAAGAGATGAAACTCATTTTATCAGTGATACAGACAGTAGCATACAATTTCTAGTTTTAGATAGCCAAGAAGCCAATTGCTATGATGATTTCTTTTGTATCTTTTATTAGAATGAATCTTTATAGATGTCTTTGACATTTGGAATTTTTGGAGTACAAGATAAAAATGAAGAATTCATATGCGACATATTTTGGAGATTCTAAAGCTATGGATTATCTCAGGTAAGATATAGTATACATGTTTTGAAAGATAATTTTGTGAGGAATACAAAGAAATTATAACTGAAGTTGTAATTTAACGTTAGTTCATGATGAATTAAAAATTATGAACAAACAATAAAGTAATAATTATTTCGAATGTTCAAATTTCTTTGTTTGCTTATTTTTTAAATGGTTATCATTATTTATCTTAGACTTATTGTTTTCCTTAGTTTTTCTAGTTTCTATTAATGTAATTTTTTTTGCTCTAACATAATTAAAACTGAAGTTATTGTGAAAATTGTGTCTCAGGTCAGTATTTTAAAAAATTCAATATGGCATTTTGGACCGAAGTAGTTAAAAAGTAACGGTGTTTGTAAATATCTAATAAAATTTGTTATTGATTCTTTAAAATTTTTTGATGATAACAATGTTGCTTCTTTTGAAGGTGGACATTATAAAATGTCTAAAGGTTGGCATATGGTCCTGCCTATTGTTGCATAAGTTTGCAATTTTGTTTTGTCTACATATAAGAGTAGTATTTTAACTATGTGCACATTTAAAGATATTAAAATTTACAAAAGGAATTAGGATGATATTTTTGTTTGTGGAAATACCAATATTATAAATTGGTTTGTAGAGGAGTTAAATAGTTTGAATGGCTTGAAATGGACTGTTGAAAAGAACAGGACAAAAATATGTACAAAAAAGGAGATATATAAATTGTAAATCAAAAGTACCAATTATGTCTAAGATAATCAATTGATGAAACACTTTGTTACTTTTACAATACTTTATTATCCACCCTTTCTTTCAGTTAACAGTTTCAATATAAGGTTCTGAAAAAGATTGCTGGGGCAATCGAAACTTAACTGAAGAAAAGAGTGGATAATAAAGCATTGTAAAAGTAATAAAGTGTTTTGTCAATTGATTATTATATGGTATACATTTGACAATGCAATAGTAAATAGTAGTTATTATACTTTGTACATCTAAGATAGAAAGTTTTAGATCTTTTTTGTTTTGTAATGAAAAATTATGTTGTTATCAGTGTGATAAATTAAAAAATATTGAAATATTTACCAAGAAATTGCATGAAGTTGGTTATAAGATTGAACAGATTAACAATAATTTATGTCAATTTAAAAAAAGGTTATAATGATTTAAATGAGTTGAAGATTGATAATAAAAAATGGATATTTATTCCATATATTTCAAATGTTTAAGTGAAATTTTTTAAGGATATATATAAGCATGTGTTTAATATTTCATTTTGTATTACAAATAACATTTATAAACTGAATAATTCTAAAAATGTCATACCTGTCAAGCAGAAAAGTAACATGCATCAAATTTTTTGAAAGAAAATTAAAGGAATATGAATTGTTATCCAATCATGTAAAAAGTAAAGATAATAGAGTCAATGACCATTACAATTTTCTTGGATCATGAAAGGACATGTAAATAATAAGTTTGATATCAAAAATGTTATGATTCTTCATAAAAAGAGAAATCATAATAAAAGAAAAATTAAGAAAGACAATTTTAATAAATAGAAATAAAATCAATATAATTAGTATATGAACTGTTAATGTTAAAATTCAGATCATAGGATTTTGTTTGATGATGTTTGCTTCCATTGATTTTTGAATTTAACAGCAGTTGAAGAGGGTTAAGGAATTAACCAAAAGTATTTCTCCAGATTAAAAGATGGTATATAATACTTAATTATTATTATATTTACTACTTTTATTGTTATATATATATATTAATCCATTTGTCCATTTTTGACCAATGACATTTTAACAACTAGTATCTTTAGACTGAATGTCTGTTTGCTCAAGAATTCATACAAAATTACAATGCCATGTGGTCCAGAACTGAAAGTTATCTGAAGACCTTATGCCCAGGATCTGATACTCTCCACTGCACTAAACAACAGGATGATATTAAACAATAAATAATTAAGTAATCTTATGGTTACTTTTTGGGGCAAATAGAATAACACATGACCCCAATATTAATGGCAAATGCAAAAATTCTATTCAGATAGCAAAATTATTTTTTTTACTTTTCTCAGTCAGGAAGCATTTACTGATGAGCCACTCTTATCACTAAACTAAATTAGCTAAAACATAAATTTGTTTATAATAATAAACCTTAACATTATATATATATGTATGTATAAAACAAAAGCTACCGGATAAATGCCAAGAAGCCAAGTTAATAGAGATCGTCTTGGTGGATGTACAAATTTCCTGACATATAGGAGTTCGTCAACAAACACGGAGGTGCAACAAAGAACCAGCCAGCTAGAAACACCTGCTAGAACTAAGAACATCAAACCGCTCCCTAAAATAAAAATATTTTTTGAGTTTAAAATTATATTACAGATGGATCTTAACATTGAAAAATATTATATATATAAAATCTTCATGATTATGATTATTGAGAATACATTTATCTTCATTATAAAAGAAAAATACCATATGTGTTTTTATTATCAATGAATAATTAAAAATATTTATTTAAAATATTCTAGTTAGTCCATGATTTGGACAAACTACATCAAAAATGTTGTAATGGCAAGCTGACAATCTATTATTTAAAAAAAAAATATTGATATTATTCATTTCCCGTTTTGCAACTAAGAAGCAGTTAATAATAGAAGTTTTGGAGAACAAAAATTAACTATTTTCATGCAACAATTAACAAAAGCTCTATATATTTCATGTTATATTAACTATTTTATAGATTTTTTTTTTTTTTAGGTAATCAACTTCAACTGATATATCCATTTCGATGTGTCGCTGGCACAGAAAATGAATAACAAGATCAAATTCAATTTAGAACGAGATGATGTTTTGTTATATTTTTCATAAATACCTAAATATTCAGCATGATATAGATTAGAGAAAGTCTTCATGATCATCTTTTAGGATGATTTTCATATATTACATTCAACATGAATTTTTATTGTGGAGCTAATTGACAATACTGCTGCATCTTGAGAATGGTTTTGGACTTCTGATATAAATAAACAAAAGTATGTGTACAACTTTGCATATAAAGTAAATCACTTGGAAAAAAGGCATACAAATGAATTAATTATGCTAAATAATTGTGCATAATAATAATAATAGATGTAAATTATTTTTAATTAAACCTTTTATTATTATTAATACAAAGTGTTACAACAATATCTACTCAAATTAACATTGAATCAACATACAAATATTCATACTAGAAATTTACAAACTATTATACACAGAAAATCCTCAAGACACACAAACAACAATGCCTGGAATTAGCAATAATCAATTACTAAAAAAATTTAAAAAATGGTCATGAGAATAAAAATATTTTGATTTTATATTAAAAATAAACCTTTATGCATTACCAACATCATATTTCCTCCAATACAAACGTCTATATAAAAACATTAATCCTTTTTGCAATCTATGCCACACAGCAGAAAAAACGCAACAGTATATATTCTACTCAGGCACAAGTTTATCTAATATACTTAAACTATTAATAGAAACCTACCAAAGGAGAAATATATCAATAATAAACATATTACAATCCTTAAAAAAAACTGTACCCCAACAATATGAGTAATAACTTTTCTACTATGTGCATACTGGTACATGAGATGCTCATTTACATTTGGTAACAATACAAGAAGACATCCAATAAAAATACAAAAAAACTTCAACAAATAAAAAAATAGGATTACAAGATTAGCCCTCCAGATATTGCAGCAGCAACATGGTCACTCATAAGACAACTATCAAACCTATAACAGAATCACCATCAAAGATTATATAAACTATAAAATACAATTGAATTTAAAATTTAGAACTTGTTCCAAAGTTCATATGATTGCCTATGTAACAGAATGCAACCTTTTGTTGTAAATCTATGTAACATTTGTTTAATAAAATTCTTTGATGATGATGATGAAGAAGAAAAATTTTATTTTTTATTTATTATTAATCAAACAATACATATAAAAAAGAGAAATACTCCAAACAAGATAAACTTGTGCTAGAAGTCTTTCTTAAATTATTAATTACAAACCAAAAACAAAAATACCAACAAAAATAACAATAATAATAATAAAATACATTACTATAGATACTAAAACAAGTAAACCAAAACAAATAATATAAGAATAAATACAACCAAAAAGATATACATATACATATTAAATAAAATATATACATATTAATTAATCAATATATTACACATGAGACAATAACCAAAATTTTAAATATTTTTTAAAAATATAAAAAGATAAATTATCAACATCAATTGAACAGTCAGTAACAAAAGAATTAAAGAGCCTGAGTCCATTGTAACTAAATTTTTTAGTCAAGCGGGTATTTATAATTGATACTTTACGACACAGTAAAAAATGATGACAATATATATCAATGACAATTCTAAACTTATATAGTTTAGAAACAGATAATACACCAGAATTGACATATATATCTCACATAGAGGTCAATCTAGGTCTACCAAAAATAATACACATTGTATAATTTTGCAAAGTATATAATTGAGATAGTGAGTAATCAGTAGAGCCACCCCAAATGAAAATATTATAATATAATATACTCTGATAACAAGCAAAATATATAGTCATCAAAGTAGATCTAGGTATGAATTTCATCAGATAATAAAATAAATGATTAATTTTATGTAATCGAGAACATAAGTAGACAATGTGCTTAGACCAAGATAACCTTGAATCAATATAGATGCCTAAATAGCAATAATTATCAACAACACTAATGTTACAACATGTATAAATATTTTTGAATGAACATTATACTGATCACAAATCCTAATACTAATTGAATGTGTGCAGTGTTTATAAGAGAATAGAATACCTCTGGTTTTATTACAATTAACAGTTAAATGATTTATCATAAGCCAGTTACTTATTAATTCTAGATCTTTATTAATCAATTGCTCCAGAATACTATATGAAATAGCATCACAAGACAAAGCAATATCATCAGCAAACTCATAAATCTTTGAATTCAAAGATAAATTAAAGATGTCATTTATATAAATTAAAAACAGTATAGGGCCAAGTACAGAACCTTGTGGAACACCATGATTAACTAACCCAAAATCACCAATAATACTACGTATTTTAATAGCCTGTCTCCTATCCTTCATGTAACTTAACAACCAAAAAGCAAAATGACCTCTAAAACCATATGAACACAAACGATGTAACAAAACTGTATGATTAACAGAGTTGAATGCCTTGGACAAATCCAAATAAACAGCTGTTGTCTTGAGACCCTTATACAATGATAATTTCACATTATTTACAATACTCTTTCCAACAACAAAGCCAAACTGATACACAGAAACCACTTTATAAACATTCAAAAATGACATCACCTTATCCTTAACTGCCATCTCAAATAATTTAGCAACAACAGATATTATAAAAATAGGTCTATAATTGCTAATAATCAATGGATCACCTTTTTTAAAATGTGTGTAATAACTCCTACTTTCAAACATTCAGGAAATATACAAGAAGATAAAATAGGTTAAACAAGTAAACTAATACAGGTATAAAAGCTAATTTATTATCTTTCACAATTTGGGATGTTAATTTATCAAATCCAGAAGAGCGAACATTTTTTAAATCATGAATTAGATGTGATAACTGAACATCAGAAACATCTGAACAAAAGAAAGTATCAGAAACAAGTGTAAAAGTCATATCATTAATAGATGGTTCTATGTGTGTTCTATATACAAAGAAATTATTTAAAAAATCAGCCACTTATTTTTCATTACCTTGTACCTCATTATTCTTAACATAAGTAATTTAATTAGAAATTTTTTAACCAAAGAGTTTATTGCTTTCCACTTCAAAGAAACATTTTTATTACAAAGAAATTCCCTATAATAATTCAATTTTGCTATTTTAATATCACAATTAATTTCTTTATTAATCTGCTTTAAGACAATTGAACTGGCAGAACATTTTAACCTATTTCTAAAATTAATTTTTTCAATCAACTGATCTGAAATCCACAAAGAATGAATTGTTGTATATGCAATTAAAATCACAACAAAATCTAGACAATAACTGAAAATGTGAAGTATTGCAAAAATAAAAAAATCACGTTGATAAGGGAAAACACATTTTGTCACATATCGTAAGGATTATTTTGTTTCAATTTCATTGTCATGACATTACACATTTACTGTGGTGTTAAAAGGCCTCCTATTCCCCAAGGCTACATCGACTATATTGCAGCTTTAATACTAATGTACCCATTTATGTAACTTTCCATTATCCATGCCATATCATTTATCTAACTTTCCATTATTACTGCGATATCATACACATAACTCAGATGTAAATATTTTTAGCTTTATATCAAACTTATGGTAATCATCAAGCTAGCTTATTAGAATCATGCATATAAAAATGGAGTTTGAATACCAAGGAGTAATGGGAATATGAAAACCCATTACATCGAGAACCTAAAGTACAACCATATGGTAATGGTATATATCAGAGTTAAGCTAAGCATACTGTCTAATGTGATATATTTATAACTGGTGAACCATCACCTCAATGTACAAATAAAATGAGAGATGCAAATAGTCATTTTGTTCCATTCCATTACAATTAACAACCACTTATTAGGACTAGACTAGACATTGTCCAGTTGTGTTGTTAGGAATCAGGTAATGCATTTATTACGACCATTCCACTACAATATATACTCATTATAACCAATCAATACATAGACAATTCCAATAATAATAAACAATCTCAATCTGTTGTCAAGGCAATCTTTTAACAATAAAGATGGGATCTCCCTTTTATTTATGGTCATATATTTATATAGACATTAAAGATTGCAATTTCTTTGTATCAATAATTTCAATCTCTGTGGTGAAATTGCAATCTTTAGTGCCTATATAAATATAATGGACCATAAATAAAGGTGGGATTCTACTTTTATTGTTAAAAGATCTTGACAACAGGTTGAGATTGGACATTGTTATTGATATTGGAATTGTCTAACTGTTGACTGGTTTTAATGATTACTTATAAACCCATTTAGCCTTGAGCATTATTACACTTATTATTTAAGTAATACTTTGGGTGAAATTTGAAAATTAAAATTGCAATTTGTAATGATATAAATGACTATTTATTAGTCTGCATTCAAAACTGGTTATATTTACCTGGTTAAAAAGATTTTATTTAAACTTCTTTGTATCAATAATTTCAATCTCTGTGGTCAAGTTGCAATTTTTAGTGTTTATATAAATATATTGGATGACAAATAAAGATATCCCACCTTTGTTGTTAAAAGAAAGTTGCCTTGACAACGGGTTGAAATTGTTGACTGTTAATGATATTGGCATTATCTAAGTGTTGATTAGTTTTAATGAATAATATTAATTTCACTATAGAAATTATTATAATCTTTCTAGTTGCAATATTTGATGGAAAATTTAAATAATCTCAGCTTAGCATATACTTCTGCCATAATTGACATTATCAGTGTATGGCAATCTTTTGCCAAACACCAAATATAATAGTACTATTTCTATTTAAACTCTGTGGTAATGTTTAATTTGATATTAAAGTTTAAATAGAAATTTAATAATTTAACTAAAGTCTTCTTTGTAATAGCTCAATATTAACAGTCAAATAAATGCTACTATATATATAAAAATAAGTTTGATAGTTAGACAGTCATTTGTATAAAGCAATGAAATAAAACAAAATATACATAAATCATATACTATACTAAATCATATAAGATAATAAATATTTCTAACTAACATAGATAATATCAACAAATAAAAAATCCTTCTCCTTTTTTCTTTTCAAAAACTTTATTTTTTATCTCAATACTGAACATATATATACATTAATATACAAAACTCCAACGTTTCAACTGTTTTATCTCATACAGTCATTTTCAAGGATCTGCAACAATATTAAATACATATCAACAAATAAACTTCAATTACATAAAAACTTTCTCTTACATTAACATAATAACAAACATATTAAACATATAGAAATATATTTTACTTACAGCTTTCTCCCACTGCTATATTTTATTACTCTTTTTTTTTTTTTATTTACATTGTTTAATTACAATATATCTTAAAATCATCCAAGAAACTTTCTATACAAATTTAAATACCAACTCTAATTTCCAAAAACCTCCCCCTTTCTTTAAATTTTATCTAAAACCCATCTTAAAACTACATTCCTAAACTATATATTTAAATGAATATAAAACAAATTTAAACATCCCCCCCCCTCTCTCTCTCTCTCTTTTATACAAAAAAACTTCTAACAATTTACCTAAACCTATTAAGCATTTATTTTAATTATACAGTAATTTATATTCCTTATCTACTCCATTAATTCTATTTAGAGTAGGATTATATTTTTTTATATAAAAAAATTCTTTAACCATCCTTTCCTTGTAATTTTTAACCCTTTCTAACATTTTAATACTGAATTCTTTATGACCTAAACCTTTACAATGAATGTAAATATTTGAATTTTTGTCATACAAATGTTGTCTAAGTCTAGTTTTTAATTTATTCTTAGTTGTACCAATATATGAAACCTTACCCCCCTCCCTCTTACAATTTAAACATTCAACTAAATATATTCCATTCATTTTGTCAGTTTCTATATTTTTTGTATCATTGATTAAATTTCCCAAATTCAATTTCTTTTTATATACTGGTTTAATAATTAACCTACTTTCCCCTTTGTATTTATTATTTATACTTTTTATAATCTTTTTAATCTTCATAAAAGTATCTCTAGAAACATTGTAACTATTATATATAAAATTATTTACATCTTTCCCATTGTTTCTCTTCTTTATTATTTTTTTAATATTTCTTTTATTACATAATTTATCAATAATTTTAACTGGATAATTATTTTTTATACCTTCCTCTTTTATATTACTAATTTCTTTTATAAACAATTTTTCTTCAGAACATAAATTAATTGCTCTGTTTATCCTATTATTAATAATATTAATTTTATGTTCATATTCAATGTCTGAATCCCAACTACTTAACAAACCATAAAAAGTTTCTTTTCTGAATACACTAGTTTCAATATCAACCTTACAATTTTTAATAACTTTTTTTATTATAACATCCATATAAGTAATTACATTATTTTTTTTCTTTTTCCATAGTAAAACTAATGTCATCATCAATTGAATTAATATACCTTATAAAACATTCAGATTTTCTATAATTGCCATTGAACACTAAAAAATAATCATCAACATACCTAACCCAAAAAACAGGCTTATATTTTGTAACACAAAAATATTTATCTTCATAATCATCCATAAATATAGCAGCTAACAATCCACTCATACTATTCCCCATACTCAATCCTTTACATTGTCTATAATATACTTCATCATATTTAAATACCACATCTTTACAACAAATATTTAACATATCATTCAATTGATTACATTCCATTTTTATACTCTTATTAGTATCTTTAATATATCTATTCAATATTATATCAAATGCCTTATGTGGTACAATATTCGTGTACATACTACATATATCAAGTTTAGCAAAAAACACATTTTTATACTTATTTCCCTCTAAAAAAACTTTTAAAGTCCTTACAAAATCATATGAATTATTTACATTATTTTCTTTTTTTATTTCACCATATTTTTTAAAAATTTTATTATATAACCATTTAGACAAATTTTCGTAATACGAATCCACATTACTAATAATAGGTCTTAATGGTATACCTAGATTTATGTATTTTAGGTATCCCATATATACTTGCATCTTTAAAATCCATTCTTTTTAACCTAAATACATCCACTTTATTAATATAGTTTTTATTATACATATCAGTTATAATCCTATTAATCATTTTATTTTTTTCTATACCATCATTCTTTTTAATTCTTTCAAAACAATCCTCATCCAATAATTTTTTCATTTTTTCATCATATTCTTTCCTCATCATAATTACCATACTAGATGTCTTATCTCCTCTCAAAAATAACATATCTTTATATTTACTTTTAATTTGACTAATAACTCTCCTTTCATGTTCATTTTCATATTTATACTCCAAATTACTTATCATATTATATTCCAACTCTTCCATTTTGTATTGAAACTCTCTCAACATCATATCATATTTTTTATCTTTCTTATAACCATTATACATATTTAAGCTATTATTATTAATTTCCCTAATTTTATCAATTAATAATTTATTTTTTGCCTCAATTTCAAAAATATCTTTATTAACATTACTATTTATGACAGGAATATACTTTAAACCTTTCTCTAAAATCTCTTTCTCCTTTTTATCAAATTTCATCCCAGTTAAATTAATTATAAAATTATTTTTATTATCACATCCATTATACTTATTATTAAAATAATCTTTTTTATTATTCCCACTCCTAAATACACCAAGTTTTTGTTTATCATAAATTAATTTTGTTAATTTTTTATTTTGTCTAACACTTATTATATTCCTATAATAATTCATTTTATTCAAATAACAATATCTTAACATATCTTCTTCTTTCAAATTTATTAATGTTCTTAATTTTTCATATATCTCTTTAACCTTATTTAATAAAATATCTTTCTCTTTATATAAAATCCTAATATATTTCTCAATCAATTTTTTTTTTGCAATATATTCATATATTTTTCTCCAAAAATATTTCTAAACACTTTAAATTTAATAAATTTTGGAATTACTTTATAATAACAACAATCCTTCATAAATTTAATATCCAATTGTTTCTTAACTACTTTTAATTTACATTTAATCCATTCATTTATTACTTGAATACAAGTATTTATAATAAATTTATTCTTAATACCATATATAAACCATTTAAAAAAACTTTTCATATTCATTTTCATATATCCACCTTCCTTAAAATATAACTATTATATCACACACAATATAACAACAATAAACAAATTTACAAAAAATATTTCCAATTATAATATCATATATCTTTCTTCAATTTTTTTATGTTCAAAGTCCTTATCCATATGTATTTCTTCACATATTTATCCATATGTATTTCTTCACAACCAATATCCTCTTCTAAAAATACTGTCCATATACAAGTTTACTAATATTTATAAAATATAATAACACAGCAAAGGTACATCCACTTTTTCTTTTAAAATATATATGTTCTACAATAATATCAACAAATAAAAAATCCTTCTCCTTTTTTCTTTTCAAAAACTTTATTTTTTATCTCAATACTGAACATATATATACATTAATATACAAAACTCCAACGTTTCAACTGTTTTATCTCATACAGTCATTTTCAAGGATCTGCAACAATATTAAATACATATCAACAAATAAACTTCAATTACATAAAAACTTTCTCTTACATTAACATAATAACAAACATATTAAACATATAGAAATATATTTTACTTACAGCTTTCTCCCACTGCTATATTTTATTACTCTTTTTTTTTTTTTTTTATTTACATTGTTTAATTACAATATATCTTAAAATCATCCAAGAAACTTTCTATACAAATTTAAATACCAACTCTAATTTCCAAAAACCTCCCCCTTTCTTTAAATTTTATCTAAAACCCATCTTAAAACTACATTCCTAAACTATATATTTAAATGAATATAAAACAAATTTAAACATCCCCCCCCCTCTCTCTCTCTCTCTTTTATACAAAAAAACTTCTAACAATTTACCTAAACCCATTAAGCATTTATTTTAATTATACAGTAATTTATATTCCTTATCTACTCCATTAATTCTATTTAGAGTAGGATTATATTTTTTTATATAAAAAAATTCTTTAACCATCCTTTCCTTGTAATTTTTAACCCTTTCTAACATTTTAATACTAAATTCTTTATGACCTAAACCTTTACAATGAATGTAAATATTTGAATTTTTGTCATACAAATGTTGTCTAAGTCTAGTTTTTAATTTATTCTTAGTTGTACCAATATATGAAACCTTACCCCCCTCCCTCTTACAATTTAAACATTCAACTAAATATATTCCATTCATTTTGTCAGTTTCTATATTTTTTGTATCATTGATTAAATTTCGATCAATTCAATTTCTTTTTATATACTGGTTTAATAATTAACCTACTTTCCCCTTTGTATTTATTATTTATACTTTTTATAATCTTTTTAATCTTCATAAAAGTATCTCTAGAAACATTGTAACTATTATATATAAAATTATTTACATCTTTCCCATTGTTTCTCTTCTTTATTATTTTTTTAATATTTCTTTTATTACATAATTTATCAATAATTTTAACTGGATAATTATTTTTTATACCTTCCTCTTTTATATTACTAATTTCTTTTATAAACAATTTTTCTTCAGAACATAAATTAATTGCTCTGTTTATCCTATTATTAATAATATTAATTTTATGTTCATATTCAATGTCTGAATCCCAACTACTTAACAAACCATAAAAAGTTTCTTTTCTGAATACACTAGTTTCAATATCAACCTTACAATTTTTAATAACTTTTTTTATTATAACATCCATATAAGTAATTACATTATTTTTTTCTTTTTCCATAGTAAAACTAATGTCATCATCAATTGAATTAATATACCTTATAAAACATTCAGATTTTTTAGAGGGAAATAAGTATAAAAATGTGTTTTTTGCTAAACTTGATATATGTAGTATGTACACGAATATTGTACCACATAAGGCATTTGATATAATATTGAATAGATATATTAAAGATACTAATAAGAGTATAAAAATGGAATGTAATCAATTGAATGATATGTTAAATATTTGTTGTAAAGATGTGGTATTTAAATATGATGAAGTATATTATAGACAATGTAAAGGATTGAGTATGGGGAATAGTATGAGTGGATTGTTAGCTGCTATATTTATGGATGATTATGAAGATAAATATTTTTGTGTTACAAAATATAAGCCTGTTTTTTGGGTTAGGTATGTTGATGATTATTTTTTAGTGTTCAATGGCAATTATAGAAAATCTGAATGTTTTATAAGGTATATTAATTCAATTGATGATGACATTAGTTTTACTATGGAAAAAGAAAAAAATAATGTAATTACTTATATGGATGTTATAATAAAAAAAGTTATTAAAAATTGTAAGGTTGATATTGAAACTAGTGTATTCAGAAAAGAAACTTTTTATGGTTTGTTAAGTAGTTGGGATTCAGACATTGAATATGAACATAAAATTAATATTATTAATAATAGGATAAACAGAGCAATTAATTTATGTTCTGAAGAAAAATTGTTTATAAAAGAAATTAGTAATATAAAAGAGGAAGGTATAAAAAATAATTATCCAGTTAAAATTATTGATAAATTATGTAATAAAAGAAATATTAAAAAAATAATAAAGAAGAGAAACAATGGGAAAGATGTAAATAATTTTATATATAATAGTTACAATGTTTCTAGAGATACTTTTATGAAGATTAAAAAGATTATAAAAAGTATAAATAATAAATACAAAGGGGAAAGTAGGTTAATTATTAAACCAGTATATAAAAAGAAATTGAATTTGGGAAATTTAATCAATGATACAAAAAATATAGAAACTGACAAAATGAATGGAATATATTTAGTTGAATGTTTAAATTGTAAGAGGGAGGGGGGTAAGGTTTCATATATTGGTACAACTAAGAATAAATTAAAAACTAGACTTAGACAACATTTGTATGACAAAAATTCAAATATTTACATTCATTGTAAAGGTTTAGGTCATAAAGAATTTAGTATTAAAATGTTAGAAAGGGTTAAAAATTACAAGGAAAGGATGGTTAAAGAATTTTTTTATATAAAAAAATATAATCCTACTCTAAATAGAATTAATGGAGTAGATAAGGAATATAAATTACTGTATAATTAAAATAAATGCTTAATAGGTTTAGGTAAATTGTTAGAAGTTTTTTTGTATAAAGAGAGAGAGAGAGGGGGGGGGGATGTTTAAATTTGTTTTATATTCATTTAAATATATAGTTTAGGAATGTAGTTTTAAGATGGGTTTTAGATAAAATTTAAAGAAAGGGGGAGGTTTTTGGAAATTAGAGTTGGTATTTAAATTTGTATAGAAAGTTTCTTGGATGATTTTAAGATATATTGTAATTAAACAATGTAAATAAAAAAAAAAAAGAGTAATAAAATATAGCAGTGGGAGAAAGCTGTAAGTAAAATATATTTCTATATGTTTAATATGTTTGTTATTATGTTAATGTAAGAGAAAGTTTTTATGTAATTGAAGTTTATTTGTTGATATGTATTTAATATTGTTGCAGATCCTTGAAAATGACTGTATGAGATAAAACAGTTGAAACGTTGGAGTTTTGTATATTAATGTATATATATGTTCAGTATTGAGATAAAAAATAAAGTTTTTGAAAAGAAAAAAGGAGAAGGATTTTTTATTTGTTGATATTATTGTAGAACATATATATTTTAAAAGAAAAAGTGGATGTACCTTTGCTGTGTTATTATAACTAACATAGATCTTCACATAAGACTATAAAATGAGAACAGGTACTGCATAATAAGCTACATTTTAACTCAAGAACTGTTTTATTGAAAATAATAAAACCTTACAAAAATCAAAGACATTAGGAGGATTGATTGACGTAAAAATAAAGGAATAGCATAGAAGAGATCAATATAAAAATAAAAACTTTAACAAAAACAATAAATTCATATGGCTATGTTTTGTACAATAGTTCATTACAGTTATAAATATTTATAGAATATTTATGCTGTTTTCAAAGGAAAATATATTATCAGAGGTTAAAGAACAAAAAAAACTGAAAACACTAAAACAAAAATATGTCATTAAAAATGGCAAATTAACTACAATAAGTAAAAGCAATTAATCCAAAATCCAAGATAAAGCTAGTAGCAAAAAATAAACATGAATTAAAAATAATAAGATATTAATTTTTAACGTTGAAATGCAAAAGGCAATATAAATAGCCATGACCACTCTTCAATATTGGTTGAATAATGTAACAAAATAATTTAAAAACTAATAGCAAGTCAGCTATTATGAATTTCGGCATTACGATAAAATATAGAAATAGAAATTTTATTGAGTTATTCAGAAAAGCTACTCTTCCTGTTATAATAAACTTGTTACAGAATTTAAATATAAAATACTTGCAAATATCTAATGAATATAATTTACATTAATACTAGTTTTTAGAAACAATCTATTATCTCATAACTAAATATACATCCATTTTGATAGATTAACATATGCTTCATTCTTTATTGCAAGCTTAACATATGTTTTATTCTTTGTTGCAAGCTTGATACAAGACACTAATGCTAATGTATCTATATTCTTCACAAAGATTTAGTGTGAGAAATAAATAATCTAATTTACATCAAAGTGTCAAAACAACTGATGATTTCATTCTTTTATCATTATATTAAAATTAATTATCTTGGATTGATTTAAATATTTAGGCAGAATTCAGTGAATATTTTTAACCTACAGTGTATAAGACACTCTTAAAATATTCCCAAATGACTGTACCCTTCCAACATACAAATGCTTACCACAATTGTTACCTAACTCCCTTTTTAATTGTTACCTAACTCCCTTTTTAGTTAGCAACTACTGCAGCCATTAGAACAAATCAAATGCCAACATTGTTACAATATAAAAAATATAAAAATCATAATGAAAGAATATCATAAATATGTATTAAATAATTTCAATACTGAAGACTTTGAATTAGATGTAAAACTAATAAAGGACATTTTGTTGATGATTTCCTAATTAAATCTATCCTATATGTATAAAATGTTAAGTGAAATGGGAATAGAACCAAATTGTGCAATTTACTAAAAATCTCGGATGTAAATTTATCCTATCAGGCCAGTCTTAGAAAAAGAACAAACTGTTGTTAAAAATCTTGCTGAAACATAAGATCCATAGTAAAAATATTCTGGAAAAAAATTAATAATTATTTATATTTAACAGTATATTTAACAATAAACTTGCTCTGTTCCAATTAAATATATTGTAAGATGTCATTTTACACCTCAAACAAAAACCATTAAAAACATCCTTAACTAATTCAAACCCAATACCCATAAATAACAACATTCTCTACATATAATATAAAGCAAGCTATATATTATATGTAACGAGAATGCAACTCAAATAAAACTTAGTACCAAAAAATGAAAATAATCACAAACACTGTAGCTGAGAAATGTTAAATTTTTTTCTATAATTAAATGTTTAATTTTTTTAAAAAAATTAAACATTTAACAAATATATGATAAATACATAATATAAACTAAACTATAAAACTTAAACATTAATACTTACCTTTGTTATAAAAATATTTCGTCAATTGTTGTTTAATTTACACACATTATATCAAATTTAGATGCCAAGTGAGAAAATAAAAAAAACAAACTTGAAGATAAAAAATAATAAATAAATTTTTTTATTGTTGTTAATCCAACATATATATATATATATCATAACAAATGATGTAAATTATTAATTTAATGCATGAACACGAACCTGCCAATTAAAAAACATCAAAATTCACATTAAAAAGAAACACCTCATTTTAGCGATTATCAAAATATATAAAGAAATAATTTTCTCTCGAAAATCAGATCAAAAACTCTTCTCGGTTAATCAACATGTACATTTTGTGAGCAGGAAATCGAACTTGTGATTTGAATAAAAGATCTATCATCATCAAAATAAGAAACCTTAAACAAAAATAGTTCATAAAATATGGATTAAAGCTAAATTAAAAGCATACGAATTTAAACCTAAACAACTAAGGGATTTTGAATTATAAATCCCAAAACAATTTTAAACTATTCAATATTACAAGAGTATTTTCAATTTTAAATCAGAGTAAATCAACTCTAACTTGATTACCAACAGTGAATATCTTGCTTTTCAACTAACTCAAGAACTTTTATTAACCATATATATTGCAATGGTCAGGTTCAATCCCTTCCCATTGCATGTTTCAGTTTAACAACCAAACCCATTTGTGCCGAGTTCAAACCTATTAAAACCACACTAAAATATACAATTTGCTTAATAAAAACATATAAACCTTACTGTCATGGCTGGCTGCATGACATTATATATGCACATAAAAAGAAACGCTGTACATACATAGACTAGTAAATGTTATAGCGAATATAACAGTTTAAATTTTATATTTTATAAGGGAATAATTTATTTTATAATTTTGAATCTTGGAAATATCAATTTATGAATTTTATTTAATATAAATTCGTATGTGCATGTATGATTCATCTTGTGTAATAATATATATATATATAATGAAGCGGAATCTGAGATTCAGATTGCGCTTCACAGTCCACCTCAAATCTTCCGCTACCAAGCCAAATTCAAATGCTATTCTTGCATATATATTCCGCTCACTAACACATTTTTTTTGTTTCTTTTCTTATCATTAACTAAAATATTTCTTAACGAAGATATATGCATAAATATCTGAATTTAAATGCACACACACAAAAAATAAAAATTAATAAATATCGTATTTAAAAAGGGAATATGTAAACGCAATAGGTAACGGAGGATTAATTGTAACAAACTTATAATATCAAAATATATTATGTTTTCTGTATTTTTATTTATAAAAGTTATAGTAATTATTTATTGATTGCAGCTCAGATGTATATAAATATTGTAGAGACAAACTTACTGAGCAAATATTTACTAGAAAAAGTTTGTTATATGTCAATCTATAAAATTTTGTCTTTTAAATTATTTTTGCTATTAAACTCTGCTTTTCTTTTTAAACCCAAAATGGAAGATGCGATTGTAATTAGTCAAAATCAATTGAAGGTGAGAAACTTAATCTTGTTTAATCTTCTAAAATAATTTTAATTAAAAGTTTCTCTAAAATCAAAATTAGAAACTAAACTGATTTACTTTTGTCATAAACATTGGTTATCAAATTAATTTCGGTTTGAATACTTATCTCACAATGGCATCTTCCAACACAATGGGTAAAGCTTAAGTAGAAATTCTTTTGAAAATTAGATTAGAGAAAATGATTAGCAGTGACCAATCAAGAAAGCATTCCACAAATACCAAGGCATAGTATAAAAATGGGCTAAATTTGACCACGGGAGGAAGACAGTCAATGAAAGCAGTTGCCAAATAAATCTACATTCGTTTAATTTCAATGTGTCATGAGTAAATCCACTTCATCTTTCTCACTGTTCAAGATGGCCTTCCCTCAAATCTGTGCCCAGGATCCTGATACTCATAGATTATAACTATATGCCTGTTTGTTGAATAATGAACTTACTGCCTGCCTGAATAACTATGCTTGCCAAACAGATCTAGTTCTCCGATGGAAATCTGAATATCACCAAAAGAACAGCCAAGTTTGTACAGAGGTAATAATTTCAAGTGCTGCTAGACTCTTAAATTTACCTTGAATAATTTTAAATCTCACCTATCTGTTTCTTTAAACATTTTGTAAAGCCTTTCTTTTAAAATTAATGTTAATTATGAATTAATTTGTAAATTCTTACCTTGTTAGTCAAATATACTTTGTTCTCTCTATATCACTTAGCGGTAATCTCTCCTACATTAAACCTTTCCTGAACAATTAGTATTTCTTAATTTCACGTCTATGCGGCAATATTTTATTTTCATTATTATATTTTATATTTTCATATACTAAATTATATGTCGATAATTTCCCCCAGAATCGCAAATGCCTATGCTATCTCTTTTAATAAAAGAAAACCTTCCTTACTTTTCTTGTTGTAGCGGATGCCTGCAAGTCTGGGAAGTAAAATAAAAATCTGATAATTATTGTACAATGTTATTTTGGGAAAATTAAGCAAAAATCTGTTTTATTAGAAATGTTTTTTTTATTAATTAAATAATAGCGCCAACTTTTAAAAACTTTAAATATATTTATATGAATTAAACCAATATTATTTTCTTGAAATCACTAACCACCACCTACTTTATATATATCTAATAATCTGTAACATATTTATGAAAGCACTTAAACCCAAAGATTTGTATTATTTATACATTTGTAGGAAGTTATATGTGTAATTAATAGTAATGAGGGGGGGGGTTATCCTCTATTTCTATGAGCTGTTATATTAGCTTTAATTTTATTTATCCCTATCCATGTAGTAAATCAAATCATACCGATACGTTGAGTCTTTATCAATAAAGATAGGTGATAATTCTTTATTTCTTAGTTTTTAAGTTGGTATATTTATATTAATTTAAGCGTTACATGTATACTGGCCTTTATTTTTATATATATTTGCTTCATTTCCTGGGCGTATCGGAAAACCCAAGTCATGTCTAGTTTTACTTTCAATTCCAAGGACACGGTTTGTAAACCCCTTTGGACTTCTTCGGTGCTAGATATTATTGCATAGGGTTCGCTCTGGCAGAAGTCCAGCCTATGGCAATTCAATAAAGCACATTCTCCGTGATTTGTGACGTTTTCAGAAAGTCGCTTTCTTTAGCCGTAAATTGGAGCACTTTCTTGGATCTTAAAATGGATCTTTTCATTGCCATCATGCACGTACCGCTTGCCCATATTTTATTCTCGTTAAAGCCTATAAATACTAAATCGTACTGTTATGATTATGCTAAATGGATTGTCATTTTTATATTTTCATTCATACTTTAATATACGCTATTGCTACCACAATTATTGTTTCCTAAATTAGCTTCCCACATACGTTTTTCGAAAATGTGAATATTATTTTATTAATTAAATATAATTACCATTGCCATCAAACTTAATAATCTGATGTATTGGTTCGAGTGCTGTTGTAATATTAATGGTGGATTTAAATAACTTTAAATATCTGTAATTCAGCGCTATTAACAATCTTAGGTATGCCATGTAATCTGTTAATTATCGACATATAAATAGCCGCATTAGAACAAAGCCATAAATTATTTGTTATTGCAGAATAAATACGCTCATTTTATAGTATTGTAAGAGAGGTTAATGTCATCTAAGAGAGATAAATACCCATTTTATTTGTATTTTTACAAAAATAACGTAATTAATCATATACATATCTCAAGTTAACTTAATAAATCTTATATATATTTCTAAATATCAAAGTCATTGTTTCATTTATTGAATAGTAATAATTTTGATGCTATCTAAAATGTTTAATTTAATAAAAGATCGAATCTCGCTAACAATAATATTATATACATGAATAATTTCAAATTAGTCTTTTTGTGTCACTGCTTTGCGATGCCGGCAGTGAGAAATAAATTAGATCGGTATCATTGGAATTGTTGCTCATAAGTTGGTAGATCTGGACACAAGGCAAATAGGGCAGATTTCATGAGTGTTCCTGACTTATGTATCTTGCGCATGATTGGACTCAAGGTACTTTTGCCTAGATGCTAGATCTTGTTATATGAACAGACAAAAGCAACTGGTACAACATATATATATATATAGTGGCATGATTTAGTTTGGTAAAAGAATGGAAAAAGCTTTTAGTTATATCAATTAAAAGCAAAAATTTAGCTATAAAAAATTTACACTAAGACCACCATACCTGTAATTAAATCAAATTTTAAATCTTATAATTGCTATATTCAAATTTGTTTATGGCAAAAGTGTATACACTAAAATCACTGGAGTGGCACGATTTAAACTTTTCAATTACATTCAACTGATACTAACAATTGAAAAGTTGAAATAAAGTTTACATTTTTCTAAAAAACATTCAAACATCAATATTAAATGATGAAAATAGTCCACCATATTATTACAAGCTAATTACATACTTGAGATGTAATTTGGATGTAAAATTAAAGACTATGAGGACTCAGAAAATATTCTTATGGAACAAGTACACATTCATATGAGAGACCAACTTAAATCCTTTTTATATGCAAATTATAAGTGATGAAAATAATCCCATGGTTCCAATTGCCAAGAAGAGGAGTATAAGCTTAAATAACAGTGTTATTTCTATTTTGAATAACACAATAAATAACATGAATAGTAATTTGTGAGTAATTATTCTATTTCTCTTTAGCATAAATAAATAACATAAATCAATAACTTTCAATTTGTATATTCATATGAATTATTAATTTAAGATGATATTGATTTACTTAAGATTTAATTCTTATATACTTATTCATATATTTCAATATTTAATTCTTACACTTACAATCTCCCCTTTTATAAAAAATATATAAAAGCAAAATATCAATAATACTTTTTTATATACATTCCATTATTATTTTTGTAATAGTTCAAACATAATCATAGTTACATATTAAATTACAAAATTATTTCATAAGAAAAAATATATAGGAAAAAGTAAGCTTTTTTTAATATTAAAATGTAATGTGATAGCTTTGGGGACCATTCTTTAATCAATTAATATCTTTTTAAAATGTTTATTTGATTATCAAAATTTTAATGTATGCAGCTGCTATTAAAATATTTATTTCAATAACCACCTTTATACCGAAATGGGAATATATTTTTATTATTATATTATTAATAATGGATTCTTGGTATATATTATTCCACTTTTATTATAATATGATAGTTAGTAAATTTAGACATTTTATTTTGAATACGAATTCATTATCCAACTAAACACTTATTTGTTATATATGTAGTCTTACTTTTTAGTAAATTTATTTTTGGGGAAATATTTATTTCAATGCATGTGACAATTTTTCTGGGCATTGCTTTTTTAGAACAATAATAATGAGATTGCTTTCTTCAAGAAAGTTAAATTCCTTAATATCTTTTAATTAGCATTACATTTTAACTATCATTATAACCATTAATAAAATAATATAATTCAACATGTTTTGGTAGAAAAACTTTAAATAACTATTATAGTGTTATTTTCTAACTTTTACATTTTTTTTCAAGATAATTTTTAGATACCTATCTAACAAGAGCACGAAAGCAAAACATTTACCCTTCTTTTTAAATAAAGTTTGATTTTTTTCTAAAGGCATTCAACAATTAATATTAGATTATGGAAATAGTGCAATATGTAATTAAAACTACAATATCATCATTACAAAATTTCAGACACATCTAATTAGCTTATGAGTGGATTGTTATCTGGGAAATATTTAGGAACATCATTTACTTTCTATTTGCTAGTAGTGCCTAATCAAGAGAAATATAATGATCATATAACGTTAAGTATTTTGTAAGGTACTGCTAAAACATATGTCCAAATGTTCATTCCATCGAATATGTTTAATAGTGCTTATTAAAAAATCACAGAGATTTAGTAGTTCATAATCAGTGTTGGGATTTTAATTGCAGTCTTTATCACATCAATTAGTGGTTGCACTTTTATTATTTATTAGAACTCATAAATTTTGTTTGATATTATAAATAACTTAATTATTTGTTTGATTATGAGTTTGCCATGACCTTATGACTGGGATCATCTTACTTCATATCTATATGGATAGACATCATTTTTCAGGAATATTGTCTCATCTAATGTAATAATTTGTGGATGAATCCACAGCCACCATATCAAGAAATATTTCTTTTAGCAATTATTGTCTTGAATAAATATCACTTCATCTACTCTATAAATAATGTATAATCTAAGGCCTGTTTTGTTATATATATATTGTACCCTTTTGTTTAGGTTAGAATGGATTCTAATAATTTACTGAAAAATTTTGAATTTGGGTAGGAGATGAAGTATGTTGTGTGTTAATAATCTTTGAATAATTTAGTTAAGGCAAGTAAAATAATTGATGTATAATGTTGGGTTGGTATTTATAAAAAAAAACAGTTAACTAAAAAATCATTATAAGATTGTATGGTTGGGAGAACTGGCCATAATAAATACTGATTTAATGTCTTATAAATAATACTTAGGGTAAATTTTACAAGTGATGCTTTAAAGTTAAACGAATAGATTAGTAATAATAATTGTATTTAATGGCTATATTTTTAAAATCATTTGATTAAAAAATAATAATGTGGGAGAAAAGTGTAATTTTTTGGTTTTATAATATTAAAATAATTATTTTAAAATTGTGCTATAATAGTGGTTATGTAACATTTTATAAATTAAATTATTTTTAGTTCGATTTAAATTATTAGCGCCTTATTTAGTTTTGTAAATCACGTGACGCACACCTGTGTTCGAAAATAGAATAATATTATCTGTTATAAATGTTAAATTGGATTTTAAAAGTGAATATAATTTATCATTATTTTAAGAGAACCCGAGATAATTTGCGTTAAATTAGTTTTGAAAAAGATATTAAATTAATTTATTAAAGGTAATTTACTTAATTAGTTTTGATTAAAGACGTAAGAGTACTATAAATGTAGTATTTGAGTAATAGGAATAAGGATAGTATTCTTATGCCATTAAGATGATATCCAGTGGGAGATTATCTTAATGTATTCGCTCTACCACTTGTAAACTCACTTCATAGTCTCATGATTTGATTAGATATTCATTTATTTCATTTTATAAACCAGAACTATATTATTATTTATTAATTAAGTTAATTTAATTATTGATATTCTTAAAAATATAGTTATTATTAATTTAGATACATTTTAGATAAACAGTTATTTATCTGAGCTAGATCAAGTGATTATAATTATATATTTCCGGGAAGTGAGGGTACAATATATATATATATATATATTGTAACGGGATGGGGTGGGTGATATAAAGAAGAATTGAACTGGGGTGATGGAAAATCACCATCACTCCCAGTCCATTTAAAATGAAATATTTACAAAATATAATAAGTAATATAATATTTTATAAGAGTATGTGACAAAAGCATCTCTATGAGAACATTGAGAGATCAGAAGCTAATTCATAAGAGCAACTGAAGCATAATTAACCACCAGCATTATTAAGTAAATATCAGTATAAGTAAAATACTCGAGAAATAACCATCCATCAAAATACATTAATGGGAATAAATAAATTAGTACAATAAATCAGAATAAAATCAACAAATCATCTTGTGGCTGGATTTGCACAATAAAAAATATAAATCAACAGTCAACCTTGTGACTGGATCAGAAAATGGGTCTTCTTTAGACCAGGCTAACTATTGAGCCTTTGCCAGCTTAGGCAATTATTTAAACATAACTTGGATGCACCAGCTTAGTGCTCATCCATTAAAATACACAATAATCAGAAAATCTAAACAATAATGCTGGGACATTTAAAACATGCTGATCATCATTAATGCTCGGGCCACTTGTACTGGCCAACTATAAACTTAAATTTTTAATAAAGACTAAAGTAAAATAAAAAACAATAGTGCATGGGCTTTAAAGAGTATTTTCTTTTGCGCCAACCAGGATGATGATTGATCATCTCTGGATGCCCAAAGCACTAAACACATCCCCATTTATCCGTGTCCGAATCTAGCTCAGAGAACATGGGCTCTATTATTGTATGTGAACAAGAGATGATAAAAATAATTTTAACAATTAAATACAAGTTTATTATTAACAAAAAAAAAATAAATGATTAAGGTCTTATAAGGGTTCTGATTTTGAAAAGTGAGTTACATTATTAATAAAAATTAGGTTTACTTTAAACCCATTCAGCACACAGGCATGTGGCTTGATACAAAATTAACATGTTTGAATTAACATTTAATTTAGAAAAATGATCAATTTTACACATGTGTCTATCTGACACACATTGTTATTTACAATACAATTGACATATATACGCACACATATGTGCGTGAATTTTCTGATTTTGATTATAATACAAAATTTCAAATGATGACATTGAGATTTAAATAATTACTATTCAACATTTAAATTGTTACACTGATTTACATATGTGCACACAAATGCGCGATTTATAATTTACAATTAATATTCACTAACAAAAAAAATGATTAAATTGTACATATATCTTATAATTGACAAGCATTGGTATCTGCAATACAATTGATAGATATACGCATACATACATGCATGTGATTTCTGAACATATTTAAATTTTACATAAAAATAATACACGATTAAGCTTTTAAATTATGTTTTAAATAATACAAATACTTATGCTAGGTTAACTACAACACGTATATAGAATTGCACAGATTATTAACAAATTTAATTTTGTCACATAATAAATAACAATACTTTTATAATTAATAATTTCATAAAATTTACATACTTGTTATGATAATAAAAGTTATTTTCACAATTACTCGTTGTTGAAAATGTATAAATTGCTTTTCTTATTTTAAAGTAAGTTCCACTCTTTATCGATTAGTTTATATCACTTTTTTCTTTCTTTTAATACATGAAGTTATTTGCTTGTTTGCTTTACTTTAAAAATGTCTCTTTTTAATAAATGAAAGATAATATCGTTTTATACAATCCAAAAAAATATATAAATTTTAAAATGTCTTTTTACTTGATTAGTTAATGCTGATTAAGTAGGCAAGGTGAGATAGTAAAAATGAATACGTGAACTGCAGCTGTCCATGCCATGATAAGCAGAGAGCCAAGCTGAACTATCAGTACACAAAGCTCCATGACATCGTGAGAAAATACCTCATTTTTAAGCACTGCCCTTCTAAGTATCTAGATAGATCATCCTCAAAGAGTAGGAGCCAGAAAAAACAAAACAAAAGGCATTGTGCCAACCCTGCTCATCTCTGTGAGACTTAGGGGTATAAATGACGTCTATTCATGAGACCAAAGCCTATTCATGAGGCCTACTTACACACTGCTGGACTACTCTGGGAGCTCAATATCTAGGTCTAGACAGTACCGAGGATATACTTCGGAGCATCATGAATACTCTGCATCCAAAACAGCCCTGCTCAACTATACACTCACCATAAACATAAAAAATACAAATTCACGCATCACTTTCAAAATATAATTTTACATATGTGTGTGCGTGTGTGCACACGCTGACGTTTATATCATATTTTAACTTAACAGCAATAATATTATACTTTCATTATTAAATTCTTTGGAAAATATGCATAAATTTCATACATATATGTGTGTGTATAAACAAAATATAGATATAATTTAAAATTAGTCTCAATTTATAAATTCTCTTTTTTTTCCCCTTAAAAAAAAGTATAGTCAATTTTTGACAGGTATTTGTTGATTAATTATCAACGTTTTTAAATTAAATTATTGAATCATCGATTCTTTACTTTTTTTAATAAATATTTTTTTTTCAAAATAATGTCCAGAGAATTATTGTTCAAAAATGTCTATTTTGCCTTTAAAACGAGATGGTCAATGAATTATTCTTGACTCTTAATTATAATTCCAGCAAAATTACTTTATATTCTTTTAAAATATATAAATTTTTAACCGACTTAACAATAATATTGTTCTATACATGTCTATTTTTATAAGAATTATTTTAAATAACTCACCAGCTATATATACATTTATGTGTGCTCTCTGCATATAGCTGAAATAGCATACATATAATTAATTCTTCATCCACCGATGATTTCTCTTGGGCAAGCTGGTTCTTTTGATCCATCATAAAAATATAATCCAAGTTTGTTATCACTATCAGGTAAAGGTACATAATCCATGTAAAATCTTGGTCTGTAGTTGGTCTCTTTCTGTCTAGGATTTTTCCAGGCAAGCAGCTGTTTTGATTTAATAAATTTTAGACAAGCAACTATCCTCTCTGTTTAAGGCTATGAATTACAGCATAAAGAAGTGGATCATTTTTTCCAAGTGAATTCAAACTCTTGAGAAGGAAATATTAGTAGCTTTTAAATCTAATGTTCTGCTTTCAGCCACATAAGTTCATAGTAGCTATTTTGTAAGAAGGGTCAGCTAAAACCAACTGCTGCAAACTTCATCAAGTTGCAACAAAATATATAACCAACTGAAATTTTCAGCTGACCCTTCTTACAAAAAACTATTAATCAGATTGTTCTCTTTAAAATCACTCTGCAGACTGTAGATAATTTGTTATCAGCCCTTTTATAGAATCATCTGAGGTGTTATAACAACACCTTGATTAAAAACAGAATTTTATCTTTATCTCTCTAATCCCTTGGAATCTATATACATGTTTTCACTTAGTGGATTTCTAATAGATAAAAATTTTGTTTAATTAATTAAAATTTCAAAAAATACAATAGGGTGTTTTTAAATTTCAAAATCAGAGTAATAATTAATAATAATGCAATATTTATATTTATTCAGACCTTTTTTAAAATATTAATTTCATAATGAAATTTTATTTTAAGCCCAGAGTTATTTAACCCTTTACTTATTATTATTTTATTTTAGGAAATATAAAAAAATATCTACAAAAATTTATTCTGTGTTTATTTCTACTTTTCCTTTATTTTACATATATATTAAAAGGTGTGAAGGTTGCCTTGTCAGCAGTGAGAAATATTGATTACTATATTTTACTGTGAATGTTTAGGTGGTTACTGGTTGAAACTTAATTATATATATATATAAGCACATACACTATATTAGTGTATGCTATGTAAGCCAACTGGTTACAATATATATATATATAAGCAATGGATCCAGAAGTCCAATCCATGCTTCACAGCCTTCTGTAAACTTACCAATATTGTAAACCTGGGTTAAGTTTATATCCTAGTATCAACAGAGTTTTGCATTAAATATAAAATTAACGTGTTTCATTTTGTACATTTAACGCTTATTAAATTAGCTATTTACTTAAAAATATTTCTTTTAAAATAAATTCTGTTTAAGATTAAATTATTAAAATTTCTTTTCCAAAATTTATTAATCAAACATATATATATACGGAAGCGTATATATATATATATGAATAAATGCAAAATTCTGTTGAACTAAAATGTTATTTTATTAAAAGAAATAATAAGACATTTTTTCTTTTAATTTTTGTTAAAATATGGCGTATGATTTTATTTTAAGATAAGCCTGCCAGCATTTCTAAAGAAATGGCATGTTTCAATTAGTATTCCATTCAAGGCAATTAAAGATGGCCTTTTTTTCTTTTTAATTAAATCAAATTCAAAGTTATAAGCAGAATTCGATAATAAGAAATTAAAGTTTATTTTTGGCAAAAGTTACTTCAAAACAAAGGAGCATAGAGGGCTTATCAAGATCTAAAATCATTTGCAAAACAATAGAAGAGTATCTCCAGAAAGGTATAAAAGGGGGAAAGAACAAAAGACAGGATTCTGATTTTTGGCTTTCAAGAATTCATTCAGATTTTGGTTCCTGACTTATTCAATTTTGTTCCTGAACTGTTCAGATTTTGTTTTTAAAATCAGTCAGATTTTGTTCCTGAATTTATTCTGATTTTTCCTCTAAATCATTCTGATTTTGTGATTGAAGATTTACCCAGATTCTGTGCTTTGATGATTCGGCATTTTGTGTTTTAAGTGATCCTCCTAGGTTGCTCTGAAAAGAAATGTGGAAAACAGCTGAGTCCTAGTGTTGCGGAAAAATTTCTGCTCTGATTTCAAACATGAGACCTGTTAAAAGTTCTATTAATTTGGTAAACATGACCGTGTAAGGCAGCTAGGCTCATCAGCTTTGCCTGTTGTCAGGGTCTTAAATCCATCAAAATGCCGTAATGTGTCAAACCAATAGTAAACCCGAACTGTGAGCCGCATGTGTGCCCTTCATGTAAAAATGCTGCATATTTCAAATTCCTTTGTCTGGACAAATAACTACGCATGTAATCAAGCCACAGACATCAAGGGAACTGGACCAAAGAAACAAGGACTGGTAACCTTATATATCTACTCATGAACTATTTACCTTGCCCTTTTTTTATAAATACCTTTCGTTAATTGTTTCTTTAATTTATATTCATATGTAACTGTTTTTCTTTTATTAGATTAATATTAGATTTATATTTATCTTTTGTTTGATCATCTATTTTATACTTAAATTTTTCCCCTTCGCTATTCCTCATTTTAGTATGTTATATAAATGCTTTCTTGTTTCATTGCGGTGTAAATTATTTTTCATTTAAAAATATTTCCAATTTAAAATAATATCTGTAATTTAAATACTAGTTAAGTTTCCTTTTGTTTTCCAACTTCTCCTTGATAATGTTTACTTTGTTCGCATTTAGTCCCATAGTTAAATATTAGTTATTTATAGAGGTCTTTAAATATTTTAAAATCATTTATAAAGCACAAAGCAACTAGAGAATGCTTTGTGAAAGAGTTATTTTAATTTTGCTTTACCGAGGGGACACGAATTGATAATTTTATTTAAATTGGGAAAATAATACTTAGACTACAAAATATTATGTAATTGTCATCCATCCCATTGTAAAATTATTTATCAGTAATCAATCGGGGAATAGCAGAGATAGTTAAAACATCTCTAATATTTTAAATTACGTTTATTAAAATATCTCATTTAAACTAAAAAGCTTAAGTCTTCTAATGTTATTTCAACCTTTTACCAACTTAATCTTTTATATTACTTGTCCGATGATCCAAGCACACACCAACACTCAACTCACATTATATTATGTGCACATTTGACTTAGTTAGTTCCGTAAGTATTCTAATCCATGGTCTCTCCCTGATGCTAAGCTGTGGGCCAGGGTTATAAATAATTTATGTATGTCTCGGATATGTTGGTTTATGGTTAGACTCGAAAATAGATGAATAGGGCAGAGGCCGTAGTATTTTTGATTTTTATGTCTCGCGAATGAGTGGCCTCGAGGTACTTTCGCCTAGTATTCGAACTGGGTTAAATGAATATACATCATTCGACCAACACAATATATATATATAATATATATATATATAAACTAAAACATTTGTTAATGTAATATATTAAAATATATTTTAGATATATTGAACAACCTCCATACTTCCCCATTCTTTTTAAACTCATATAGAGATACAATAGAAGATAAATGATCCCCAAGATACGCTCGAACAGCACTCATCAGTTGGCCCAAGTTACTATTTCCCATACACATCTCTATTATATAAAGAGTATTAAATTTTGATAACTAATGTTTTTAAAATTATCAATAAATTATATATTTTGCAAGAAGATATTTCTTTTTTTTGGAATGCATTTATAAATTATAATTATTTTTATTTTATTAAAAAAATAGACTTCATCTTAAAAAAAGAATATAATGAAAAAAATGTATAATAATATATTAATTCACTGATTATAGTTTTAAAATCAGATAGTTCACAGTTAGATGTACTGCGGCCGCTAGGCGATGCTGCAGTACTATCAAGAACCACCAAGTGATAAATTTCTATCCAAAAATCGCTGAAATCAAAAAATTAAAATGCCTAAGGCAAACTAAACTGAACAAATCCTTCTAAAACTCAAATAAAAAAACCCCCCAAAAATGCTATAAAATTTGAATTACAAAAACAGAAATCAGTGAAAATACATCAAACGCAACACACACACACCCCAATGAAGAATTCCTATCCAAAAATTGCTGAAATCAAAAAATTAAAATGCCTAAGGCAACATAAATCAAACAAATCTTTCTAAAGTACAAATTAAAAAAATATTAAAGAAAACACTATAAAATTCGAATTACAAAAACAGAAATCGATGAAAATAAATCAAACGCAATACCCACCAATGATGAATTCTATCCAAAAATCACTGAAAATGAAAAATTAAAACACCTAAGGCAAAGTAAATCAAATAAATCCTTCTAAAATACAAATTTAAAAAAAAATTGAAGAAAACACTATAAAATTACAAAAACAGAAAAACTATAAGACTAAATATGAAAAAAATTAATGAAGCTTCATTAATGGCGGATGGCACAAATTCAATTGGTAAAAATACATCAAATGCATACATACCCCTCCCGCATGAAGAATTCCATCAAAAATAAGTAAAATGCAAATTACAAAAAACCAAAAAAAAATCATGAATGCTATTTTCAAAAACCTATGAAAAAAAAGAAAAAGTATAATACTAAATGTCAAAAAAATTAACGAAGCATCATTAATGGCAGGTGGTGTACTTATTAATGAGCTCATAGCTATTTAAAAAATGAAACTAGCTATAAAATACAAAAACAGAAATTGATCTAATGTATAAAACACAGCAACATTAATGGCAGATGGTGTATTTATTAATGAGCTCATAGCTATTTAAAAAATGAAACTAGCTATAGAATACAAAAACAAAAATTGATCTAATGTATAAAACACACACACACACCCTGCACGATTATAGCTAGCTTCATTTAAATATAAGTTTTTAAAATCGATTTATAGAGATCTGCAATGAAGAAATATTACCAATTTTCTTCCAGGCTGAGTTGTCCAGCACTTGTAGTAGGCACTTGATGTTTGCAGCATAAAAATCCATTAAAAAGAAAGTTCAAACTTTGAGCAAAATTATTTAGAGAAGGTATTTCAATAGTGGTTATTTGGTTGTTTAAAAAATACAACAACGATGGTGCCTTAGCAAACAATTAGGTAGTTCTGCAAAATATAACATCCCAATGCAATTTAAAAGGGCAGAACAATTTTAGTTTGGAACAACTCCACTGCCTCATGCTGTCTTTGGGAGAGCCCAAATTATCATTTTGAGTAAGAAAAGTGTAAGATGCTATATCTTCTTAAATTTCAGCACAGGTTTTGAAATGTTGCCTTAAAGTTTGTCCATGCATGTTTAATATTGTATCCATCTTTGTAAAAAAATCTATATTAACACAGTCAAAAAATAAAAATATTACCAACAACTTGTATTTTTAGCGCTCAAAAATAATTAATACATCATAATAAAACTAGGAAAGTATTTCAAAAGACTAGTTCAGTTAAATTTTGATTAAATTTGTCGGCCCAAGCAATTATATTCTTCATGTGAAAAGGCTATTACATAAGCGATTGTGAGAGGTCTATTAGGTCACATTTCATTTTGCAAGTACCAACTGTGATGTGTAATATGTTACAGTGTGATTATTTATATATATATTTAAATCTTTAATTTCTGTGTATCAATTTAATTCATTATTTCCCTAAGAATCTCAGATAACATATATAATGAAATATTTACGCAACTATTTATTAGTTTCTAACTTTTAAAATTGGGTACATATTTAGCTTTCTATTGTTAAATTTCTTAACTTAGCTGTATGGTAATCTTAGTAAAACAAAGGTAATTCCCAAGTGAAAAGAAAATGGTGCTGCGTGATCGTATTTACTCTCACTTTAAAAAATTTTTGTTATTTTTTTAATTAACATTTAACCTACACGTAATTTTAAAAGTTAGATAAATAGTTGTGTAAATATTTCATTATATATGTATGTTATATGAGATTCTTAGAAAAACAATGAATTAAATTGATACACAGAAATTAAAGATTTAAAAAGATATATATAATCGCACTGTAACATACTACACATCACAGTTGTACTTGCACAATGAAATGTGATCTAATAGACCTCTCACAATTGCTTGCATAATAGCCTTTTCACATAAAAAATATAATTGCTTGGGCCAACAAATTTAATCAAAATGTAACTGAACTAGTCTTTTGAAATAGCTGCTTAGTTTTATAATGCATTAATTATTTTTGAGTGCTAAAAATACAAGTTGTTGGTATTATTTTTATTTTTTGAGTGTTAATATGGATTTTTTTATGCAAGTGAATACAATATTAAACATGCATGCACAAACTTTCAGGCAACATTTCAAGGTAGCTTATGGTTAGGTATATTGTGGCTGCTAGGCAACACTGTAGTACCATCAAGAACCACCAAGAAGCCTGCAAGTGATAAATTTCTATCCAAAAATCACTGAAATTGAAAAATTAAAATGCCTAAGGCAAAGTAAATTGAACAAATCCTTCTAAAATACAAATAATAAAAAAAAATAAGAAAACGCTATAAAATTCGAATTATAAAAATTTAATTTTTCGATTTCAGTGATTTTTGGATAGGAATTGGGAGGTGTTGCTTTAGACATATTTTCACCGATTTGTTTTTGTAATTTGAATTTTATAGTGTTTTCATGATTTCTTTTTTTTATTTGTGGATTTGTTCGACTTACTTTGCCTTAGGCATTTTAATTTTTCGATTTCAATGATTTTTGGATAGAAATTTATCACTTGCAGATTTCTTGGTGGTTCTTGATGGTACTGCAGCGTCACCTAATAACCACAGTACACCCAACCGTAAACCACCTAAAATCATTATTAAATATTAAAATTAACCAAGCATATGTTATTTTTTAAGGAAATATTTATGCCTGATATATATATTCCCCTTAGTTGTAAATAAATCAAATATTGATATTAACAGTATTAACATGGAATTTTCTGTACACAGAAATGTGGGGGGGGGGGGTAAATGTTTCCCCATTACTATTGACTTCTTTTACATTTGTGAAAACTAATCTCAAGTTCCAAGCAATCAATTTAATTTTTTACAGATTTGAAAGTGAAAAAAATGACAATTTCTGGTCTTAAAATTTGCAATCTATATTTAAAATAATTACTGTTCATTATCATTAGTCATCACTAGTGAATGAGTATGGATATTCTAACTACAGAAAAAAAAGTGTTAACTTATTTAAAAGGTGATAATGTGTTTCTATATCCATAGATAAGTCAGAGAGATGACTGAGATGCTTTTGATAACAGAGCTATATAATCATGTGAATAAAAACTACAAAGTAAATAAAGAAATATAATAATTTAATACTAAATGTTATTAATAACTATTAGGAAAGTAAATTAAGATAATAACATTCATTTATTTCGTAGGTAGATTCTTTTGATATTTTAATCAGTTTTGTGAAAATATTTTTAGAACTGCAAATTAATATGTGAATATATAAAAAATAAAAAATAACATGTATTATAATATCTTTTGAATAACTCTATGATAAATATGTACAAATTAAAATTAGTGTATATAATATTATATAAAATATCACAAAAATTATGGTCTTTTATGCAAAATAATAACTAACTACATATTTATATATACTTATGAGTAAAATAATAAATGCAATAATTAAAATATTTAATTAGAATATTCACTGATTCTTATCAACACCATGTAATATTTAACAAGTATTGATATAATCACTATATTTTTGTTCTACCTGGTTTAATGCAATGATAGTATAGAGACTTTATAATCCAATGGTTTCTGGATGAAATCCTATCTGAGAAAAATAAATTATATTAAAAAAAAATTAGGTCCATCAAATAGAATTACTATGCTCAACTTTTCACTTGGGCTTGAACATCACATAACTTCCCAAAAACTTAGTCATAAGCCTACTTTACTTGCCCTATGTAATATAGTATAGATATAGAATGATGGGCTTTAGAATTTAGGTTCCTTGAATAACGGCTCAGTTTATCACTTCCGGTAATGGAACTAGTTATAAACCCCATACAAACCCATTTTTTGTATGGTTTGATGCAGTAATAGAGTGGCAGATTTTGGAAGTCAAAAATTAATGGATTGTAGTCCAGGTCTATTATTTGGTGTTAAAACTTCTTATGAATTCCCAAGTAGTAAACCAGTCTATTGTTGTCATTCTTTTCTTATTATTGCATCTTAATTCTATACACAATGCTTTTTTTTAAATCAAAATATATAGAGTAAAAAATATGTGGAATATTTCCTGATATTCAAATTTAGCAAGGTAATAAAACATATTTAAACTATGTTGCTATTTCAAATAACATTCAAAATAAAAAAATACCTATGATAAAATCATTTGAATAAAACTTTTTTGATTATGATTTAAAATAACACATCACATAAACATTTTAAAGCATTAATCAAAATATTCTATTTACAAAGAGAAATTCACATTTAAAATAATAAATTACTAAAAGTTATATATTAACAGAAATTCCAAATTTAGTCACACTAACATTAATCAGAGTTAGAAATATAAAAAGATGGAAAGAAGCAGTGGCATAATTACACTTTTTTAGTCCCTAAGCAAAATTTCAAAAAAAAAGATTCTTTTTAATATATATATATTGTAACGTTTAATTATATACGTTGCAAATATATTGGCATTTGGTAAAAGCTAAAAAAATAAAAGTAAATTTAGATTTTTTTTTTGACTAATTTTTTTTTTTAAAAAAATAATGTACAATGAAAGTTAAATTATTCTTTCATTTTTTTTTTTTTTATGTAAGTAGAAATAAAAGTAGAATTGGAGAGAACAAAAGAATTCCAAAAATAAAATAAAAAAGATAAGAGAAAGTAAAAATATTTTGGCTAATTAAAGATGGTCAAAAAACTTGATAAGAAAAGAGAACTTTATAACGTAAATTTTATAAAGAATCTACAAGATTATGAACCAAAAAACGCCATGATAATAGCATGCGCAGAAGTCTGAAAACTGGACCTCTGGTATAATAAGAAGGGATTCGGTTGGAGGAATGTCTTGGTTTGCCTGATATTCTTTTGGTTGGTTTTGGATTAAAGAATCCAGACCACTCTATGATGAAAAAGTTCTTCATATGAGAGTAGACCGGAGCTTTAGCTGACGTTGTTACCGATGGACACCAGAGAAGCTTACACAACTAGCCTACGGAACCAGAACCAAGATCAATTTATAATCAATGGCTGTGAGCTCATGTTAACCCCAAAAAACTATGCAGTTATCTACAACCATTGTGAATTCACTAAAACTTACCGGTAAGACTACTTATTCCTGATTGTGACAAAATTAAGCATTTGCAAACAAGTCTTAAATTAATCCCGATAGAGACTTTCATTTTTTCTGTACCAGAGATTTTTGTTTATACCAGAACTTTTTAATTAATTATTTTATTTTATTGATTGCATCATGTTTGAATTAATATGTGTTCTCTCTAATTTGCTTGATTAGGAATTCTCATTTCAACTTAAACAGATTTTTAATCTGTTATAATAAAAAAAATATTTCTAATAACAATTTTCATTTGTGCGTTATTAATAATAGTTATTTTTTTATTAATTTATTATTAGTTTAATAAGATTTAAAACATAATCTACCTTTGCCAATGTTTGAATAAACCCAGGAATAATAATCTTAAAAAAATAATTCTCATTACGGTATGATGCAATACCGATTAAGTTAAAAGTATTTTTCTTTTTTTATTCGTGAGACGTTATTTGACTATTTCAATGGACTCTTTAGAATAAAAGGTCCTGGCATCCATATTAAATAAATTAAAAGCTGATTTCATCAATAGCATAATTCTCAACTATTAATAGGCCAAGTTGATCAGAAAATATAGCTATGTTTTTAGAATAGAAATACAGCTTTCTTCTTTTTTGACATAGCTTGATCAACTTGCATGCAGTTTATATTAGCATGTAGAGGCCTAGCAAAATGGAATACATTATAATGGCACCCAATGTGGGGCTTCGATTTAACCACAACCTGAGATAAGTTGTAATGATAAAGAACGTTACAACGATGACCCAAAGAAACTCACAGCTGGAAAATAAATAGTTTTTAAAAATAAAAAAAATTATAAAAACTAACTAACTAATTAAACCCTGATTAAAATATAAAAAAATATTTTTTTAATATGACTTCCAGAAAGAAAAAAATATGTATATATTTTTTGATATGTTTAAAAAAAACCATGATCATGGCTGATGTAGACGTAAGTCACAAGTATTTGACCAGGTAGGCGGTTACTGAAGAGGGGAAAAGCATAGCCCCAGGTCCTAGTATGTAGGATATTAACATAAGACCACCTTTATATGCCCATCAGACTATTTCTAGTAGGGATCCCAATAAAGGAAAAGGTGGATCAAGTTGGACCAAGTTGCCATGAGCCTGTAAGAGTCAGAATGATGAGCAACGCTCGTTTGTGCTTATAACTTGGGCTTCTTATCATTAATATTACACTAAAGTGGAAAGGATATGGATGAATGTAAAATATTTTCCATTCTTGCCGTGTTAGAGCTAAAAGTGGGCGTTAAAGCCGAATGGCGCTTGTGAATGAATCTACGAAATATATCAGCACACTACTACATAAAAAAAACCACGAATATGAATTTAAAAACTTAAGAATAAAATTAGTGTAAACCCCTATTTTATTCTCATCATCCGGGCACTGGTGGTATTGTAACGTTTAATTATATACATTGCAAATATATTGGAATTTGATAAAAGCTAAAAAAATAAAAGTAAATTTAGATTTTTTTTTTTGACTAATTTTTTTTAAAAAAAAATAACGTACAATGAAAGTTAAATTATTCTTTCATTTTTTTTATGTAAGTAGAAATAAAAGTAGAATTGGAGAGAACAAAAGAATTCCAAAAGTAAAATAAAAAAGATAAGAGAAAGTAAAAATATTTTGGCTAATTAACGATGGCCGAAAAACTTGATAAGAAAAAAGAACTTTATAACGTAAATTTTATAAAAAATCTACAAGATTATGAACCAAAAAACGCCATGATAATAGCATGTGCAGAAGTCTGAAAACTGGATCTCTGGTATAACAAGGAGGGATTCACTTGGAGGAACGTCTTGGTTTGCCTGATATTCTTTTGGTTGGTTTTGGATTAAAGAATCCAGACCACTCTACGATGAAAAAGTTCTTCATACAAAAGTAGACCAGAGCTTTAGCTGATGTTGTTACCGATGGGACACCAGAAAAGGTTACGCAACTAGCCTATGGAACCAGCACCAAGATCAATTTATAATCAATAGCCGTGAGTTCATGTTAACCCTGAAAAACTATGCATAGTTATCTACAACCATTGTGAATTCACTAAAACTTACCGGTAAGACTACTTATTCCTGATTGTGACAAAATTAAGCATTTGCAAACAAGTCTTAAAATAATCCCGATAGAGACTTTCATTTTTTCTGTACCAGAGACTTTTGTTTATACCAGAACTTTTTAATTAATTATTTTATTTTAATGATTGCGTCATGTTTGAATTAATATGTGTTCTCTCTAATTTGCTTGATTAGAAATTCTCATTTCAACTTAAACAGATTTTTAATCTGTTATAATAAAAAAAATATTTCTAATATCAATTTGCATTTGTGCATTATTAATAATAGTTATTATTTTTTTTATTAATTTATTATTAGTTTAATAAGATTTAAAATGTAATTTACCTTTGCCAATATGTTTGAATAAGCCCAGGAATAATAATCTTAAAAAAAATAATTCTCATTACGGTATGATGCAATACCGATTAAGTTAAAAGTATTTTTCTTTTTTTATTCGTGAGATGTTATTTGACTCGTTTCAGCAGACTCTTTAGAATAAAAGGTCCTGGCGCCCATATTCAATAAAGTAAAAACTGATTTTGTCAATAGCATAATTCTCAACTATTAATAGGCCGAGTTGATCAGGAAATATAGCTATGTTTTTAGAATAGAAATACAGCTTTCTTCTTTTTTGACATAGCTTGATCAACTCGCACGCAGTTTATATTAGCGTGTAGAGGCCTAGCAAAATGGAAAATGTTATAATATATATATATATCCCAATATTTTTTTACCATTCTTTAATTTAACAATTGACAATCAAAAGACCTCTAAAATTCAGGAGTCCGTACTTATTACCTTGGTTTGCTTTATAATAGTTGTACTACTGTTTTCAGGGCAAAAGTTTGTCAAACATCATTCTACAGAAAAAAGCAACTACTTTTCCTTTCATGTTTTAATTTTTAACTAAAAATAACTTGATATATATTTATTATCAATTACTGGTAAATTATTTATTAATCTAAAATTTGTGGTACAAGGTTTTTTTGTTTTAGATTTGTAAATTTGGATTTCAATAATAAATATTTCATCCTATCATTAGAAACCAAAAATCCAATCAACTCATTGCACTTAGTCTTATTATTTTATAAGTATTTTCTAAATATTTCTTCCTTTGTTAGTGAAACATGAATACTAATATACACTCATATTTACAATGACTATACTCTGCCGGCTGTTGTTGGTGAGATATAGCTCCTAGTTCTAGAATGAATTATGGAAGGGACTACATATGCACTTATACATTTTCCTATCACTTCCAGCTGTATCTCAGCAGTCTGCCTTACCAATAGATACATTGACACTTGCCTTGTGCCAATATTTCATTCTAGCAGCTTTTAGCTCTGAAGTTGGACTTGTCTCACTGTGCCAACCATTTAGCTTTACTAGTTGTTCTCTGGAGAATGTGTATTCTATCTTTCAGGTTTTATAGAAGTTCTCTGGAGAACATACATACTGCAGTTCAAGTTTGACAGTACTTCTCTGCAGAACATGTATGGAGAACATCTGTCTCAGTTTTGTGACAGTGTAGTTCTCTCATCTTACCTTCAACAAGACTGACTATTTATTGCCAAATCCTCATCCTTAATGAAAACATTCAAATTCTGTGAACAACTATTGGCCCATCTTACCATTGGCTATGCATTATCTATCCATATATGGATAGGTTTATTGGAAGGAATGCTCAATCTATTCAGATAATACAGAATCTGAACTAGTCCATTATTTTAAAGCAAGATTATATTTTAATGACAATTTCAAATTGATTTACGGTAAAATATTTGAAATGTTTTTTTGATTAATATTTTACTTGTAATTGAATGATTAGCTGAACTGCCAAATCATCATTTCAAAATCCTGTATACTATGTTGAAATATTTTATAAAAAGGTAGAATGTCATTGATACAATTTGAAAATATTAACTAAGTAGCATGTGAAAATATTTATTTATTCAGTAAACAATAAATAAATAAACTCCATACAAAAAAAAAAACTTGAGTAAAGAATTTAAAATATAACAAAATATAAAAAAAATAAAAACACATGAAATATTATTTAGTAAAATACAAACTAATAACATAAACATTTTTAAACAGTCAAATAAGTGATGTTAGCTAAATTCAAGGAACATTTTTGCATAAGTATTGAGCTGGTATTTTTTCTGCCAACTCATAATCATACATATATATACACACATATTTTGTAAAGATAAAATATATACATTGTAATAAACTTATTTTATTAGAAATAAATAAACACGTACTTTTCTATCAGCTCACATATATATACGCACATATATATTTTGTTAAAATATAAATATCATTTTATAATACATAATTTTAAAAAAATAAATTAACACTTAAATTTAAAATGGAGTTTTAAGAAGTTAAAATAAATTAGATCAAGATTTTTGATAAAAGTTTGTCTTTTGGTTAGTTTTTTTTAAAAAAATCTTAAAAATAGGAAGGAAAAGAAAGCAATTAATTCTATTGTTGGGACTTTGATAGTAAAGGTATTTTTATGTTATCTGTTAAGCTGATCAATTGGAATGTTTCTTTGGGATTTTAAAATAAAATATGAAATAAAAGAAGAGAATATTAAAGGTGTGAATTGAGACTTTAAAAAAAAAACTATAAATTACGGACTTTCCTTTTGTTCTAATTAATTGGATTTCTGCCGAGGTCAATACCTAATCTATAAGTTTCAATTCGGCTCAGACTTTTCAATATTAAAAATCGACAAATTATATAAAAAAAAAAATAAGAAAAAAGCACAAGGAGAAAATGTTGAGCAGCTAGAGCTAACAGAACTTTCCCTTTTGGGAACCTCTTCCTATTGCCACCTGGAACTGCCTTGTAAATGCCGGATATAGAGAGCTAGCCGAGGAGAACGGACTGGAAGATCACGGACCAACCACGACGAATATAAGGTGAAATATTCCACTCATACAGGACCTACACTGATCGATCAGGGTAAATTGACTTTTTTTTTATTATTATAATTTCAAGAGACATTTGCGTAATAGAATAAAGAAAAACCTTCACTTCAAAAATCTCAAAGTTTCAACAATAGAAAAAGGGGAAATATTTAGTCTTTAAGTAGATATATTTACTAATTCAAGTTAATCAACATTATATTATTTTTTGGGTTATGTTTTATTAATTAAACTTACCTTTAGTTTATGTGATTGTTGTTCTTATAATGCAAAGAAATGAATAGGCAAAATTGTATACTCGATCTAAGGGCAGGTAAAATTTATGATGATAAGATTTAACATTAGAAGGAGGAGGTTTGAGTGGGTTTGATTTTAACCAACACACTCTTGTAGTAAGTCACCCTAGAGTTCACTCATAGTTATATACCATGTTTGTTTTTTTTTTGATGAAAATATTGTATAATTGAAAAAGTGACGGCACATGATCCTTCGAGAACAATACATGTTAATTCTTGATTAGAAAGGAAAAAGGATCGGGAGGGTTTGATTCGACAATTGTGAAAGAAGGGAATAGACAACAAATAGAATAAAGGTGTAATAAATATTTCAACAATATTTAAGCGTCGATCTGTTTTTTTTTATTTATTATAAGTAATTCTTATATTTCATTTTGTAATCTTCTGGTTCGTTAAAAGAAAATTATTTTAAGGTTTGCATTTGGTGATTGCCGTTTGTAAATAAATTAACCGTTATTATAGAAAATTTATAATACGGTTTAGGCAGAAATACTTGGTGGCACCCTTGAACGGCCACCGTATGTTGCAATCTCGTAAAATTTAAGAGCGTAACAAAGTATGAATACTATGTTATGTTGAGAATCTTTTTAAAAGCTTAGTGAAACTAAAATGAGAATATTAAATACATGAAACTATACAAATATATTTAAAATAGTCAATTAAAGCTAAATGGTGTAATTTTGCATGGTTGAAAAAACTGGCCATAATAAAATAGTGTATTAATAAGTCTTTTAAATAAATATTTAAAGATGAATTTTAAGTAATAACTTAAAATTAAATAAATAGTATATTTTAATATGAAAATTATACTTAATAGTTATATCATAAGATATTTATATAAAATGTAATATTTTGAGGTGGAGAAATGTATTTAGTTTTATAGTATCAAAATTATTATTCTAAATTATATTATTATCTTATCATTTTTTTTAATATAATATTTTTGCAATTAAACATTTATTTTGTTGCCAGACAAAAATTGATACACATTTTGTCTGAATTTTAAGTCATGAGACATGTAAATATTCATACATGTGTGCTTACAAGTTTTCTTGTTAATAAAGTTTCAAAATTGCTTTAATTATACTATAAAATTGAAAACATTTATTTCTCTACCACAAGATATAAGAAATTAGTTGTTGTAAAATATTTAATAAGATTTTAAAATGAATGTAGTTAATAAAATTAGATTTTAGAAAAATAGATACATTAAAACTAAATATGGAATAGATTAATAAAATATTATTTTCAAAATGCTATTTTAAAATGTTTAGTTAGTTTAAATAAAAGTATAAAATTAATTTAGAATTAATATTTTTAAATAATATTAAATATTTTATGAGTCATAGATTTTATTTTTAATTTTAATTGTGCAATCTTGGCTGGATATGTAAATCAGATCATCAGGTGAAGGACTAATCAGCCAATCAAAATATCAATTTATTTTGATATAAAAGCAGATGTTCACTTTTTTCTGTGTGCTTTTTTATCAGTCAATAGGGTGTTAATAAGTCAATTTAATGTTTTAAAAAAATAAATTTGTGTTTTTTAAAACAGCTCTCTTAATAATTTATTATTTGCAAAATATTAAAGTATTGGATAGTGTACTAACTGAAATTATTTTTTAAAAAAAAAAATATTAAAAAACTATAAATTTATTCAGTTTAAGTTATGCACTGTTGAAGCAACTAAAATTCCTTACTAAGTGTTTTATCAAAATTTAATTTTAGCATCGCAATAACTATGGAATTTGTACCAAAAGTAATTATGTACCTGTGTAAAGAAAGGATTGAGGTACAGTCCTTAATTGAAAATATATTTTTAAAGTTATTAACAAAGGAAAATATAGTATTGGTCATATTAATCTTTTGGACATTGTATAAAGAATTAAATGCAAAGTTTATGGGAAATTAAGGACAAATGCATTTTATTGTAAAAAAAGATAACTTTATCTAAAATCCAGTAAAGCAACATGGTAAAGACTTTTTAATTTTTCAATATTTTGAAAGTATATCGTTTTAATAAAGAGTTGCAGTAAATGTTTCTTTTAAAAAAACATTCTTTTAAGTATTTATTGTGAATTTATATTCCAAAATGATGGAAATAAAGATTAAAGTTACTGCAGATATATTTTATAAAACAAGCTATCACTATTAAAGAAGACCATGATTATTTAATATTTTTTTTAAAAAAACCGGTATTGGAAATTATTAACTGAAAAAGAAAATCCTTGGATAAATAAAAATTATCCTGACAAAAGAACTATATGCTAGCTTTATGAAATGACTAAATGCTAATTTCACTGGAACAAAAAATGTGCAATTTACATATAAGTACGCCTGAATCCATATTACCATGTAAGAGACACTAGAAGCCGATACTGGATCCTGTGGAATAAGAAAACCCTGGAGAATTATTTTTAAACATCATGAATTAATATTATCTTCAATAATCATTACTCTGAAAGATATAAACAATAGACTATACTTTTTATAAACTTTCAAGCAGAGATTAATGATTATTTTTATAGATGGATCCAGATTTTTCAAAGTCGACTTTCTTTTCATTTTTTTTCATTTCATCATTTTTTTTCTTAATCAACTGATCATGCATCATGCTGGGAGAGGAGTTGTTGTCTTCAAGTGTTAAGACAATGGTTGTTGTAGCAATGTGCATCAGGGGAGAAAAAATGAGTGCTTATTATGGACTGGAGTTTTACGTAGCTATGTTTTTATTATTTTATGAACTAATAATAATATTAAGTTTTTATTATTATAATTGTAGATAGGAAAAGTACATATAAAAAATTATTTACTAATATAGTATTATAATTATCATAAAGATTACTTAATTTTTTTTCTATAAGTTTTTAATACATTTTAAGTATGATAATTGCTGAATAAATGCTTATATTAAGTAATATTTTAGTAAATGTGAATTAAGAAAATGTCTAAAAGTGATCAACTAGCGATTATTACTATGGGTAACAGTTATAAAATATTATTTTTTTATGATGTATTTATTATTTTTCTTTTCTTTAGATTGTTTAAAGTATTTTATAATATTGTTGTATAAACGTATAGGTATGTGCGAATGTATTAAACACACAAAGATTATATGAATTAGATTTTTATTTTAAAAAAAAGCATACTTTTATTTTATATTACTGATATAATATGATTTAATGATGAATAAAATTATATGATTCTTTAATCAAGGAACTCTATTATTTTAAAATGTTTAAAGTATTGTCTTAGTACATTGATAATCATTTGTATTTTATTAAAGAAGTTTTGGAAGTGAAGTAACCTTTTCTTGATGAGTAGTCTAGATTGTTGACTTTATATGTGAATTTATTTATTGTTTTTAGAAATATGTTTGAGGATTTTGGTGATGTAGAAAGATAAATATATAAAGAAATTTTAAAGTGGTAGTGACTTGGGAGTATTAAAAAGAAACCAAAAAGATGTTTAGATATAGGTTTTTTATGGGGAGTAGAAATAGTTTTATTATCTTAGTAATTATGCAGGTAGAAATAATGAAGCCCTGTAACTTGTATGTTTCCATGGACAGGGTTTTTCTTTAATATTGGATATTAGTGTTCCGAAAAGCTGAATAAATAGCCTGGACATTGTTATTTTAGTGGAGGTTATTAGACAGAGAAGTCATGCCTCTTTTCTTTATTGCACTGTTGCCATGTTGACTATCTTATATGTTTGTACTATTGAGTTAATACTCTAGTTTGTTCTTCATACCTACGCATCTGATCGCTATCATAATTTCTAAGATATTGCATCGTACAGAACTGTATTTTGAGGGAGAATGATAAATAATTTTTGAATTGAAGGATTGTTATTTTGGAAGAGGATAAGATAGGTTTTTCTTGTTATGAATGATGTTGAAATAAATACAAATGAGATTGAGAATAAAATTAAAATAAGGATAAAGAATCATAAATATTTTCTGTATTTTATTAAAACTATTTTATGAAAATATTTAGTGATAATAAAATTATTCACGAAACCTTTTGAATAATTTTTAAATATTTTTTAACTTACATGTAATGCATATTTTTAATGGATGAACATAGAATGGAACAAGTAATTGTATTTTATAAATATGATTTTTATGTTTAGAATACGCATAAACACATACACAGAATTATTATTGAAAGTGATACCAAGCAAGATGTATAAAGTTTGTTAGTTATATTACTTATTGAGTCCACTTATTTAGTAACGAACCGAAATATATATATATATGATAATATCAGCACTATCATGATAAAGTTATTTAAATAATTGAGTATAAACTGATAGACATATATTAAAAATAAGTGCTACTTCTGTAGTTTATGTTTTATGTTTTCATAATTTGCATATGTTTTGATGGAAACATATTATAATAGCATTCAATTGTAGACAATATATTTTTAAGTTATAAGTGTATCCATGAATACTATTGGTAATATTATTGTGAATATTTAATAAATATAACAAGTTCTAAGTCAGAGTGAAGGCTTAGGTATTTAGATTTTATTTTATTTTTTGAGATGAAGAGGTATGTAATTATCCAAGATTATTTTAATTGTAAATATTGTACATAGTTTATTTTTGTTGGAAGTGTTATAATAAAATTGTTAAACTTGTTTTTTATAAATTTGTGTTATATCGATTTTTTTTTCACAACGTACACTCACGATTTTAAGATGGATAAGTCAAACATAATATTTGCACAGTACGAATAAGATTATTTATTTGAGAAATTACAGTGTTTCTTAATATTATTTATTTTGAGAAATTTCATTATCATTATTATCATTATGGTCATAAATTAATTATGTAATTTATTACACAGAATTACAATATTATCCGTTACCACATATTCTCAGATTACACCACATATTTTATTTAAGATGCCACATGAAAGCTAAAAGATTATACTATATTATTTATTTACTATTATTATTATTATTGATAATAACTATAATGGGGAAAATAGATAAGATTGAATTATACATTGAAGATTATTATTATTATTATTATTATTATTATTATTATTATTATTATTATTATTATTATTATTATTATTATTAGTTAGGTGTAATTGAGGGTGATATCAAACCCCTTATCATGCTTGACTACATAAGATTATAAGATGAGTAGAATTAATTTAAAATAACCTGAGAATATTTTAGTTGTATTATTTTAAATCAAGAGATGATGAATTATTTATTAGTATTATATTTAATTGATTATTATTTTAAAGTCATAAGAATGCTATAAATTTATTATTATTTGAGATAATAGAAAGGATAGCATTCTTATGCCATTGAAGTTGTATCCTGTGGGATATTAGGTCAATGTAATTCATATTGCCACTTGTATCTCACTTCATGGTCTCATGATTTATTAAATATATTATTTATTATTTTATATAACTGAACCATATTATTACTTATTAGTTAGAGCTAGTTAAACAATAGATAGTATCATAGAATATTTTTTATTATCAATTAATGTATTTTAGCCGAGCATAACCATTTATCTGAGCTAGTCCTATTTTGTTATATATTATATTTCCTGGAAGTGAGGGTACTATATATATATATATATTGAGCTGGATTGATTTCCGATTCAATGGTTTTATTACTAAAATTAATAAAGGAAAAACAACTTCATTTTCATTAAAGGTCTAATGCTAAAATTTGTATTATTATTTAAAACACATACACATTTATATTTAAAGTAGATCATTTAATGTTTATAAAATTGATTTTAAAATAGTTTACTTTCACTACTTTGTTTATAAAATTGATTTTAAAATAGTTTACTTTCACCGCCTGTTTTAATCAATTTGATAACAAACAGACAAGCTTGCTAATTGTATATTCCTGTTGCTTTTATTGTAATTATTTTTAAAGTTAATTCTAAAAAAAGGCGGAGATTTAGTTTTGTATTTGTCATTTTTGTTTCAATTATCCCTGGTTGGAAGTCTTAAATTAGATTGAGCGGGAAATTAATATTTTCCCTGCCTGGAATATAGAATGGACACTAATGAAAGTTTTGCACAGGAAATGTAGCAAGGCAAAGATAGCCCGCCAATTTTTAAGGAGAGATGGATTCATTATTAGGCAGACACTTGGATTATTGCCTGCTAAGAGTCATATGGTTTTGAGTAGCTGTTCGGACATTTAACTCCTGTTAAAAACTTAAATAATTATTGACAAGCTTCGTGGCTAAGCAAGATGTCAAAATCCACCGCTGTGAGTTTTGCCATCATTAGAATGTCTGGCTAATTTAAACAAAAGACAGACCCACGCCTACCAGCTCTTCTTCAGTCATGCCATGAACCTCTAAAATAAACACTATCTCTATCCTGCCGCTGTCAAAGGACCTGAAAGATGAACTATTATCAAAAGTGTGCACTTGTCACTAAATCACTAGGACTCTGCCTTACTGTAAGCTAAACTTTTTCCTATTCTAGCCAGGGTAAATAAATTGCGTTTAATTAAATCTCCGCTCAATCTAATGATAAATATGTTTTAAAATGGTATTGTTTTTTTTTAATTATTATCTGTATGTACTCTTTTCTAGTATTTAAAGTGTGTCTTGGAATCTTAGTTTTAAGATTCCAAGTTTGCTTGCAATTTTCGTTTATCAGGGGGTGCATAAGGTGATTGTATTTTATATGTTTAATATATACCTGATTATTTCATCAACTATTACAAAACACATTGGAAGTTTTCATAATCTTTATTTATTTACCTGCCCTTAGTTGTACAATAAAGAATCATTAAACACGTTTCATTTGCGCTGTTTGTGCAAACAACAAAATCTTTTTGCTGGCTATTTGTGAAGTTATTTCTTTGGGTTGTCTGAAAATAGTCTATTTCTTTCTGGATTACGTAAGATTGTAATCAAATATCTGTTGCTGTCTTGTAGGTGAGATCAACCATGTTTACTTTGAATGTAGTATTACGCGCAGCAGTCCTGCGGCATTTTAACGACAGTAATTAGAATATTACTGCTCGGATGTCCGCACTGGTTTTGTCGATTTCCGACAGGACAGTAACTGTTTTATTATCCCTGATTCAGGAAGCTAGGGTTGTTGTTTGTTTTTGTAATGTTACAACTGTCCAGCAAGAAGACATTATCCTAACCATTTCTTATATTTTAAGTGAGAGAATTTTATTGCCAAAATGTTTAATGCCTTCATGTTTGTCGTACTCTTGTGCACTCTCTGGTAAATATACGTATGTTAACATAAGTCACTTTTATATTCATGGCTAGATGTCTTTACTATATTGTCTAACTTATAAAATTAATAAATTGTTTAAATTTATTTGGCTGACGTTTGTCTTTGTGCTTTGATTTCTCAGCTGACTAAATATTATTTAAGATATCTTGTTCCTCCCTGAGTGTAGTTCAGTGCCTTTTGATTCGCATATCCTGTCCACCTTAAAATAAATGTCTAGTTGATGTGATGTGATGTGATGTATTATGGCTTCTCCTTAAACGAAGTCAAGAATATCTCAGCAATTATGCCCAGATAAACCTGTTAGCCACTTTCTTTTACATTCCCCACTCTAAATTTACCCATAATCTGCTCTATCCCATTTCCACAACATAATTTTTGTCAACTCTATAACCTTTATATCTAAATCCCCCTTATCTTTTCCCAAACCCAGCATAAAAACCAATAATTCACTTTCTGTATAATCACTCTTTTCATATTTATTTTTCCAAAACTTCATTATATGTACCCTTTCTGTTTTCAAACATTTACATTCAATTAACAAATGCCTAATATTTACAATTCCTTCCTTACATAATTTACAAAATAAATCACCCATATTTTTCCATTTACATGTATATTCTTTTGTAGCTAAAGATCCCGTTCGAGCCTTAAACAATAAACTACTTTCCTTACTATTATCATATATTAACTCACACATAATATTCTGTTTATTTCTATATATATTTAAACTCTTTTTACTCTCCATGCTATTTCTCCATCTCTCTAACTCCCTAGTCTTTATTAATAAATTTATTCTTTTATCCCATTCCTTACTACTATAACACTCAATAATCCTCTTAACACAATCATCCCATCTTTTGTACAAATATACTGATATAAATTCTTTATCCAAATCTTTTGCATAGCGCATTACCTTTCGCACCCATCTTGTTACCTGCCCTTTACTCATAACCCAATTAAATACTATTTTAGCTATTCTTTTATTATCCATAAACTGCAATCTACCAAACATTTTCATTTTACTTTTTGCATCTCTCATATGAAAACTTGACCATCCCATTTTTCCTTGAATTGCCTCCCTTGCTGTCCATACTTCTGCATCCAATGCATGTCTTCCTACTTCCCTTTGAGCTTTTTCTAAATAATCTAATATCTCAAAGATCTTTCTCCCGTTACATATATAAAAAATTTTAGTGCATCAACGTAGAGCTTCCAAGTTTTCAAACCCATGTGAGATTTTGTTTAGATGGTTGAGAAAGATTTCAGGTGTAAGTGGCAAGATCTAGTCAGTAGAGGTTCGATTTTCGTTAATTATTGCATGTGTTGTTGGAGCAGTTTTGTAGAACGGGTTTCGTCTTTTTCATATGACATAAATAAATAAACAATAAATAGCGTATTTTCTAAAAAAAGTCTAAATTTTTTTTTTTTGAAGAGTTAAATATATATAGTTCGTCTTTTTTATATGACATAAATAATAAATAGAGTTTTTTTTTGTTGTTGTTGTTTAAACAAAAAAAAATCGTTCGGAGTAAATTTTCGAATTTAAAAGTAGTAAAAATAGTTTGTTGTCTTCTTGCATATAAATAAACAGCGTTTTATTTGCTTTGAGATTTTTGTTTAAAAAAAAAAAGTTAGTATAGCGAGTTAGCCTTGTGTAAAAATGGAAGGTAAAGAAGAAGGTGACAGGGCGGCAGGTTTGGAAGAGAGCCCTGTTTCATTTAAATACCCCCAGATAGAAGAAGAGAGCGAGACACAGATGATGATAAAGTTGATAATAGAAATGAAACAAAGTTGGCAAGACACGATGAAAGAAATATGACAAGAGTTGCTAGAAATAAAACAGAGTCAACAAACAATACTGGAGGAGCTGAGAGCAGAAATGAAAGAAATGAGAAGAGAAATGACAGGAAGAGTAGAAGAAACTCAACAAAAAGAAGTGGAGATGGAAAAGGATTTGAAAAATGAGATGAGTAAAGAGAGTCAGGAAGTAAAAAAATAGTCATAAAAAATATAGAAATTGAAGTAGCACAGGAGAGTACTGGGACAGAGAGGGTGGAAATAAAGTTTGAAATAAGTAGAAAGTGGAGAGAGATAGATAGTATGGTGGAGAAAGAAAATCTTGGAGACAATTATAAGTTACCTCAAGAGATTAAAAATGAGTTGAGTAAAATAACTGCTAGTTGTGAACGGGGTTTAAAACTAAAGAAAAATTTTCAGAATATGATTTTAAAACAGAAATAAAAGCCATTTATAAAGCAATCTTATTCAAGGCACATAAAAAGTCTGTGGGAAATGAAGTGTTGCCATTTACTAGTGTTGATATGACTAAAAATAAAGTAGGAAAAGATGAAGAATTGGGAAGTTTCGTTAAAAAAAAGATTCAGGTATATACGCTAGAAAGCAAAACAGAACAGGAAAGAGACAAAATCATACATTCTAGGCAGGTAAAATATAAGAGAGGGAAAGGAACTTATTTTAGAAAATTAATAAAAAGAGTAAAGGAACCGCCGGACAAGAGTTAAAGGTTCGGCTTTTAGCAATAGGACGGATTGTTTTAAAACAGACAAAAAAAAAATTTGTTAATGATTTATGAGAATGGATAAATGTAAAAAATGAAATATTGTTTTGGTTTTTCATGAGTGCATTCAGCCAAATTCCTAGGGGTAGTTTTTGAAATGTTTTTAGTTTAAAAAAAAAAAGAAAAAAAAAGTTGCAGGAATGTTTTTTTTTTGATCACGTGTTGAGGCAGTCGAGCCGGATTGATTTCCGATTCAATGATTTTATTACTAAAATTAATAAAGGAAAAACAACTTAATTTTCATTAAATGTCTAATGCTAAGATTTGTATTATTATTTAAAACACATACACATTTATATTTAAAGTAGATCATTTAATGTTTATAAAATTGATTTTAAAATAGTTTACTTTCACTAATTTGTTTATAAAATTGATTTTAAAATAGTTTACTTTCACCGCCTGTTTTAATCAATTTGATTAAAAACTGACAAGCTTGCTAATTATATATTCCTGTTGCTTTTATTGTAATTATTTTTAAAGTTAATTCTAAAAAAAAGCGAAGATTTAGTTTTGTATTTGTCGTTTTTGTTTCAATTATCCCTGGTTGGAAGTCTTAAATTAGATTGAGCGGAAAATTAATATTTGCCCTGCCTGGAATATAGAATGGACACTAATGAAAGTTTTGCATGGGAAATGTAGCAAGGCAAGGATAGCCTGCCAATTTTTAAGGAGAGATGGATTCATTATTAGACAGACACTTGGATTATTGCCTGCTAAAAGTCATATGGTTTTGAGCAGCTGTTCGGACGTTTAACTCCTGTTAAAAACTTAAATAATTATTGACAAGCTTCATGGCTAGGCAAGATGTCAAAATCCACCGCTGTGAGTTTTGCCATCATTAGAATGTCTGGCTAATTTAAACAAAGAATAGACCCACGAATACCAGCTCTTCCTTCAGTCATGCCATGAACCTCTAAAATAAACACTACCTCTATCTTGCCGCTGTCAAAGGACCTGAAAGATGAACTATTATCAAAAGTGCGCACTTGTCACTAAATCACTAGGACTCTGCCTTACCGTAAGCTAAACTTTTTCCTATTCTAGCCAGGGTAAATAAATTCCATTTAATTAAATCTCCGCTCAATCTAATGATAAATACATTTTAAAATGGTATTAATTGTTTTTTAATTATTTATTATCTGTATGTACTCTTTTCTAGTATTTAAAGTGTGTCTTGGAATCTTAGTTTTAAGATTCCAAGTTTGTTTGCAATTTTCGTTTATCAGGGGGTGCATAAGGTGATTGTATTTTATATGTTTAATATATACCTGATTATTTCGTTAACTATTGCAAAACACATTGGCAGTTTTCGTAATCTTTATTTATTTACCTGCTCTTAGTTGTACAATAAAGAATCTTTAAACATGTTTTGTTTGCGCTGTTTGTGCAAACAACAAAATCTTTTTGCTGGCTATTTGTCAAGTTATTTCTTCGGGTTGTCTGAAAATAGTCTATTTCTTTCTGGATTACGTAAGATCGTAATCAAATATCTGTTGCTGTCTTGTAGATGAGATCAACCATGTTTACATTGAATGTAGTATTATGCGCAGCAGTCCTGCGGCGTTTTAACGACAGTAATTAGAATATTACTGCTCGGATGTCCACGCTGGTTTCATCGATTTCCGATGGGACAGTAACTGTTTTATTACCTCTGATTCAGGAAGCTAGGGTTGTTTGTTTTTGTAATTTGCCAGCAAGAAGACATTATCCTAACCATTTCTTATATTTTAAGTGAGAGAATTTTATTGCCAAAATGTTTAATGCCTTCATGTTTGTCGTACTCTTGTGCACTCTCTGGTAAATATACGTATGTTAACATAAGTCACTTTTATATTCGTGGCTAGATGTCTTTACTATATTGTCTAACTTATAAAATTAATAAATTGTTTAAATTTATTTGGCTGATTTTTGTCTTTGTGCTTTGATTTCTCAGCTGTCTAAATAATATTTAAGATATCTTGTTCCTCCCTGAGTGTAGTTCGGTGCCTTTTGATTCGCATATCCTGTCCACCCTAAAATAAATGTCTAGTTCCTATTTTCCGACTAGTGGCGCCCCCGGGGTCAGTATATGCGAATCTCAAAGATCTTTCTCCCGTTACAATATATATATATGCATGCTATTATTACTCATTTGCATAAAATTTAAATATGAAAATTACTTTGGGAGAACAGGCCATCTCTTAGAGAGAGGTGCCCATGATTCTTTTCTACTGACAAAGTTTTTGTCATCCGAGATATGCCATGCCTTTTTGATTTTTAATTTAATGTTATTGCATTCAGTGCACACAATATTGACAGACAAAGGAACAAAGGAAATCAGTTATTGACTTTGGAGGCACCTATTATTATAAGCTGCTAAAATGCTACATTAAGGGCTGGTTGATTCCCTTGGCTTTGGCAAATGTACTGTAAGATCCTCATTTGGGTATGTAAAAATGATTAAGAATGCAGGGCTAAATCAATAAGACTGGATCACTTTGTTCAACATTTCTGAACTATATGAATCATCCCTTATGCCACTTCAATCCAATTACTCAAACAAATGCACAAAATAATTTTATCACAAAGTGTCTAATATTGATCCAGTGACATTGTGGCGACATTTAAAAATATATTTTACAAAATGGAAGATGAATGGTCCATGGGAATGCCAATTAGTGGTGTCATTTCTAGCATTTTTCTAAATATCACCAAAGAAAAAATCATTCTCATACATCATTCCTCATACCCATCCCTTCTATATATTCATTATGTCAACAACATAGTTGAACCTGGTACAATAATTTCTCAAATCCAACAAAAAATCTCCAATGCTATGTCTTTCACATTAAACTGTAAAAATAAAGACAGTCTCATCACTATAAAATACCTGGATATCCACAAACAACATAATTTTCTCTCATTAAATTAAAAAATGAATATTAAACCAATACAGGCTTGTGGCTTCATCCATCCAGACTCAATAACACTATGTTCTCACAAAATTGCAAGTCTTAAAACCTTCCTATATTGTAACCTTCATTTATGCAAGTTTGAATCAGACAGGAAGGACAATATCAACAAATACATGTCTGAACTTTATAACAGTAGATAGAAAGACTATTTACTTCTACAAACTGTCATAAACTTTTATCATAAAACATAAAAAACCCTACCCCCACCAAACCTAAACTCGAGATGTCCCTTCCCTATATACCTAATATAACCCATTACATTACTAAAACTATTACTCCCAACCATCAAGATGCTCTATGTATCACAGTGATGAAGCATGACTTTTTTAGGAATGGAAGCACACTTCTTTTTTTTATAATGTTTTTATTTCACTTGCCACAACAATTTTTATGTAATAGTGCCTAATATATATTGAAGCAGTTAATCTTAGCTTAAGATTGTGCTTCATGTTTCTACCTACTAACCCGTATTCAAACCCTATATCCCATCCCGCTCCTTTTGTCGTATATATATTTTTATGTATATATTTGGAATGCGCGCCTAAATTTATAGTTTAACTTTCAATATTTATGATTATTAATTCTATTATTAATTATTAGTTCTTTTTTTTTATTAAAGTATTATAGGTGCAATTCAAATATATATATATAGGAGCAAAATTACTAACAAAAGATTGATTTTTTGTAAATATTTTATTATACGTCACTTTTTAAACTTTTTCTTTTTAAAGTTCTTTTTCTATTAAACTGTATATTTTTATAAAATCCAATATGCAAGATGCTACAGTTGATTGTCTAAAAATAATTAAGGGTTGGAAACACTATTGTTTTAATCTGGGGAAGGTATTTTTTAATTAAAGTTTTACTTAAAATAAATGGGATTAAGTAGATTAAAGATTTACTTTTGTTAAAAACATGTTATCAAATCTATTTCTAATCTGGAAATAGATTTGAATTTATTTTTGGATGTTATCTTACTGTTGCATCTTCAAAAACAACTGATAAAAGAAAAAGTATAAAATGACTGAATTTTGAATCACAGGAAAGATTAGCTACTATTGAGAGAAGTGATTGCTACTAGACACTATGCTGTTTTCAAATCTAAAAATGATCTAGTAAAAGCTTTTTCCGACCCTTGTGGGTCGTTTTCCGCTGCCATAATAATCTGCTACCTTCAAGTGAAGTAAAGGCCCGATGGAGAACTTTAAAAATACTAATAGAAACTTGCTGTCACTAAGAATTCATTTGGATCCTCAATTTGCCATGCATGAGCCGTACTTTTAAAATAGACTTATTAAATTTGCGCAAGGTAACTTTTATGCTACTATTTGAAAATGAATATAGCCTCACTAATCTCAAATCCTGCTATCAAGATTTCTAACGTATTGTTCAATTTTCTATCTTTTAAATTAATATGTAAATGTAATTTGCTCTTAAGTAATTTATTTAATTTAATTCTCTCTCATATGCTCTTAACTTTCCTTAACTTTGGTGCGGTCATTTATTTACATATATTTATTATTTGATTTATATATATGCTTGCTTATTATTATGTCAATCTCACAAACTGGTGAGCTTAATTTCTAAAAATCTTTTGTTATTTTTTTATTCTTCTAAACTTTCATACAAAGGTTATTAATGTCCCCTTAAAATATATATGTAATACATTATAAATTAATATGTTCGCCAGTTTGTTTTTACGAGCCAACATTTTATTTATGTTTTAATATAAAAATATATATTTGTTTAACTCTGGATTTTCTACCAGGGGAAAATCCAGAACTCAAGCTAATTAATGCTCTGAAACATTTATTTTATAATTATTTATTAAATTCTGAAAGGGTGACTTATAATTTGTTTTTTATATAACTGCTAATCTTACTTCATTTTTCATACTCTTAAAATTTCAAATCTTGTATTTAAATATTTCAGTTATTGTAAAATCAATGAAGATGGGATTGTTTTATTTTAAATAGCAGAAAAAGGGATGGGGGGAAATCTTAATGTTTCTTTTATTAAATAAAATCTTAACGTATTTGGGAAATTTTAATATTTTACTATTTTAGCTACTAAGTAAAATCTCTTTCTCTCTATATATATTATAACTGCATAGCATATTATTTGTCTAAATTATAGTATTCAAACTAGGGTCATTTATATTTTAAAGCAGTAAACTTATCTCATGTCGTTAGTGACATTCACTCATTACTGCGTTTCTGACATTTAGACGATCTTTGTGTTTTTATATATACGTGCTTCTAATCTTTTAATCTGGGGGTTACAACAAGTTCGAACCCATAGATTTCTTATATATCATTCTGTAGATAGTTGAGCTATCCAGAATCATATTTATTTCGTATAAAATGCCTCTGGCGGTGATCCTGTAAGTTTGGCACACACTATGCATATTCTTTTTTCGTATAAAAGGTGACTGGCAGTGACCCCTAAGTCTGGAACACGCTATGCCCATCCATTTCTTCATATAAAAAACCTCTGGTGGTGATCCCTAAGTATGGCACATGCTATGCCCATCCACTTCATCTTTCGTCCAGAAGCACGACTTTTCCTGTTATTTTAGGCTATTATGTCAGCACCGCAAACTTATTTGTATTAGTATTTCTTTTGCTTCATGACCCAGTTTTAATGCTCTAATATTAAAATGCGCTCTGCTCAAAATATATATCAATGCCAAATATTAATAGCTAGATTAATTACTAATGTTATTTCAATCTTATCAAACAATCTCACCATCATAACTTATATGTATATTTAAGAGTATCTATATGTCTTGGGGAAAATAAAGCATTCGTTTTACTATCGTTAAAATAATTTTTCATTAAATATTTTGTCATAGTTTCAAATATAATGTTTTCAAATGTATTTTGTTTATTTGCAAGACCTCAATGGCATGAAAATAATTTATATCATATGTATAATGAATTTCGGAATGCTCCTAGAAATATATATGTTAGTCACCATGTTTCAGAACTGTAAATCAAAGCGTTAATGGCAGTATTATGTAATTCTTGCTAATATTCAATTGGCATTTTAATATTAGACCTACCAAAGATGTGTGTTTACTTGTAATATATTATTTAGCTAATAAAGAGCATATGAGAAATAATAGCATGAATGACACTGTAATCATCTACCGCTTGCTCATTCACGCACACACTAATGTATATACTTAATTTATAAATGTGTATAATAATTTGTCAGTATATTAAACTATATTTTATTGTCTAACTTATTTGAGTAGTTCAAATTCCTTTTCCTCCACTTCCACATATTACAGCCATGCTTATGTATATTTTAATATAGTCATCGTTAATAGATGTCTCAAAGTTTGCTCAGCTTTGCTAGTCGGCCGGATTAAGATTAATTCTCACGTGCCATCACTATTATGTTATTCGTTAGGTGTTAGATCTGGAGCTTAGAAAGTGGGTTCGAATCCAGGCTGGTCCCTGACCTAAATCTTGGGCTTGACTGGGTTTGAAGTACATTTTGTGAGTTCCAGCTCATGTTAGATGGATAAACATGTTTTGACCAGCACAATATATATATATAGTGCCCTTTTCTTTAAGTCTAAATAAATTTATTGTATCAATTGTCTAAAAAAATTTAAATTAAAGATATATCTTATTGGTATGATTACTATGTTATGGTGACAGTCTTTTTAAAAGCTTAGTTAAAGTAAAAGGAGAATATTTAATGCATAAAATTATGCTAAATATATTAAAACAGTTAAATAAATCTGAATGGTGTAATTTTATGTGGTTGGAAAAGCTGGCCATAATAAAAATATAAGCTGAATTTTAAAATAATGAGCTACAATTAAATAAATAATATATTTTAAAATGAAAATTATATTTAATAATTGTATTTAAAATTATTTATTTTCAAAAGTAGTATTTGTGGTGGAGAAATGTGTATTTAATTTTATAGTATCAAAATTATTATTCTAAATTATATTATTATATCTTTTTTTTAATATATGTTTTGCAATCAAACATTTTAATTCCAGACAAAATTTGATACATTCTGTCTGAATTTAGAAAGTCATGTGACATGTAAATATTCATACATGTGTGCTTACAAGTTTTCTTGTTAATAAAGTTTCAAAATTGCTTTAAAACTGTACTATATATGTTTATTTGTCTACCACAAGATAAAATATAAAATTAGCTATTATAAAATATTTAATTAGGGTTTAAAACGATTGTAGTTAACAAAAATTATTTTTTTTTGTTTAAAAAAATAGATACATTAAATAAATTAATAAAATATTATTTTTAAAAGTCATTTTAAAATATTTAGTTATTTTAGATAAAGTATAAATTTAATTTAGAATTAATATTTTTAAGTAATATTTTTAAAAAATGAGTCATAAGATTTTTATTTTTAAATTTTAATTGAGCAGTTTTGGCTGGATATGTAAATCAGACCATCAGATGAAGGTTTAATCAGCCAATCAGATTATCAATTTTTTTTATATAAAAACAGGTGCTCACTTATTTTCTGTGTGCTTTTTGTTAATCAAGTGTGCTTTTTGTATCAGTCAATTCAATGCTATAATAACTTTATAATAATTTATTTTAAAATAGTAAAGTGTACTAATTGAATTATTTTTAAGAGTGTATTTAAATAAATTATAAAATTATTCAGTTAAATTATGCACTATTAAGCAACTAACATTCCTTACCAAGTGTTTTATCAAAATTTAATCTTAACATCACATAACTATGGAAGTACCAAGAAGAATTATTTACCTGTGAAAAGAAATGCTGGAAGTATAATCCTTAATTAAAAATATAATCTTAATATTGTTAACAAAAAAAAATATTATATCAGTCAAATTAACTTTTTGGACATTATATGAGGAATTAAACGGAAAAGTTTACAAAAAAGTAAAAGCAAAAAAGCATTTATTTGGAAAAAGATAGCTTTATCTAAAAAAAAAAAAAAACTGCAAGTAATATGGCAAAAAAATTTTAATCCTTCAATATTTTGAAAGCATATTATTTTAATGAGATTTGCAGATGTTTCTTTTTGAAGAAAACATTTTTTTAAACAATTTATTTTAAACTGTCATTCTAAAATGATGGAAAAATGAAGACAATACTGAAAAATATTTTACGTGATGTCTTTATTATTTTAAAAGACTGTATGTATTTAGTAATATTACAAAACCGATAATTGAAAGTTATTAATTGAAGAGAAAAATATCCTTGGATAAATAAAAATATGCTGACAGAAGAACTCTATATGCTAGCTTTATGTGAAAATGGTTAAATGGTAATTTTAGTGGAATATCTAAAAAAAATGTGCAAAATTACGTATATGCATGCCCGAATCCATATCGCCATGTTAGAGACACTAAAAGCTGGTATAGGATCCTGGTGGGATGAGAAATCTCCGGAGAATTATTTTTAAATGTTATGAGCTGAAATCGTCTTCAATAATCACTGTTCTGGAAAATATAAACAATAGACTATTATTTTTATAAACTTTCAAGAACAGATTAGTGATTATTTTTTCAAATGGATCCAGATTTTTAAAAATCGACCTTCCTTTTCATTTTTTTTTAAAATTTTCGTTCATCATTTTTTTTTTTTTTTTTTGGAATCAACTGATCATGTGTCGTGTTCGAGAGAGAAAAATTGTTATCTTCAAATAAACATGCATTTGGGGAGTTTCAATGCCTGCAAAGAGGTGATAATGAAATCCCGAAGAAATAAAGAACATTTTTTATTTTAAAATGAGTATTTATCATGGACTGAAGTTTACGTAGCTATATTTTTATTTATTTATGAATTAATATTAATTTTTAAGTTTTTCTTATTATAATCAAGGATAGGAAAGGTACATAGAAAAATAATTATTTACTAATATAATGTTATAATTTCTATAAAGGATACTTAATAATTTTTAAGTTTTAATATTTTAAGTACGGTAGTGTTGAATAAATGTTTATATTATGCAATATTTTATTGATTGTGGACCAAGATGTCTAAAAAGTGATCAACTAGAAGGAATATCACTTGGGTAATAATTGTAAAATATTATTTTTTGTATATCATGTATTTATTTTATTTTCTTTAGATAATCAAAGTATTTTTATAATGTTATTGTATAAACGAATTAGTATGTGTAAATACATTAAACACATAAAACTTATAAGAGTTAGATTTTTATTAAAAAAATATGCATACTTTTATTTATATTACTGATATAGTACAATGTAATAGATTATAATTATATGATTCTTTTGTAAAAAAAAAACTATTATTTTTAAAATGTTTGAAGTATTGATTTTATTATATTGATACTAGTCATTTGTATTTTTGTTCAAGAAGTTCTTAAAAGTGAAATAACCTTTTCTTATTGAATAATCTAGATCATTGACTTTATATGTGAATTTTATTTATTGTTTTAGAAGTATGTTTTTAAGATTTTTTTGGCATTGTAGATTGATAAATCTATAAAGAAATTTTAAAAGATAGTGAGGTTGGGAGTATTTTAGATGAAACCAAAGTGATGCTTAGATGTAGGTTTTTATGGGAATAAAAATAGTTTTATTATCTTAGTAATTATGCAGGTACAGATAACAAAGCCCTGTAACTTGTATATTTCCATGGACAGTGTTTTCCCTTAATGTTGAATATTAAAGTTCTGAAAATCTGAATAAATAGCTAGGACATGGTTATTTTAGTGCAGGTTATTAGACAGAGAAGTCAAGCCTCTTCTTATTCACTGTTGCCATGTTGACCATCTTATATGTGTACTATTGAGTTAATACTCTGGTTTTTTTCTTCATACCTATGCATCATACAGAACTGTATTCTTTGAGGGAGAATAATAAATAATTTTGAAATAGAAGGATCATTATTTGGAAGAGGATAAGATAGATTTTCTTGCTTGAATGATGTTAAGAATAAGTTACAAATGAGATTGAGTATAAAAGTAAAATAAGGATAAATAATCATAAAATATTTTTTTATATTTTAGTAAAGTATTTTTAAGAAAGTATGTAAATGATAATAAAATTATTCAAGAAATTTTTGAATAATTTTAAAATATTTTTAAACTTACATGTAATGCATATTTTTAATGGATAATATATCCAGAGAAAGAACATAGAATGAAACAAGTAATTATACTTTATGAATATTATTTTTATGTTTTTGGAAATGCATCAACACATACATATAGTTTTATATTATAGTAATACCAAGTAAGATGTATAATGTGTGATAATTATATTATTAATTGAGTACACTTATTTTATTAACGAACTGGAATATATTTTTGTTTGATAATATCAGCACTATCATAATAAGTTATTTTAAATAATTAAGAATAAATTAATAGACATATATTAGAATAAGTAATCCTTTTGCAGTTTATGTTTTTTATAATTGGTCTATGTTTTGTTGGAAACATTATAGTGTCATTCAATTGTATCTAATATATGTGAAACTCTATGTATATCCATGATTATTATTGGTAGTATTATTATGAATATTTTAAAATATATAACAAGTTCTAAGTCAGAGTGAAGGCTTAGGTGCTGAGATTTTTATTTTATTTTGAGATAATGAAAATTGTAATTATCCAAGATTCGTTCACTGTAAATATTGTATATAAATTTATTTGTTTGTTGAAAATATTGTAATAAAATTTGTTAAACTTGTTTTTATAAATTTGTGTTGAAACAATTCTTCCACATTGCAAGCATATGATTACAGATATTTTGAACTAAAACATAATATTTGCACAGTATGAATAAGATTATTATTTAAGAATTATAGTATTTTCTTAATATGATTTATTTAGAAATTTCATTTACATTATCATTATTACCATTATGATCATAAATGAATTATATAATATATTACACAGAATTATAATATTATACGTTGCAACATATTCTCAGATAAGATTTTACCACATATTTTAAGATGCCATATAAAAACTAAAAGATTACACTATACTATTTATTCATTATTATTATTATTGATAAGAACTATAACGAGAAAAAAATAGATGAGATCAAATAATAATAATAATAATTATTATTATTATTATTAATATTATTATTATTAGTTAGGTGTAGTTGAGGGTGATATCAAATCCCTTATCATGCTTGACTACAGTAATTTTAATTGACTCGAATTAGTTTAGAGAACCTGAGATTATTTAGTTATATTATTTTTAATAAAGAGAATTGAATTTATTTATTTATTAGTATTATCTTAATTAATTAATTATTGTTAAAGTCATAACACTGCTACAAATTTACTATTTGAGATAATAAAAGAAGAGATAGTATTCTTATGCCATTGAGGTGGTACCCTGTGAGATATTGGCTCAATGAGATTCAGATTATCACTTGTATCTCACTTCATGGTCCCATGATTTAATACATATTTATTTATTTAGTTTATAAAACCATACCATAATATTATTTCTTATTAGTTAGAACTAGTTAAACCATAGACATTAACATAGAAAATCTTTATTATCGATTATATGCATTTTAGCCGAGCATAACTATTTATCTGAGCTAGTCCCATTTTATTATATATTATATTTCCTAGAAATGAGGGTACAATATATATATAGAGAGAGATAAAATAATATTTTTGGATACGAACCATGTATTATTTTGCATTACAATCTGATATTTCGATGGACTTGCAACCGCCATTATCAAGGTTAACTTTTGAAAGAACAATTGTTAGACCTCAAACAATAACGTGACTCAGTGCGAGATAAGAAGTGAGATCCAACGTGAAGTAGTTCAGCATTCACAATATGACGCTTATCAAAATGTTTATTTCTTTCAGTTTTTTTACCCACTAATTTCAAATTAATATTAGATAAAATGAGAGGTTTCCACATAGCTGGAATACGTTGTGCTTTGTCAGCCCTATTTAAACCAGTAGGTCTCTTTAATATTTCAATTTAGTCTCTCATAATTCTTAAATCATATCTTTCCAAATTAGCAAGTATTTTTGTATTGACAAAATCAGGTCTGTGACCAATTTCTAAAAAATGGGAAGTAAAAACTGATGTGCTAATTTTTTGATTAAAAGCATTTCTATGTTCCTTAATTCTGACATTTATTCATCTATTAGAATGACCCACATAGCTTCTTGAGTGCAGCAAACATGGAATTTCATAAACTCTTTGGTGTTCCAAAAATATTCTGTCTTTAGGTTTGTATAAAAAACACCAATTTTTTTGCCAGGAGAAAAAGTAGTCTTTATATTAAAAGATAGTCTTCTACTGATTTTATCAGTAACTCCTTTAATGTAAGGTAAAATTACTCTATTAAAAGAGGAATTGTCAATTCTATCCTCTTTTTTCTTTTTAGTATTAATGTTATATAAAGCCTTACATATGATGTTTTTATCTACATCATATAACCATGAAAACATTAAATATATATTGTGATCTTCCAGGTTGGCACCAGGAAGAAATGTGGGAGGTTCACACTGTGTCATTAGTGACCAGATATAACTATTAGAAAAAAAATGAATTGTGATATAATTTGGTATTTTAAATTTAGTAAAAAATTATCAAAACCTTAGTTAGGCGTACCAGTCATTAAGATTTTAGGCTATGTGTGTCTGGTAGTGGGAGAGGAAGATGGACAATATCAAGGATTGTTAGTATGAGAGCTAAATTAGTAGGAATGTTTGTCTGTAGGAACATAACAGATGTTTGTTCATTGGTTTTCTAACTCAGTGTCTACTCCCATCCAAGATCTAACTTACATGTGTGGGTGCATGTCCATTTTACATCATCTCACACTTCATTCATATTTTTCATTATTACTTATAATATCCAAACTTGTAGTAGCAGAATTATGTGCCATAGGAACTGTTAACAGTTCAGTCATTAATAGACCTTTATATTAATGGAATGACAGATACACACATATATCATTAATTAATAAGATTTTTATTTATTATTAATTATTACATAAAATCTTACATTTAAAATTGTAAAAATAATTTATTTGTTTATTATTAGTTAGCTTTTGTAAATTTAATATTTAATTTTTTTTTCTTCCCAATATTCTATTACTAATTTTTTTTTTTCAAGCAAGAAAATTCTTGCATATTGCCAAGCTGATTATAACAAAAAAAAAAGAGAGATGTGGCTAAGTTTTTCATAAAAGATTCCAAATAAAAAACGAAGAAAAGTAAGCAGAAAGACAGAATAGTTATGGAAATTGGAATAATTTCTAAAAAAAAAAAAATAAGAAAAAAGTGAATTAAATTGTGTGAAAATTCTCTATTATTCCTTTATGGAAAAAGGTCTCATACTACTCAGAATAGGACTGTACATGGAAGGCTAAATTCTAAAGATACCCAACTGTGGCTTTTATCAGCTAATAATTTAGATTTACTTTGTTCAAAATGCATGGATATTATATAAAATTGTTAATTATAATTTACTATAATATATTTATAATGAATAAATGATGTCAGACTTGTAAAAATTACTAACAATGAAGTTAACTAGAAAAAGTGTACTGAATTCTTTAATGAAATGCTTTATGGAGTCTCAGTTAATAAATTTTCTGTTCTTGCTATGCAAAATAAAATTAAAACGGAAGTTTGTTTATTTTAACTCTGTACATTAATAGGATAGTCATATATACCAAATAACCTTAACATTCACACCTAAAAAAATGAGTGATAGAATGTGTGACTGAATAATGTTTAATAATTAGGTATAAGTGGTTTACAAGAAGCATGGATAAACCAGATAACCTTGGATTTAAATGTTGTGAAACTTTTACTGAATGCTAGCAACCCAAAACGGAGTAAAGTCATAAATTTTTCTTTCTATAATCTTACCGAGTCGAATATTTTGTTTCTTGTGACCAATAAGTGATTGTGATATGCACAAAGGCTGTATATGATATCTATTAGAAATTCTAAGAATGTTGGAAATTATTGCAGTTTTTGTCAAATTTTACTTCAGCATGCAGGAGTAATGCTTATATGTTTTTTTAATGTTAGTAATTCGTCATTATCATTGTGAGCTGTGTGTATATTTCTGTTTAAACTTTCAAGTCTGAACTAAAAAAAAACTTTTATTTTAATGATTGAATGTTCCTATTGCCTATTATAGACAGGTAGATTTTTTTATGCTTAATGTAACATTATTATTGTTATTTATTTATATGCCTAATCTCAACGAAAATGTCTCGGAGATCTATCTTAGTACAAAGTATACCAAGTCGGTAATATTATTCTTTTTTTTTTTTTTTGGTATTATGTTAAAAGAAAAATAAATATTCTCGTGCTCATGTTATTAGTTCAAATTAAATACTTTAATATTATACCTTAGTTAATAATAATAGATGGATGAATGGAGATATTTATGCCAATATGAAGAATAGTTAAACTTACTTGACAGAATTGACTTTAAGTTGAAATTCAATATTCATAATTCTCACAAGTAATAGATTCGTTTAAATTTAATTATTGTCAAGTAATAGATTCGTTTAAATTTAATTATTGTTAATATGACATTTTATTGTTTCAAATAATTTAGAAATCATTTTATATATGATCGTATGTTCACATGTGTGTGAACGGTTGTAAACTATTTACCAAATTTGTATTTTGCTTTTCTATCAGTTTCGGTTTGGTGCCATGTGTTAAAAGAATATGAAAAATTAAGATTTTGTCTGCTTACAGGTTTGTTTATATACGAAATGCATTGAATACGCTTGGATAAAAAAAGTGGTAAAAAGGATGATTTTAATATGTGGATTGAGTAATACTCTCCTTGGTTGCTTATTTGTTGAGCCGTGGGTGGTGGTAGATTTTTTTGGTTTAAATAATATATGCTGAGATGTTTGTATTTCCTAAATGAAGTGGCAAATGCTCCATTTATTGATGATAAGTCGGATGAGTTCCACAACCTTTGTGTCCTAAAAGTTAGATGTTTATTAATGAGTTAAGTTTGAATTTAAAGATTTTGGTTAACCCTCATGCACATATATATGAATGCTAATTTATTATTACCTCCCTCTCTTTCTTCATTCGGGCGTAGTTATCGTCAGACAATATATGTTGGTTATAGCAGATAAACGTTTTGTGGATTTCTATAAAATGCTTGAAATAAGATTATTAAGTTAAAGATTAGCTTGCTGCACCATCCATCCGTATTCCGATAGATATAATTAATAAATGCTTCATGTTTGTGATCTTATAAATGCACACACATTCAGAAATATGATTAAATTAGAGATATAGAAATAAATCATTATTAGAATTGTGAGTTCTGAGTAACTTGACAGATTATGGTACATATTGTCATTATTATCATTATTAATTCATCCTCCCGATATGAGTGTAATAGTATATTATAAAAATTATTTTATTTAAAGCCAATTTGATAAAGTCAGTATTAAGTTTCATATTATAAATAAACATTTGTAGGTATATGAAATTTTACTTTATCTAATGAAAGAAAAATAATAAAACTGTCACTTGGATTTATATAGCAAATATTAACCTACAGATATTCAGAATTAATTTTATCGCATCAGTTGATTCTTTTGTACTGTTTGTCTTAACTTCTTAATAGCACAAGTGAGAATAAATATATTAACATTGGATTGTAAATGCAAAATTTTCTTTTATTGTTTATTGTTGGTAAATGACCAAATAGAATGATAAATGTAAATAAATATTGTTGGTAAATGACCAAATAGAGTGATAAATGTAAATAAGATAATAAATTGGAGGAAGTGTCTTCAAATAATAAGTGTACAAAATTGTATAATGTAATGTTATTTAATCAAGTCTATCCAATGTAAAGGTAATGTTAAAATCATCATCGATGTGTTGTAAAATAATGTTTTCTTGTAATAAATGTTTTGTTAAAATAAGATCCCTCTGAACTGTTTTATCAGATATGTGATTGACCATTTACACACACCCATATATTCAACATAATATAACTATAGAATTTATTAATTTGCCAGTATGTCCCATTTATTTAAACACTACAGATTTAACAGATCTTAATATTGCAGTGCCAAAATATACTTTTTCCTTGCTTAGAATAGATAATGGTATGAGATAAAAACATACCCGATCCTTATCATTGTCTATACTTTATTCAGTGTAATGATTATCAATTTCACAACAGCTCTTATTACTTAATAGATGCCTATAATATAATTGAATCAACATTATATAATTGTAATAAACTAAAGATCAGCCTTGTGCTTTTTATGAATATTAATACTAATAAATGCTTATGAAAGTATTCATTTATTAGTATTAATATTCATAAAAAGCACATGTATGTTAGCTTGAAAGGTTGATCTTTAGTTTATTACAATTTATAAACATAGCGCTATGTAAAATAAATGCCTCATTTACATATATAATTGTTATTTCTAAATACTTCTATCATTCCCATTAGCGTCCTATATGACTACCATACACTATAACCCCCAATTGAGATAAGCCATAGAGTAGTAGCAGCATAAGAGTCTTATCAAAAAGTAGAAATGCAATTTGAATTATAAATTTATTCTATCTTGTACAGAATGGGTGCCTGGGCATCTATTTGTACATATTATCAATAAGTAGAAATGCAATTTCAATTTATAAATTTATTCTATCTTGTATAGAATTGGTGTGTGGGCATGTATTTGTGCATAAAATGAGATAGTTGAAGAGAGCAGAAGTTACAGGTTGGTTGAATGGCACCCAAGGTGGCAGCTTGATTAGTTAATGGTTAGTTCATGATAGAAGTGATTTTGGCATGCAATGTATTGGACTTCGTGGATTGTTGATTGCCATAGTAGTTTGGATCTCCAATATGTTAAGCTTGATTGATGATTAGTGACCACATGGATTAGGTTCAAGCACAAACAACTGTGGATAAACTTGATTGGTTAGGGTGAAAGCTATAAGTGATTGTAACTATCTAGTTGTAGAGATGGCAATCCTTGTTTAGGCGTTGTCAATATTTGAAACCTTATGAATGAAATTGGCATAATTCTATGGATATTGGTTATAATATTTGAATGCACCCAGCACAACATAAAAACAAATGAACATAATTCAATGATTTTATCTCTAATAATAATTCAAATTAATGTTATTTATAATTTAACCATAATAGATCATGCAAAATCTAGTTGATAGTCCCAGCTATGTTTGGATTAGTGTTGTCTGATTAACAAATTCAATATTTTCTTTTCTGTGTGTGGAAATCGAACGTAAATGGAGGAAATAAAATTGAATAAATTGTAGAAATTCTGTGTAGTTTTGAATGATGATGGTGAGTTTGGATTGTTGGTATAGTGGAAGTTTGGGCTGGTGGAACTTATTTTCTTTGAGTAGTACACTAATAAATTTTAAAGGACTGTATATAATGGAAGAATTTAATTTATATGATAGTTTGTGTGAGTCCCAAGAGATACCATGTCCAGACATTGTTGCATTGTCCCCTGACCTTGAATCAGAAAATGAAACTATGGATATGTCCCATGGAGAATCTAATAGGATGAGAGGCACTATCCCTAAAACCACAGATGGTGACATGTCGATGTGGGTCAGAGAGATATTAACAGAACTAAAAGAGCTAATGTCAGAAATGAGATCAGGTGGAACAAAACTAAAATCAGGTCAAGAAAAATCAGAGGAGAGGATGGGAGAACTAAAGTCAGAACTAAAGTCAGAAATGAGATCAGGTCAAGAAAAGTCAGAGGAGAAGATGGCTGAAATAAAATTGGAAGTGTTAAAAATGAAGTCAGAAATGACAAAAATAAGAGCTAGTACAGTTAGGCAGATGCATGTCTTGGCGAAGAAAATTGAAAGTCAGGTATTAGAAATGATGGAGGTCAAAGACACTATTAGAGATCAAGTTTGCAAACTAGAAGCCATAGAGACAAGTGTTTATACTCAGTTACAACAAATTAAATCAGAAATTGACAGTTCAGTATTACAACTTCGAGAGGAGATTATAGAAAAAACAGTAAGCATGATAAGGGATTTGATGTCAAATGTTACATGGTCAGTATAGTAATGAGTGTAAGGCAGCAATCCAACAGAAATTTGAACAGTCTGAGGAAGAATTTGGGATTGACAAGCAGGTTGTAGAAAAGTATCAGAACAAAATTGATAATATTCTGAAGACCTAAGGCCAATATGGTATTGATCAAAAAAATTATCAGGTCATTCAGATTGTTAAAAGAATAGATAGTTTGACAATAGAAGCTGTACGAGCCATGGGGCTAAAACTAGGTGAGATGGATGAGAAATGTCAGCGTTTAAGAAAATAAGTAGTGAGGAATGATATAGGTAAACAGATTATTTTAGACAGGGCTGAAGAGAAACTTAAAAATGAATTTAATTGTGAATTACGTAATTACCAATTAAAATTGGAAAATTTTGTACAAGAAACAATAATTCAGGATCGGAATTCAAAGCTGGAAATAGGAACACCAGACATTAGGAAATCAGATTTTACAGAAGTCAAGGAGGTTTATTGTTACCTGGCACACCATTGTTCCGAGGATTTACTAGGGGATCCTAGGCCCAATAAGACGTATCTGAAGAATGCAGATTTAAATAGAGAAAGGATGAATTATGGGAAGGATTCACAGAATTCCATGGCCCTCAAATTTCTATCTGTTAAACCTTTCAAGGGAGACAACTTGGATTGAGTTTTTGCAAAACTTAGAAAAATTGTTTGTGTTATGCCCCTTATCAGAAGAAAAGATGGCTATCACTAGCAATCACTTATACTCCTCTTCCAAGGACTGGTGGCAGTCATTATTTGAGAATCCACGTAGCTATGGGGACTTTAAATACTTGTTATTAGATAGCTTTTGAGTGGAAGATAAGCAGGACAACTTGAGGTATCAGGTTTCACAAGAAAGTCACATGAAGGGTAGTTATATCCAGTTCTTTAGAAAACAAGCTGTAAAACTGAAAACCCTTATCACATTTCCTCTATCCAAACAACACAGTTAGGATATTGCGCCACAACCTGCCGAGACATGTTGAACAAGTTCTGATAGCGTCGGACTGGCAAACAATTGAAGAGGTGGTAATGTCTTGGACTGTATAGAGATTAGTGATGGAGGAGATGGTAGGGTTAAAATAAACAAAGAAAATATTCCAAATGTACATAGTATTAGTATACTAGACAGGCCACATTGGAATCATGGTAGAGATCAGGAGTAGTAGATATAGGTGTAGGGCTCAAACTAAAGACAGGCCATTTATAATCCTCACCCATGTATAGGGAGGAAGGACGATGGTAACATACCATCTACGAGTGGGATAAGAATCCTAAAAAGGGATGAGACCACTGCCAAAAAGCCTGAAGCATTAAACAAATAAAGACCTCAATGGTATGTTCTTCACTTTTATGCCCTATTCAGAGATCTAGGGAACGCATAGGCTGGCTAATTAACAACCTTGACTTTGATGTTCAGCACTGGGAATATGAAGGTTTGCTTGAACCTCCCATTTCATATAACTGCCCAATAATCAAAATTACCATTTTAGGATTAGTCGTGGATGCCTTGGTCGATTCCGGCAGCCATGCTTCTGTAATTTCAGAGGAAATGTATATGAAAATTATGCAGGTTGACCATTTAGTTCCTACCTTACCACTTAAATCTCTTCAGGTAACCCTTGTGAATGGAAGAAAGGTGAAGTTGACAAACAGATTTTCATCACTGTTATGATTAATAACTTAGAGCTTGAGCACGTATTCTTGATCATGCCTGGACTGGTTCATGGGGTCATAATAGGCTTGGACATCATGACCCTTAATCATTGTTCAATTAATTATGGCAACTACACTTTTATGTGCAGAAATATTTGCCCTCTCATAGGAGATTTCATCAGTCAGGGCAGTCAATTCATAACTATACTGGAGACATCAGTCAGTGTAAATATAAAGATGAAGCTAGACAGTTCCTGTATCACAGGATCAGAATACTATAAACCCTTCTCAGACTGTTGTCCCAGTTTAAGTTTAAATTTTCGAAAGTACCTGGCATTATCAAGGGATACATCCACAGGATCAAGCTCAAGGACAGTGAATCATTCTAACAGTGCACCTATCCCATCCCGCACCAATACCAGACAGAAGTCCAACAGCAGATCCAAAGATGCTTGATTGGGAAATCATTAAGCTTGGCCCTTCACCATATGTCAATCCTCTTGCTGTGGTAAAAAAGAAAGTGGCTCTCTTCGAGTATGCTTGGATGCACGCACCCTTAATAAACATACTATACCTGAACATGATATTCCAATGCCAGTACAGGAGTTATTGCTTGGGTTTCGGGGGAAGAGCATATTTTCTATGTTTGATCTAACTGCAAGCCATTGGCAGATTCCATTACATCTCAAGGATCAACAATATACAGCCTTTCATCACCAAGGCCATTCGTATATGTTTCAGAGGATGCCACTTGGCTTGATTAATAGTGGGACAGGCCTGATCAGATGCTTGAATGCAGTCTTAATTGATAGTCATCTACATCAATGACATTGTTATTGCATCTGAAGATATAACCCAACATTTGGAACACAATTTATTTTTTTCAGAGTGCTCACTCCATAACATCAAGGTCAATCTTGAGAAGTGTACCCTAGTAGCTAGGGAAATTTCTTTCCTTCACCACATGGTTAATAGTCAAGGAATAAAACTGTATCCTGACAAAATATCCGCAATTCAACAATTCCCCACACCTAAATCCAAGAAATACTTGAGGTTGTTTTTGGAACTGTCATTACTACCATCATTTTTACAAGAATTTCTCCTATGATACCCACCATTTCCCCCTATTATTAAAGAAATCTGAGCCCTGTGTTTGGACAAAAGACCATGATAGGGAACTCCAAGTTATTAAGGATAGCTTTTTAAAGACAGTTATACTCGCATATCCAGACTTTGGGAAGAAATTTTACCTTCAAATGGACAGTAGTGGGTTTGGACTGGGGGTCATACTATACCAACTAGATAATGACAAGAAACCACAAGTTCTTTATTTTCTAAGCCAACATTTGAAGGGATCGAAACTAAAACTGAACGGGAAGCCCTCGCCATTGTCTGGGGGTTCCAGAAACTGAGACAGATATTATTGGGATCTCAAGTAACTGTACTATTGGACCATAAAAGCCTAAAGTTCTTAAATAGAAGCTATTTACATAATAACAGATAATCTATTATTCTGGCCATAACAATGCTGTTGCTGACATTATAAATCGCCACCCATCACTATAACATACTAAAACCCGTGTACTGAAATTATTATTATTTGTAACTTGACTGCCTTGCTGAAGGACAAAATAACTAAGAGTTATAAGACTTACCAACATTTCAAATAGAGGACAATGAATTAAAAAATAATTGGTGTGCTTGTAAACCCTGCTGGTGTGAATAAAAAAAATGTTGAGAGGGTTAGGGCTAAATACAAAATGGATAATGGGATTTTACTGAGAAAATTGGACAGGACTGAAGGTGATTCATGGGAAGTGATGATTCCACATGCTTAGTGGACAAGTTAATATATTATATTCACTGTCACTATGGTCATTTTGGGGTACAAAAATACAACCAATCATCAAAGAGCACTTCTACTTCCAGAACATGATGGAACATATCACTAGATTAAGGGACTGTGAGATCTGCTTAAAGACCAAATTCCAGAACAAAACTTATGTAGGGACCTTACAGCTCATTTTGCCTAAGCAACCTAATGAACCTACTAGCTGTGGACTTCTACAGGCCCCTACCTCCATCCAACCACCAAAACTTTATTCTTGTAACTTACAATGTATGCTCAAAATTTGTTTCAGCCTTTACAGTCCCAAAGACTGATGCCAAAAATGTTGTGAAACACTTGGAGACATCAAAATTTACTGTAGTGGGTAAACCTACCTCTATTCTCACTGATCATACCACCGCTTTTATTTCAGACCATTGAAAAAATGGTGTCGAAAGCAGAACATTCCGCATATCATGTGTTCCATATGCAAATCACAGTCCAATCCTAGTAAAAGGATCATGTGAGAACTAAGTCGGTTATTCCAGGTGTACCTAGGTGAAGACCACAGGCAATTGGTGCACCAATTGCCACAGATTATCCATTATATTAACATTACCATCAATGAATCCAGAAAATTGTTACCAATTTGTTTACATTTTGGCAAAGTGGAACCGCTATTAATTAAAACCCCTTTGCCCCTGTTCAAAAGAACATTGATGTCTCACACAATCTGACACTAGCCTGAGCCAATTTAAAGAAAAAGGTCAATAAGCATATTTGCCAACATAAAGCTGGCCCTCACTGTTTCAGAATCCATGATCACATAATGATCAGAACTCCCCATATTAGCAACCTTAAGAAACACACATTCCAGAAATGCCTTGGTATCTATGAATGTCCCTATGAGAGAGTGAGACAGGTGGGAGAAAATGCATTTTAGTCTCTACATGTGAGGGAACATGAGGAAATTATAATGCTTGTAGTTTAATTCCATACCCTGCAAAAACACAATAATTAATAAAAGATTAATGAGCATGAATATTTGTTCCATAATCGTAATTTTCCAATTGTAAACTAATCTTAGTGTGAAGTTTGATACACTAATATTTGTTGTTTGCCTAATGCATTTTTTTCATAAGGAGGGGGACTGTGACCTTCCAGGTTGGCACCAGGAAGAAATGTGGGAGGTTCACACCAGGAAGAAATGTGGGAGGTTCACATTGTGCCAATAGTGACCAGAAATAACTATTAGGAAAAAAATGAATTGTGATATTATTTGGTATTTTAAATTTAGTTAAAAAATTATCAAAACCTTAGTTGGGTGCACCAGTAATTAAAATTTTAGGTTGTGTGGCTGGTAGTGGGAGAGCAAGATGGACAATATCTAATATTGTTAGTATGAGAGCTAAATTAGTAGGAATGTTTGTCTGTATGGCCATAAAAGGTGTTTGTTCATTGGTTTTCTAACTCACTGTCTACTCCCATCCAAGATCTAACTTACATGTGTGGGTGCATGTCCATTTTACATCATCTCACACTTCATTCATATTTTTCATTATTACTTATATCCAAATTTGTAGTAGTAGAATTATCTGCCATAGGAACTGTTAACAGTTCAGTCATTAATAGAACTCTATATTAATGAAAAGACAGATACACACATATACCATTAACTCTTCACTGGAACTGGATGCAAATTTGCAGATAAAGTGCCATCTGTGGCATTAGTACTCAACGCAATATCGCGTTTTGAATTTCCTTTTACAACTGTTAGCAGATTTGTCCAAATATTTTTGTTTTTTCGATTTTAGCACATGCGTATCTGATTCAGGTATTAGTTTGTAAAGTTTCATATAGATGGCAGTTATAATTAATGATTTATTCATTATTCTGTGGAAGGTAATTTGTAGCCCCATATGCACTCTTTTTATATTAGAGAAAAATGTTCATCTTTGCTATCTGCAAAATAATTTTCAATTTTTTTTTAATAATTTGCATTACTCTTTCAATTGGTAAGTTATAATAATTATTTATGATTTATTTTTCTTTTTTAAAAAATATTTCTATGAAAATAATATAGATTTTGAAAATATACAATGTTGTTTTGTTAAAATTTTCAACATTACGAGATGTTTGCTTATCTATAATTTTTTGAATATTTATTATATTTTTTTACAAAATATTTTAGGTTTTAGAAAGTATGTGAATCAAAACTTGATTTATATATATTCTTATAATAATGTATTTTCAATAAATAAAATAAACAGCATTTCTTTTTCATATATTTTGAGTCGCATGATAGCATATATATATATATTCATTTTTCACCTCATTATATCCATCGGGTTTTTTGGACAAAAAATATATAAATATGGTTTTCTTTCATATAAAATATAATTTACATTTTAGAATGTATATAATCCAAAAATTTTGATTTATATATATTTATAATTCAATAAATAAAATTAGCATTTCTTTTTCATATATTTTGAGTTACGTGATAGCATATATGCATATATCTGCAATTGTAAAAATGTACAACTTCGGCCTCTTTTTTGAAAAAAAAAAAACTATAAAAAAGTCAATTAATGATTTTTATTTATTATTTATTACATAAAATCTTACATTTAAAATTGTAAAAATTATTTATTTGTTTATTATTAGTTAGCCTTTGTAAATTTAATATTTAATTTTTTTTTCTTCCCAATATTCTATTACTAAATTTTTTTTTTTCAAGCAAGAAATTTCTTGCATATTGCCAAGCTGATTAAAACAAAAAAAAAAAGAGCCGTAGCTCAGTTTTTCATAAGAGATTCCAAGTAAAAAATGAAGAAAAGTGAGCAGAAAGACAAAATAGTTATGGAAACTGGAATAATTTCTAAAAAAATAAGAAATAAGTGAATTAAATATTGTGAAAATTCTCTACTATTCCTTTATGGAAAAAGTACTCTCATACTACTCAGAATAGGACTGTACATGGAAGGCTAAATTCTAAAGGTACCCAGCTCTGGCTTTTACCAGCTAATAATTTAGATTTACTTTGTTCAAAAATGCATGGATATTATATAAAATTGTTAATTATAATTTACTTTAACATATTTATAATGAATAAATGATGTGAAATTTATTAATTATTTCTTACATAAAATCTTACATTTAAAATTGTAAAAATTATTTATTTGTTTATTATTAGTTAGCCTTTGTAAATTTAATATTTAATTTTTTTTTCTTCCCAATATTCTATTACTAAATTTTTTTTTTCAAGCAAGAAATTTCTTGCATATTGCTAAGCTGATTAAAACAAAAAAAAAAAAAGAGCCATAGCTCAGTTTTTCATAAGAGATTCCAAGTAAAAAACGAAGAAAAGTGAGCAGAAAGACAAAATAGTTATGGAAACTGGAATAATTTCTAAAAAAAATAAGAAATAAGTGAATTAAATATTGTGAAAATTCTCTACTATTCCTTTATGGAAAAAGTTCTCTCATACTACTCAGAATAGGACTGTACATGGAAGGCTAAATTCTAAAGGTACCCAGCTCTGGCTTTTACCAGCTAATAGTTTACATTTACTTTGTTCAAAAATGCATGGATATTATATAAAATTGTTAATTATAATTTACTTTAACATATTTATAATAAATAAATAAATTGTATAAATTACTAACAATGAAGTTAACTAGAAAAAGTGTGCTGAATTCTTTACTGAAATGCTTTATGGACTCTCAGTTAATAAATTTGCTGTTCTTGCTATGCAAAATAAAATTAAAATGGAAAAGTTTGTTTATTTTAACTCTCTACAATAATAGGATAGTTATATATACCAAATAATCTTAACATTCACACCTATAAAAATGGGTGATAGAATGCGAGACTGAATAATGTTTAATAATTAGCTATAAGTGGTTTATAGAAGCATGGATAAACAAGATAACCTTGGATTTAAATGTTGTGAAACTTTTACTGAATGCTAGCAACCCAAAACGGAGTAAAGTCATAAATTTTTCTTTCTATAATCTTACCGAGTCGGATATTTTGTTTCATCTGACCAATAAGTGATTCCAATATGCACAAAGCTGTATATGATATCTATTAGAAATTCTAAAAACATTGGAAATTATTGCAGCTTTTATCAAATTTTACTTCAGCCTGCAGTAGCAACGCTTATATGTTTTTTTAATGTTAGTAATCTGTTGTTATCATTGTGAGCTGCAACTAAAAAAAAACTTTTATTTTAATGATTAAATGTTGATATGTATTTCTTCCTATTGCCTATTATAGACAGGTAGATTTTTTTTAGGCTTAATATAACTTATTATTGTTATTTATTTATATGCCTAATCTCCACGAGTTCGTACAAAATATACCAAGTCGATAATTTTTTTTGGTATTATGTTAAAAGAAAAATGAATATTCTCGTGCTCATGTTATTAGTTCTAATTAAATACTTTAATATTATACCTTAGTTAATAATAATAGATGGATGCATGGAGATATTTATGCCAGTATGTAGAATAGTTAAACTTACTTGATAGTATTGACTTTAAGTTGAAATTCAATATTCATAATTCTCACAAGTAATAGATTCGTCTAAATTTAATTATTGTTAATATGACATTTTATTGTTTCAAATGATTTAGAAATCATTTTATATATGATCGTATGTTCGCATGTGTGTGCACGGTTGTAAACTATTTACCAAATTTGTATTTTGCTTTTCTATCAGTTTCAGTTTGGTGCTGTGTGTTAAAGGAATGTGAAGAATTAAGAGTTTGTCTGCATACAGATTCATTTATATATGAAATGCGTTTGGATGAGGAAGTGGTAGAAAGGATGATTTTAATATGTGGATTGAGTAATTCTTTTCCTTGGTTGCTTATTTGTTGAGCCGTGGGTGGTGGTAGATTTTTTTGGTTTAATAAAATATGCCGAGATGTTTGTATTCCCTAAATAAAGTAGCAAATACCCCATTTATTGATGATAAGTCGGAAGAGTTCCGCAACCTTTGTATCCTAAAAGTTAGTACATATTTATTAATGAGTTAAGTTTGAATTTGGAGATTTTGGTTAACCCTCACGCGCGTATGTGTGAATGTTTATTTATTATTAGCCCCCTTTCTTTCTTCATTCGGGCGTAGTTATCATCAGACAATATATGTTGGTTACAGCAGATAAACGTTTTGTGGATTTCTATAAAATGCTTGAAATAAGATTATTAATTTAAAGATTAGCTTGCTGCACCATCCGTATTCTGATAGAGATATAATTAATAAATGCTTCATGTTTGTAATCTTATAAACGCACACACATTCAGAAATATGATTAAATTAGAGATATAGAAATAAACCATTATTAGAATTGTGAGTTCTGAGTACTTGACAGATTACGGTACATATTGTCATTATTATCATTATTAATTCATCCTCCCAATATGAGCATAATAGTATATTATAAAAATTATTTTATTTGAAGGTAATTTGATAAAGTCAGTATTAAGTTTCATATTATAGATACACATTTGTAGGTATATGAAATTTTACTTTATCTAATGAAAGAAAAATAATGAAACTGTCACTTGGATTTATATAGCAAATATTAACCTACAGATATTCAGAATTAATTTTATAGCATCAGTTGATTCTTTGGTACTGTTTGTCTTAACTTATTAAGAGCACAAGTGAGAATAGATATATTAACATTGGATTGTAAATGTATAATTTTCTTTGTTTATTGTTGATAAATGAGCAAATAGAGTGATCAATGTAAATAAGATAATAAGTAGGAGGAAGTGTCTTCAAATATTAAATGTACAAAACTGTATAATTTAATGTTATTTAATCAAGTCTGTGTCCAATGTAAAGGTAATGTTAAAATCATCATCGATGTGTTATAAAATAATGTTTTCTTGTAATAAATGTTTTGTTACAATAAGATTGCCTCTGAACTGTTTTATCAGATACGTTCGATTGACCATTTCCACACACACATATGTTCAACATAATATAACTATAAAATTTATTAATTTGCCAGTACGTCCCATTTATTTAAACAATATAGTTTTAACAGATCTTAATATTGAAGTGCCAAATATGCTTTTACCTTGCTTAGAATAGATAATGGTATGAGACAAAAACTTACCCAATCCTTAACATTGTCTATACTTTATTGAGTGTAATGATTATCAATTTCACAATAGCTCTTATTACTTAATAGATGCTTATAATATAATTGAATCAACATTATAAAATTGTTATTTCTAAATACTTCTATCATCGCCATTAGCATCCTATATGACCACCATACCCTATAACCCCCAACTGAGCATTGCCATAGAATAGTAGCAGCATAAGAGTCTTATCAATAAGTAGAAATGCAATTTCAATTATAAATTTATTCTATTTTGTATAGAATTTGTGCATGGGCATCTATTTGTACATAAAGTGAGATAGGTGAAGAGAGCATAGGTTACTATATATATATATATTGTGCCCTTTTTTATAGGTCAGTAATAGTTCATAACAGTCAATTACTAAAAATTTTAAATTTTAGAATATGTTCTTTTGATTTATTAATTATAGTTTGTCAATTATATCTTTAAAGTACAATTTGAGGCTAAAGCAAATACTAGTATATAAAATTATAGCGAATTATTTAAAAAGTAGTTAAGTAAAACTTAAAATATTGTTTCATATGGTTGTAAAAGCTGGCCATATTAAATAACACAGCTATAAATATTAAAAGTATATTTAATAAATTCGATTTTAATAGTTTAAAAACTGATAATTTAATAAATACAGTGTTTAAATTTATAATCATATTTAATAGTCAAAATTAATATAGTATATTTTAAAAATAAACTTTATGATGGTGAAAATTATATCTAGTTCTATATTTTTAAAATTATTCTTCCAAATTTTTTATAATTATTTTATATAATATAATAAGTGTATCAATTATATAAATCTAGGCAGAGAAATAGATTGAAAATCGTCTGTCAAAGTTATTAATCATGTGACTTGTATACTAATACTTTCACACATGTTTGTTTGTATTTAAAGTAACGAAGTTTAAAATATTTTAAAAGTTATATTATAGAATTGGATAGAATTATTGCCTATCATAAAAGCAAATAATAATAAATATTAAGTTAACTATCGTATGTAATGTTTTAAGTAATGTAATAAAGACGAATACATTCATAATATAAAAATTAAATATTTTATTTAAATAAAAATAGATAAATTGAATATTAAGAAATGGAATAAGTTATTAAATGTTATTTTAAAAGTTATTTTAAAAGATTAAAATAATTTAAATAAAGTTATAATTGAATTAAAAGTGATATTTTAAATAATATTTTAAGTTCATTACGTCACGATTTCTAATTTTGAAATTTAATTCTACTATAAACTAAAAATATGTAAATTTGTTCTCAAGCTAAAGTAAGAATTAACCAATAGAAATAGGTATTCTTACAGACTATAAATATGAATTGCACGGGGGTATAGGGGGAGATTAATAATGTATTGAAACCGGAGAAAGGTAAATTATAACTATCAAAAAGATAGTATTTTTTTTAAATCTTTTATTTTAGTCAATTTTTTTTAGTACTTTCTTATAACTTTATCTGCAAAAAACTAACTGATAATTTTTTTAAGTAACTTGCAAAAAAGAGAGTGTAAACTAAAAAATATTTTAATAATTTCGTTTAACATGCTTTGTTAAATTTTTAAAGTTCCTTTATCATTCGTATTTTATCTAAAAAATTTAACCTAAACTTCGCAATAAAAAATGGATATACTGTGGAATAAAATGGATAGAAATTGTAATACTGTAAAAATGTTTGGAATATTTATTGATACAGTTTTATTAATATTTCACCGAAGACCTGTTCTGGTACATAATCAAAAAAACAGCTCGGACATTATACGAAGTCTAAAAAAAAAAAAAATGTATTGAAACGTATTATTTATAAGTTTATCCAAGATTTATTTTTAAATAGTAATAAGATAATTATATTTCATGAATTATTTTATATAATATAATATTCAAAGGAGTAAAATGTTATATCCTTTCTGAAGGTAACATTTTTTTTTTAGTTTTTAAAAGAGATTTATAAAAATACCAAACGAAAGTTTAAATGTATCAAGAAGGAAACATAGATAAAAAAGTGAACACATAGATGAATAAAAAAATGGATCCATGGAAATACAAATAGTACTTAAAAGTTTATCGAATATTTTTAAAGTTAAATTAGATGGATTGATACATCGGATACACAGAGAATATTGGTAGAGAAAATACTTAAAAAGAAGCTTCACGGGATTAATTAATATTATGATTTAATAATTATCGTCTTAAATACTAAAACCAAGGATTATTTTCTATAAATTTTATTAAATGGATTAATAATTATTTTATTTTAAACTTTAATGCGCTTGGAGGAGAACATTTTTAAAAACTCTAGAGAAAATAATAAACATTTTGGACTTAGCAGGAACTATCGTCAAGAAAATATGTAATTATAGTTTTGATTCTTTTTATTTTGTTAACCTAGTTTAAATCTAAATTTTTATATAAGATTAGGAAAAACTTAAAAACATTAATTTATTAATATTAAAATTTTATAATATAACAATCTAATAATTTAGCTAAAAATATTTTAATATAAAGTGTATGGGTGTGAATTTTTTTTATATCTGCAATGTTCAAGTGGATAAAGAAAGGCTTACTGAACACAATGACTAGATAAAGGTTATTGGTAATAATAATAACTATTGATAATTTATAATGTATATTTTTTTGTTTTCTTTAGATCATCCATAAATTGGAAGAATGAAGTGTAAAAGTTTTTTACTTATATGTACCGCATTTCATACAACATTTTAAAAAACATTATGAGATAGGATTGATTTGAAAATATGCATACGACAATTTTTTTTCATTTTTTTTTATTAGTGATATAATCCAACATAACAAATAATTATGTGATTTTTTAAAAATTTTCATGTTGTGGGATATTCAAATATTGTCTAAGTAGATTGTACATAATTAGACATATAGAATAATGAAGTAAGCAGACTTTTCTTATGGAATCGTAAGATTGTTTAACTATTAATGAATTTTATTTATTGTTTTTTGTAAATGCAGATAGTTATTTATCGATGTAAGATGTGGAAAATCTTGAGAAATAATGTTGAGATAGTGGCTTGGAAGTACTTAGTGAACAGGAAACCAAGATGATGTTTTAAGAAATAGGATGTTATAAGGAATGGAAATAATATTTAGTCTTTATGTGAATATCAGCAAAGTTAACAAAGCCCTATGATTGATACACATTTTATTTGGACAGTGTTTATATTTCTTTAAATATTTGATGTTCTAATAAAGCTGAAGAAATAGCTTTAACATCGTCCCCGTACTAGAGGATATTAGGCAGGTAAATGTCATACCTCTTCGCACTGTACCATGATTTTGAGATATGTTAAGAGTACTCTAGCTTTCTTCCTTAATCCTATGCATCTGTTTTCGCTATCTTTATTTCATGTAACTGCATCGTTCAGTAAGATATATTTAAGAGAAATGATAAATAATTTAGAACTTAGGTTATGCTATCGTTTTGTATAAGATTGGTTTATTTGCTTAGAAGGAATAGGATATTATAACTTAAAATTGAAGATCCAAAGTATCCTAAGGAAAGAAAAGAATCATAGAATATATTTTGAATTTTATTTCGGAAATGAAATATAAAATTTTTCAAAAATAAAGTATCTAAACAAAGATATTTTCTTTAAAGTGATAATAATTTTAAATGCTTTAGTATTTTTTTTTTTTAAGAGAAAATAAGTATTGCATATTTTTAAAATACAATAGTACAAAGTAAATTATGTAAACAATATGCATAGTATATTTTTGTTTATTAATTAACAGACATATATTGATGATTACATTTATATCATACTAAAGTAAGGCTTAAAGAAGAATATATTATGATTAGTAAACATTGTGTGATAAACACTAAAATCTAGTACTGAATTTTTGGATAATATTTTGTATAACATCTTTGACTTTGCAAGATGAAAATTTTTTAATATTTTGAGAAATCTATACTCATTATAAAATTTTGTTTTCTATAGAATGTTTTCTAAGTATGATTTTTTTAAAATAAGATAGTTTAATAATATTAAGGATAAAATGCTGTTGCTAATAAAGTAGATAAATATATTTGTAATAAGTTAACCATACTGAGAAACCAAATAGTAACATTTTTTTAAATTTTGTTCTAAATCTAAATAAAAATATAATTGAAATATAAATTATTTTTTATAACCCAGTAGATCAAACTGTAAAGTAAAAAGGTTAAGGATATCCACTGTAAATAGTGTAAATAAATTGTTTATTTATTTGTTGTTAGTAATAAATTTTGTTAAATTTTGTTATTTCAAAAGTTTTGTGTCAGAGTTATTTATTTCTCCATATCGCTGCATGAAAACACGATATATGCATAATAATTGAAACAAATATATAATTTTGCACAAAAGATAAATAGAAAATTATTATAAGAATTTTAAATATTTTATTGGTATTCATTATAATTAAATAATCATAATCTTACATTATTTTATTGTCATAAATCAGTTAACACAATATTATATTAAATTATATGCTATCAGTTGCCACACATATTTTGTTTGTCAGATTATTAAAATGTTACCACGTATTTATTATATCATTACATGAAGATATAAGATCGTATTATATTATTTCATTATTTTATTATGGTAATAAAATTATAGTAAAAAAAGAAGATATACAGAATTAGTTAAACAATGAAGAATATTATTACTGTTATTTATTATAATTAGTTTCAGTGTAGTAGATTATGACATAAAATCCCTTCTCATATTTTACTACCGTATTTTTAAATTAACTTAGAATAAACTTTATGAACCTGAGATTATTTTATTGAGCTAGATTATTAAATAGAAGATTAAGATTTAATTATTGGTTCAATCTTAGTGAGTAGAAGTTATTAAAGTCGTAAGAATACTATGAGTTTGTTATTTGAAATAGTAATAAGGGGGGATAGTGTTCTTATGCCATTGAGGTAGTATCCTGTGGGATATTGGCTCAATGTAATTTATCTTGTCACCTGTATTTTCACTTCAAGTCTCATGAAAATATTAAATATTTCTTTAATTTATTTTATAAACTGAACCTTATTCGCATTTTAAATTTGAGCTAGTGAAATATTTTAATTTTAATGCTGAATATTTTAGTTATTAATTATTAACTGAGATAGAACCCATTTTATTTTATATCATATATTATCTGGAAGTGAAGATGCATAATTACAGGTTAGAATATATATATATGATAACAGATGGCGTTCTACCAAAAACACCATCAAGCGTAGTTTTCTGTTTACATAAACGTCAGAGCAAGCATTCACTATTTCTAACTTTAATTCCACTTTCAGATCATGATTTCAAGCTATTTGCTATTGTCAGTGAAAGACAGGAATAAGAAACTAGATCTAAACAAAAACTCTGAGCATTTATGAAACAGTTTCTATTCAGCTTGCAAGCGTGAATCTTTTAGACACATTTTTGGTAGAACGCCATCTGTTATCATAAATACAAGCGTTAGCAAGTTTTTTAACTTGTGTTTTTTTGTTTTTCATAAATGTACCTTTGAGGTCTTTCTTGCAATGATGTATATTGCAGAGGCTTCTACTATGTGGTGATGCTGAACTGAGATCAGACCCATATAGCTATCTGGCTTGCTATGCTGAGTTTGAAGACATTAACGTGTCTAAAAGATTGACGCTTGCAAGCTGAATAGAAATTGTTTCATAAATGCTCAGAGTTTGTGTTTAGATCTAGTTTCTTATTCCTGTCTTTCACTGATAATAGCAAATAGCTTGAAATCATGATCTGAAAGTGGAATTAAAGTTAGAGATAGTGAATACTCGCTCTGACATTTATGTAAACAGAAAACTACGCTTGACGGTGTTTTTGGTAGAACGCCATCTGTTATCATAAATACAAGCGTTAGCAAGTTTTTTAACTTGTGTTTTTTTGTTTTTCATAAATGTATCTTTGAGGTCTTTCTTGCAATGATGTATATTGCAGAGGCTTCTACTATGTGGTGATGCTGAACTGAGATCAGACCCATGTAGCTATCTGGCTTGCTATGCTGAGTTTGAAGACATTAACATGTCTAAAAGATTCACGCTTGCAAGCTGAATAGAAACTTTCATAAATGCTCAGAGTTTGTGTTTAGATCTAGTTTCCTATTCCTGTCTTTCACTGACGATAGCAAATAGCTTGAAATCATGATCTGAAAGTGGAATTAAAGTTAGAGATAGTGAATGCTCGCTCTGACATTTATGTAAACAGAAAACTATGCTTGACAGTGTTTTTGGTAGAACGCCATCTGTTATCATAAATACAAGCATTAGCAAGTTTTTTAACTTGTGTTTTTTTGTTTTTCATAAATGTACCTTTGAGGTCTTTCTTGCAATGATGTATATTGCAGAGGCTTCTACTATGTGATGCTGAACTGAGATCAGACCCATATAGCTATCTGGCTTGCTATTCTGAGTTTGAAGACATTAATGTGTCTAAAAGATTCACGCTTGCAAGCTGAATAGAAACTGTTTCATAAATGCTCAGAGTTTGTGTTTAGATCTAGTTTCTTATTCCTGTCTTTCACTGACGATAGCAAATAGCTTGAAATCATGATCTGAAAGTGGAATTAAAGTTAGAGATAGTGAATGCTCGCTCTGACGTTTATGTAAACAGAAAACTGCGCTTGACGGTGTTTTTGGTAGAACGCCATCTGTTATCATAAATACAAGCGTTAGGAAGTTTTTTAACTTGTGTTTTTTTGTTTCATATATATATATATATTGTAACCCCTCCTCTTTACCAATCACTATCACTAACAAATACCTGGGGCGCCAATTCTATGAATCATAGAATAAATTATGGAACTAATCTTATTTTAAAACTATCAATGAGGCTCTTAAATAAAGTTTCACCTTAGCCTAGCTCAGTTGAAGAATACAGAGGTCTATGGAGTGTAAAATGTACATTAGATATGGAAGGAAATATTATAATTAATAGGAATAAAACATCTATCAAATTCTAAAATGAATAAGAACTAATTGGTAAAATTCTACCATCCAAAATTCTCAAGTTATAGTCAATACTTCACCTCCTCCCATCATCCACATGCATTGAACAACCTCTACCATATTAGAAAATTAAATCAATAACTAAAATGTAGTGTTTAATCACTGTACTGTGTAGTAAGTTGGAATTAAATATAAAATAAACCTACAATTACTAAACTTCGAATTATACATTAATCTGAACCAGTTAACTGAATTTATTATTTAATCTGAATTAAAAATTGAAGATCTCAGCAAATTAACTTATAGCATGGCTTAATCTAAAATCTACTTCCTAACAACTACTATTTATTATTATGAAAATAATAATATAAATTAAGCAATACCCTAACTAAATAATGGCAGTTAGATAATGAAAGAAATCGGGCACATTTTGATTTTAATTCATCATCTAAACAATTACTAAATGATAAAACCTTTTTAGAAAATCAATAAATAATTGACATCTTATGCAGTGTTTGGATCAAGGAAATCAACATCATATCTGGATGTTTATCATTAAATTAAATGAAAATACAATTATATCATATTAAATAAAATAAATGTGTGAGCATGTGTGGAAATATGAAATACGAATGTATGTTAAAGAATAATTCTGAATACAATTTTGAAAAATAAAACATTTATTGACAAAATTAGAAAATAGTTAAGCAAACATTTAATTTCTTTCTCATTGGTACACATACAAGTTTTGGATGTCTTTAGCATCAATGGTTAAAATTTACATAAGGATAGATAACACAATATAATTTTCTAATTTCAAATCTGACACATTTTATCTATCAAAACATCTTCATAGATTTATGAAGCACATTATATTTTTAACACTAAATAATGAACAAAAATAAAATCTTTACATTTTATTGCAAAATGGTTTTAGTTATCAGTCACTTCTGATAAACATATAGAATTGAAATAGTATAGCTCTAAACTTCAAATAGTAAACTACAAAATTTTACCCTATATTCAACATATTAGTTTTAGCACTCTTAAATTATCAATTAGTTGATAAGTCTATGAAAACCAACATATGGTCAAACATTTATATTCAATTATAACATAAAACCAAAATTTTGTATTTTACTTCAAATACACATTAACTAAAAATAAAGTAAAAGGGGTTTGAAACCTAAAAATAATATCAAACTACATTTTGCAAAATGAAATAAACGTCTCCATTAATCAAATATATTCTTATCAAACTATATCTTGCAAAATGAAATAAATAACTCCATTAATTAAATATATTCTGTCTTTACAAAAATGAAGTAAAGAATTCTATTAATTAACTATGTTTTATTTTGCCAAAATGGAAATAAATAATCCTACTAATTAACTATGTTTTATCTTTGCCACAATAGAAATAAAGAATTCTACTAATTACTTATGTTTTATCTTCTTTGCTTACTTACTCAATGTTGATTGACTATTGAAAATTGATGATATGAAAGTTTAAATGATAAATGTAACATGATTTAAAATGATAATTAAAGTTATACACTAATAATGGATTTTTCTATATCTTTCAAATTAACACTTTATGAGAGAGTCTGTATTATGCTGAGTCATGGAATAAATAATTAATACTAATCAATCCAATCGGTTTACTTATGAAGTTATAATACAATCATAATATGGACGAAGACAATGGACAATCAAGCTTTAATCACTAACTTCACTATAGCTGTTTTGTAAGAAAATCAATTCTGCTTTTATTCTTCTTTTTATCAATAAATTATCTGACACTTGGCTATAGTATAGGATGCAAAACATTCAATAAACACATGGGGATAAAAGATTTTTACAATTCAAATCAGATAAATAACAACACAAAACTCCCAAGTCTACTTCTGAAACTAACTAAACTGGTGCGAATAAATGTCATCACCAAATAATCAGGGAGATAATATACTGAGCTTCACATGCTCTAATTCATAATATCAACTATCAAAACTGGAGGATTTAATCTACTCCTATTAAAGACCTCAATACACAGAAAAGAGAGAGATTACTCAATCCCATACAATACACTAGGCAATCTACCCATGTCAAATATTCAAATACAAAAGAGGGGAGAGATTACTCAATCCCATAAATACTATAAAACATTGCTAACTTTACTACATATAGCCACAAAAATACTTTTCCATTCAAGCATAATAAAGAACAATAATTCATACTTAAATAAATCTCTAATTTGACCATTCTCTTCCCCCGAAACCAATAGACTTAATATTATTTTTACTTGCAATTAACATTATTATAGTGGAATTTAATAATACACACATATACAAGCATAATAATACACAGACAATTCAAATCCCAATAAGCAAAGAACTACTGTCAAAATATCAATTACTAATTATAAAAGCAATAAGGAATAAATATTTCATATCTGATAATATAATATTTAGGACTTGGTAACATATTAATGATGATTGAAAAACAAAGCAAATAATTTCTATTGGCAAGGCAAGACAAAATAACATTTTTTTTAATAGTGCATTTGTATTAGCACAAATTTAAAACAAGTTTGGCTTAGATAAATAATAAATCTTTATATTCTAGTTTAAATAATTATTGAAAATAATTATTTTTTAAATCTATTAAAAAAAACGCATAGATATAATATGAGAATCTATATAATGGGCTTCTTTTTAAAAGAACCATTACCTCTTTTTACATTAAATGACCGTCTCCCTTTCTACCACGCACTAGCACATGCTAATAAAACTTAAACTAAAATAATAATAAATACCTTGCATAATATTTCCTTCTATATTATACATTTAATGAGACCTTGAAAAATAATAATACATAATGATAAAATAATAAAACAACCTTTAAATATCTATCTACTAAAATAATAACAATAATAATAATAACATAAGTTCTTTTTTTTTCTTCTTCTTTTTTGGTTTAAAAAAAAAATTTATTTATAGTTTATAAATGACATCTCTTGGTCATATCTTAAATAATAAAAATTATTAGCACAAAGATAAATAATAACAAATACATAACACACATTCCTGCAGGAAGACAAACAACATTAGTTGGGATCCATAATAGCATATTCAATGTTCTTAGCAATAAGCTAATGAATTGCTATTGACATTATATAAGATAACTTTTATTAAGCAATAACATTTTATAATGACGCAAATAAAATAATAATTCATATTTCATTTATGGGATATATTCAAGAATTTTTCTATTTTTAGAGCCATTCATGAACGTATATAATTATTTAACTGATAATACTTATTTAAATTTATGTGAGTTTGTTGGCAATATTCTAGATAAAGAAATTCCACAGCACAAATGAGGAAAACAATTAACAAAGTAATGTCATATTCAATTTTATCCATTTTATAAATTCATTTCTCACAGTAATTGGGATAAATAGATAAATATTAACAATGCATTCAATTGTACATTTAGTCTTATTAATTTTTTTAAATAGGCACAAATAACAATAATTAAACAAATGTTCCAATAATAATGATGATAAAAATAAATGATTCATATGCATCTTTCTCAACCTTCTCCTTTAATAATTAGCACAGATTTATTATTTGAAGTTATTAACATATCTAATAATGAGTTTGCGCATTTTTCAATATAATAAACATATACAGTTGCTCCCTTAAGACTATACTTAAATTTTAAGAAAAATACTTTTGAAAAATAAACATTCTTCTTTCCAATTAGGTTTAAAAGTTTAAATAAAGCAAACATAAAATACTATTATGCATTTCCATTCTCTCTTTAATATGGGCAATTAAATTTAAATAATATATAATATAGACACTTATATGTATTTCAAACAATGGTTGGAGACTCTAAACAGTCAGCTTAAGAATAAAAATTGATGTATCTCTTAGTGTTGTTTAAGCTCTCATATCTATAAACCAATAATATATTTTTATACATTCAACTTGAACTTTGGAAGAATTTAGATTAACAAACAAAATTGTACTATTAACTTTTTTTTAAAAAAAATTGATTTGGAGATGAATTCAGTAGCAGAAGATTTGTCAGCAGTCCCCTATAGAATTGTAATTGATCCTTTATAGCTTTTAAAACATTACCTCACATTTATTCTTCCAATAGTCCAAGGTTGTTTGAAAGTTCAAAGGTCATCAGACAGAGACTATTTGCTCCTCCCATTGCACTAAACTTTTTAATTTATGCAAGAAACATTTCTTGTCTTGACAGAGAAAGAAAAGTGGGGAGAAATATTTTGCCTTTTAAATAAATAAATAAAAATATTAAATATTAAATTGAACTAAGACTTAAATATTCTGTACTTCTTAAAGCAACAGAAATAAAACTAATGACAATTACTTTAACAAATAAAATATTTTCTAGTATAATTACTGTTCAATAATTAACCAGTCGAACAATCCATTAATTCACTTAAAATGCAATTAAGCTGGTTTTTAACTCTATTAGTTATGAAATTAAATATTTGGATATGAGATTTGGCACTTGATGATTTAATGAAGCATATGAATGAAAAATGAAGTTGAACAATAATATAGACATACCTGAATATTTACAAATAAGGTACAACAGATACTAAACTGATATGACTAAAATGACAATTTTAATGATGATGAGTTAAACATATTTCACTGTTTATACTATAAATTAAAATATGATAATCAAATGAACTAGAGAATCATTCAAACAAGCCTTAATACTGTTCTGCAAACTAATAAAACAAATTGGAATTAACTCAAACTAGACTGACTACTTCTGTGACAAGCCACCTCCCCTATCCTATCACTAATTGTACCCTAAAGTAAGATACTAAACATCTAATAATTTTTAAATTACATCTACAAGTACTTCTAATCATAGTTTTAAGTAATAAATAAAAAAAATTAAAAAAATTCACGTTATTTCATTTTTTTAAATAAGATAATATCAGATGTTACTGATATAGTATTATACAATTCCAATTAATATTTCTGGTGCCAAACCAGAAGGTCACTATATATATATATATATAGTAACCTCTACAATCTACACCTATATCACTTTATACACATATAAATGCCCAGGCGCTAATTCTATATGAGATAGAATAAAATTTATAATTTAGGTTGTGTTACTAATTATGGATAAGACTCTTATTATAGTATTAATCTACAGCTTAGCTCGGTTAGAGGTCATAGGGTCTCGTGGGCATTTAGAATGCAAATGGGATGAGAGAATCATTTATAAACAGTAATTATATAATGTTTATTTAGTTATATTATAAGTATTTATTTATGTTATCAAAAGAAAGCAATTCAGGTAGATTAAATCAAAAATCATGATATGTTCAATTCTCCCCCCATCCAAGTACATGCTAGACCAATCATGATATGTTCAATTCTCCCCCCATCCAAGTACATGCTAGACCAATCATGCCATTGATCTAATATGTTTGGGGATCATTGTAACACTAATTAATCTACAGACATTTGATTTAGATTGCACAGCTATAACAATGTTTATTTAAATGATGAAATAATCTCAGGGCTCTATTATATAAATAATAAGTCAATCCTATTAAAAGATGATTATTAAGTAATGAGAACTATTGTGAAACTGACAAATATTATAATAAAACAAAGGGTGGACAATGATAGAGATCGGGTGCATTTTTATCTCACATCACCATCTATTTTAAACAAGGTAAAATCTATATCTTGGCATTATACAATGCTTTGGATCAATTAATTTCATGTTATCTAGATAGATTGCGTATACTATTAAACTGATAAGTATTACCATTAGATTATATTGAACATATTTGTGTGTGGAAATGGTCAATCGAACGTATATAACAATTCAGAGGGAATCTTACTTCAACAAACATTTATTACAAGATACATTCTTTTATAAACACATCGATGAGGATTAACATTAATTTCACATTAACTACAAACTTGACTAAACAACATTTAAATTATGTAAATCCTATATACATAATATTTGGAGGCTCTTCCTCTTATCTATTATTTCAATAATATTTATAATTCTATCTCTTAAATTATTAGCAATACAAAATAATTATATATTCACATACCAATGTTTATATCATCTATTCCCATTCTGTGCTCTCAATGAACTAAGAAAACAGTATCAAATAATCAATCAATGCCATTCACATTATTTCCATATGCGTATAAATCTATATTTACTATATAAAATTAAGTGATAATTTTATTAAAATTAGCATAAGATAAAGTAAAATTTTGTAATCCAATATTACATTTATACCGAGAGGGTGAATTGCTAGGAATAATAAAAAATGAAATAATGATAATGTGGGTGATATGATTTGACAAGCTACTTAGAACTTACAATTCCAGCGATGATCTCCTTCCATATCTTTAAATTTATCATATTTTTGAATGTGTGCACATTTATAAATTTACAATCATAATGCATTTATTGATTACATTTCTATCGGTTTACTTGCAGAATGAATAAACTTCACAATATGGATGGCATAATGAGTCAATCATTAATTATAAATCTGACTTCCTATTACAGAAATCACTAAAACATTTATCTGAAATAACTAACATATACAACATAAAGATAAATACATGGAAGGAAGAGGGAGAGCAAAATGCTAACTAATAAATATTCGCATATGGGTACATGAGGGTTAATAAGATTTCAAACATCAATTTAATTCAGCAACATAATAACTATCAACTTTTCTGACACAAATGGTGCAGAACACAGCTGACTTATCATGAATAAATGGGGCATCTATCACTTCACTTTAAGAAATATAATTATCGTGTCATATATTATCAAATAAGGAAATATACTACCGCCCAAGGCTGAATAGATAAATAAGTAAAATGAGCGTTATTCAATCCGAATAGCATGATCATCCTTTCAATGACCTCTCCACTCAAAAGGCATCATACACATTTCATATAGGACAAATCCATAACAGACAAACTCTTAAACTTTCACAATCTTTAGCGCATAGAACCAGCCGCAACCGATAGAAAACAAATAAGCATAAATTCAACTCTTATAAAATAGCTTCTGATAGTGAACACACATGCGAATATATGATCATGTATGAAATATTTTTGGAATCACATCAAACAATAAAATGTTGTATTAGCATTAATTAAATTATAAATGAATCTAATATCCATGAAAACCTATGAACATCGGATTTCAAATTAGCATAAATATTATCAAGTAAGCCTAACCATTCAGCAATAGTGGCATAAATATTTTCATGTATCTATTTATTATTACCAACTAATGAAAAAAGATAAAGCATTCAATTTGCACCAATAATATGAGCATGGGAATATATAATATTTTTACATAATACAGCAAAAGAAAATATTACCGGCTTGGTATAACTTATACCAAACTCTCCGAGAAGTTTTAGACTAGATTGGGTACACAAATACATAATAATAATAATAATAATAATAATAATAAAAATTTATATTCAACTAAACATAAAAAAAAAACAAATAAATAAGTAAATCTATCTATCTATCATATGCAATGGAAGAAATGCATATCAAGCCTTCTATCCTTAAAATAAAAGTTCCCTTTTTATTTTATTTTTTTTTAGTTCATACTTGAAATTTTAAAACAAAATGTGTAGCTCACCCTGATAAGATGAATAAACAAACATTAAAACATACAAACATTACTCCTGCAGAATAAACATGAATTTGGCAAAATTGCAATAATCTCCAATGTTCTTAGGACTTCCTAATGGACATTATAAGCAGCTTTTGCACATATTTGAATCAATTTATTCTTTTTTATAAACTTTACACAGCTCAGAAAGATCATCCAAATAAATCTTTATGATCCACACTATTTTCAACTCTGTTCTGTCTAAAATTTCCAACATTTAATAAATTTTAACATGATCAAGATCAGGGTTATTTGGTCACCCATGCTTATGCACATTTCTGATAAATAATTATCAAATATCATTAAGCCACGCATTCTATCACCCATATATAGGTGTGAATGGTAAGGTAATTTAGTATACATAGCTTTTCTAATAATGTAAAGAATTAGAACGAATAATTCTTTCTTTTCAGCCTTATTTTATACAATAAAAATAGAAAATTTATTAAATGAGAGTCAATAAAATATTCCATTACATAGTTCAGCATAGCTTTTCCAATTGTTATTGTTAATTTCTGCATCTCCAGTGTCACACTATTTATTATAAGTAAGTTTTAGCAAAATTGTATTAGCAATTTTTTTATATAATATCCATGCATTATGAATAAAAGCAAGTTCAAATTGTTAGTCGATAAAAGTTGGAACTGGTGTATCTTTAAATATTTAGCCGTCCATATTGGAGAATTCTATTCTGTATCCTTTACAATTACATGTTGGCAATTATGCTTGAGTAATATGAGAGAAGTTTCCTTAGTTAAAAGGGAATAGTAAAGAATTTAGTGAAAATATTAGGTTCACTTGTTTTATTATATTTCTCTTTTTTAGACAAATATTTCACCTTCTTTAAAACTTTTTCTGAAGTATTCCGTCTACTTAGCCATGCCTCTTTTTTTTTTAGTTATAATAAGGCAACAATATGCAAGAATTTATTACTTGTAAAAAAAAAATGTTAGGAATAGAATATTGGGGGAAAAAATATTAAATTACAAATATTAACTAATAATAAACGAAATAAATAATTTTTACATTTTCAAATGAAAGGTTTTATGCACTAAATAATTAATAAAAAAAATCATATTAATTTATGGTGTGTGTGTGTCTTACCATTAATCCAGAGGTTTATTAATGCCTGAGCTATTAGCAATTTCTATAGCAAATAAATAATGTTATTGCAAGATGGATATTTTTGAGTGATAATTAGAAATATGAATGAGGTGTGAAGTGTGAGATGATGTGAATGGACATGCACCCACACATACTACTTAGATCATAGAATGACAATAAATACTAGATTAAAAAATAATGAATAAGCACTCATCGGCCTTACAGACAAACAATATTTATTCCCACTAGTCTAGCTTTCATACCAACAACTCTTGATACAATCCATTCCCCTCTCCCACTATTAGATATACATAAAAAAATTTAATGGTTAGTACACTCCAACTAACATCCTAAGAACTTTTCAATTGAATTATACATTAAGTTATGTCACAATTCATTTTTTTCTCATTAGGTACCCCTGATCACTATTGGCACAATGTGAACTTTCCACATTCCTTCATAGTGCCAATCTGGAAGGTCACAAGATATATATATATATATTGTGGCAGGTCTGTTCAGTAGAGAATCCGACGTACTCTACTTGCTAGGTTTATCTGGGTTTAAACCTTATTATTATAACTTATTAACTATTTCATGAACGGATCAGCCCTTCGAGCAGAGGGAAGAATATTCTTGATAGCAGAGCTATCAACAATACCCACGATCAGATCGAGCTATGCCATGCCTAACACAATCACATTTCTAGACCATGGCCCACCTCGACTGCTAGATTCAAATCCCCACTATCTAAGCAGTTTATTTGTTTCTGAGAAAAACCCCGGGCACCAGCTAGTTTCTAAAGCTAATGTGTTTGGACAGTAGACCCATAATCCAGTGTTCAAAAATATCCCATGACTAGCTCAGCAAAGTAATACAAGAACAAACCTATTTTAATTAATAGTAAAAAGAATTGACCGACAGATATTAAGTTTAAAAGGCAATTTATTTTAATTAAACACTAACTATTAAAGTTTTAAACTACTTTTAGATATTTTTTAATTAACATAAACATTTATGGTGATTATATATGACCACACACACATTTTGAATACACATGAAAATATAATCTAACAACATTAAATGACCAAAGTATTAAATAGTATGATAAATATTAAATATAAGGCATTCAAACCAACAAGCACATCGATGCTTCTTTTATGCATAATATAGAATTCATTTATTACTGACTCTGAAGGCTTTATGGATGGCAATAACTATGTTGAATTTACAAATAGAAATAAGAAAGTTATTAAATACCTAGGTTTTTGGAGTATGGAGATTTTGGTTGTTTGATTCCTGTGTTTCCAGTGTGTTTCTGACTTGTTTTATTACCATCCAGCTGGATTTATGCTTCTGCGGAAGATTTCTGTGGATTGACAATCCTGGTTACTTCTTTTGTTAAGGTTGAGGATGGTTATTTATTTCATGGCACTATTATTAGGACAGTAGATATTCTGGCGGCTCTCACTTATTGGGTGGCTGTTACTTCATCTCAGGCAGAGTACTGGTATTTGGACAAGGTTTGAAGTTCATCGTATGTTCCGATGACTATTAATAATGCATGACTGATTGACAAATTGAACTCATAAATTGAACTGACCAGACTAATTGACTGATTCCTAAAACTGACTTGCATGTGAAAATTTAGGTCTATTTATGTAATGACCTGTTGTCATTTTTTGTAGTCTGTTTTCATAGCCGCCAGCAAAATCCATTATACTGCTTTCGATTTCAATTAATAAGAGTTTAATTATGTTGTTGTTTATAGATTCTTTCTTAATTAAATAGTATTGCAAATGTGTTGGTTTCAATCAATTGTTATTGCTGAATTTATTTATTTTCATGTGTTCTTCAATATTATTTTAACATGCACATATACATGCATTTATCATTTGTTATTTCTTTGTTTACTCTCACACATATATATTTCTAAAAGTACTCATTTAAATTTATAATTACCCTTTTTTTTAATTTGAATGAGAGAGAGTGCTTTTAACTTTATAAACATTCTATATTTTTAAACTGTCATCTTTAACTTTCTTTTTTTTTGTAATCAATCATTTATAACTTTTATAAACAATATTTTCTATAAACTAACAACAATAATAAAAATAATTCTTTAGACTTTTATTTTCTGTGTTTTGTTTAATAAAAACCCTCTTTAGACTTTTGGAGATTTCCTTTGCCCTTTTAAAATAAACCTTTCTAAATTTATTTCGACTTTTCAAACTGATTAATAATTCATTTTAATAAATTTTAAATATTTTTTTTACAAAATTATTTACGTATATACGATAGGATATTGGTACAATATATATATATTACACACATCTAAAAAAAATCTGCCTCTTATTTGTAAAACAGAGAATATATTATCAATATATTTTTATCTTAAAAATTCTTTTAACATTCTTAAAAGTTTCAACTGTAAATTGGATTTTAGCATTGTCTGAACTTATAATCAACAATGTGTTACTCAAATTCATTCTTTGCATATATAAAAACACTGAAAGTCAACAGTAATTCCATACAAAAAATAATGAATTTGAAGTGCTCATTCTAATCAGACTGTGATTAGTTCAAATATAGATAATACATTATCAATATTTTTTTTTATCTTCCAAATCCTTTTAACATTCTTAAAAGTTTTAACTGTAAATTAGATCTTAGCATTGTTTAAACTTGTTATAATTAACCAAAACAATTCAACTGTTGGTAAAAAAATTGAAAGTGAATTTTTTAAAGTAAATTTTAATTAAAGCTTTTGAAAGTTTTAGTGAGTTTTTCTATAAAAGTACTCATTCTGTACATGAACATTTCATCCCTGGTATCACACCACCATTGTATCGGCTTCTCAACAATGCAAAGGATGTCTTATCAACTGATCTCCATTCTCAAATTGTTTACAAGATCAAATACCATCCCCTCTATTTACTATTGGGAATCTCAGGCAAACCTGTTCACACATTCATACCTATATATTAGGTTAGAATGAACACTGACACATACTCGAGATTTTTTGAACATTTTTCTGCAATTCGTCATCCTCTTGTTCTTTTATCTGTCAACATTGTGTGTATTGAACACAGCAACATTAAATAAAAAATTAAAGAGACATGGTATATCTCAGGTGACAAAAACTTATATCAATAGAAAAGAATCATGTGTGTCGCTCTCTAAGAGATGACCCATTCTCCCAAATTAATTTTCATATTTCAATTTTATGTAAATTACAAATAATAGTATATATATATATATATATCCCATTTACCAACTTATTCTACATTTATGACTTATAATAATCGAATGTTGGCTAAGCATATACTGTTTAAAAAATGTACTTGATGAAAGCTTTTGTCTATATGTTCTTCATATATTTATGATTACATTTTAGTTTGAGTTAGTTTATAATTTTATAGTTACATTATTATAACATGGATATCCATCTATGACATAAGATGGTCTTTAAAACTCTGAAAGCAATATATTTACTGCAAGAAAGGATTAATTTTTTTGAATCCTGAGTGTCATTGAAAATATTCCCTAATTTCTGTCAACTGCACATCAATAAATCCATTCACAATCATGAAAGAATCACCATGGAACTTAAATTGCAACTGCTAAAATATATTCTGTGAGAATGTAAGAAACAATTGAACGGCAATCAATTATGGCTCTGCAAATTGCAAACTACTTTTGAATTCCTTTCACCCAGACATTATGGATAAATGCCGGATTTTTTCTCTACAACTTCAGACTAAATTTACCAGAAAAATCAATTTTCTAGGCAATAAATAAGGCATAATATTGATGCCCATCTATCTGCTATAACTATGTCAACCTCACAATACTTATGCCTCCAAAACATTATCTAATATTCTGAATCTCAGCCCATGATTCATTGGCAGTTCATGGCTACACCTTATTAGATTTAGTGGCTGAAATTGAAGCAACTTTCAATGATAACCCCCAATGCGAATACATCATTGGCCAAATTGCACAGATCGTTACCTCTAATATTTAAAAACAGGGAGTGGTCAAAAAGAATTGCTGTTGCCAAATAATATTTCATCAATAATAATATTAAATGTGTTAAAGAGGATAAAGGGCATCACTTTGTACTGTTACTAAAACAACTTTATCACCAAAATAAACATGCAGATTCTAAACTTAAATTTATGCTTACAGCCATCTACAATATGAAACAGCAAAAAGATAAATTTATTTCTTCCGTCCTTTGCAAATATTGTAACAACACATTATCTAAATAGGAATACATCAGTATTTATCCAACAGATGTTACCTCTCCCCCCTAGGTTATTGGTCAACATAAAATTACATAAAGATGGCCACCCTTTGCGCCTAATTATAAACTTTGGAGGTGTCTATTATTATAAATCAAGTAAAATGATAAATCAATGGCTACTCAATTCCCTTGGCTTTGGTCAATATACTATAAGATCCTCATTTGAGTGTGTAGAAATGATGCAAAATGCACAAATGAATAAACAAGACCTCATTGCTTCACTTGATATTTCCAAACTATACAGATCAATCCCTCATGTCACTTTCATCCAATTACTCAAACAAACATTACAATGCACATGCTACAACTTCTATCAAATAGATTTTATCACAGATTATCTAATGCTAATCTATAATGACAATGTGGCTACCTTTAACAATATAATTTACAAAATAAGACAGATGATTCATAAAATTTCCAATTAGCAGTGTCATTTCTAGCATTTTTCTGAATATCACTGAAGAAAGAATCATCCCAATACATCATGCCAGATACCCATCCCTACCATATTTGTTATGTCAATGACATATTCATCTATAACCTGATACAGTAATTTCACAAATCCAACAAGAAATCTTTGATGCTACATCTCTTTAACCTGTAAAAATGAAGATAGTCTCAACAGTATTAAATACTTGAACCTCCACATACACCATGATTTTCCCATATTAAATTACAAAATAGTTATTAAACCAATACAATTCATGGCTTCATCCATCACAACTCTCTAGCACTACTCTCACAAACTTGCAGTTCTTAAAGCCTTCTATATTGTAATCTTCATTTATGCAATTCTGAACCAAACAGGAAGGACAATATCAACAAATATATGTCTGATCTGCATAACATCAGATACAAAGACTATTTACTTCTAAAAAACTGTCAGAAACTTTTACCATAAAAAACACTTTCTACCATCCACCAATCATAAACCCTGGATGTCACTTCCTTATATATCTAATATAACCCATCACATTATTAAAATCCCACTTATCAAGTTGCTCTACATATTGCACCTTCATTGCATCGGCTTCTCAACAACAAAAGGATATTTTACCAACTGACCTCCATTCTCAAGTTGTTTACAAGATTAAATGTCAGGAACCCACCTGCCCTTCCATTTACTATGGGAATCTTGGGAAACATGTCCATGCATATAGCCTAACATGCATACCTACATAATTAAACTAGAATAAACACAGATACACATTCGATATTTTTTGATAATTTTTCAAGAACTAGTCATTCCTTTGTTCTTTCATCTGTCAACATCATGTGCACTGAACTCAAAGACATTAAATTAAAAATTAAAAAGACATGGCATATCTCAGGTGACAGAAACCCTCAATAGAAAAGAATCATGCATGCCCCTTTCTAAGAGATGATTCCAAATTAATATTCATATTTAAATTTTATATAAATTAGCAATAACAGCATATATATATATATATATGCACCCACTCCTACTTCCCAACCTATACTACATCTAACACTTATAATAGTTGAAAGTTGGCCAGCATATACTGTTTAAAAACATACTTTATGAAAGTTTTCTCTTACATAGTTTTCCTGCTGGAATCTTGCCATACATTTTTTTAAAATAATTCATTTTCAGGAGTTTTTAAAAATTGTATAAACAATATGGCTGACTCTAAGTTATCGTATTCAATAATTAGGTTTTTTTTATTTCTTAAAATGATAAAGAAACATGAAAGTCCAAAGAGTTGTAATTGGAAAAAAAATTTAATGTAAATATAGTAAAAAAAAAATTAAAAAAAGATTAGACTTATAACAAATGGGCAGACTGACATCACTTTCAAATATGCACTATCCCGTAATTTTGAAAATATTCCACTGAAATACAAAAAAATTTAAAAAGTTGTAATTAACATTTTTTCTAATGTATATTCATTATACCAGCTGTAAAGTAATGTCAGTGTAATTACAAACAATGTTTTGGAGCCTTATAATCATATTCCTTTCCAAAAAGATAGATGCTTAGAACATGTGTAACATTGCATCTCTGTTCACACATAAGTTGTAATTTCATGCTCATTATTACACCTGGGTCTCTTTTTACACGGATTTATTTAAAGCAATTTTGAAGTTACGCGATTTACGTTTCTCCGGAAGTCGAACTCCGATAATTCGCTATTACTTTAAATAATAAATTTTGCGCACTTATGTCATATTGAAAGTAATAGCACATTATTGGAATTCGACTTTCATCTTAGTAATTTCAATATTTTCAGTGCTTTATAATAGTAAGATTTTATGCAATAATGAAATTAAAATCATGATTTTTACATTTTATGTATACACACATTAAATTTTACAAGACTATAATGTAAATTTGTTCAAACATTGTGCATGTTAATTTTGCATTTTAAATCACATTCTGTTTTTGCTTTTTAAAAAAGAACATGATCAATTATTAATCATTTAGTGTCCGCAAGTTTATTTTTAAAAGGTGAGTAATAGCAGTGGGCACAATTAAAATTGAAAATTAAAAAATTAAAGACAAAAATAAGAATTTAATTCTTAGTTGTTAGATTAATTACTAATTACATTGTCACCAGAAATCCATTAACACAACATGATAGTGATGTTGGCGTTAGTTGTATTTCCTCTTGTAAAGAATCTGATTTTTTACCAGTTTGCAAACGAATGTGTTTATCGGCAAATGGCGATAATAATTAAAATGTGCATAAAATGTAAATTACTGTAAATTATGCATAAAAATATATTGTTTTGAATAAAATTAAATATTATAGTTAAAAAAAGTTTGTCTTGTATTAATTTTTTTCAAATTTGAAATTTATTAGTCATATTTTATTTCCTTATTTTTTTTGCGTGAATTTTAAAGTAATTTTACGTTGGTGCTTTGATTTTACACAATTTTTGAAAAATCACCGTCCATATCCCCCCTTTTTCAAGGTAAGTTACGTCTATTTTTGTGCGATTTCGTTTGCGCGTGTTTTCTGAGGAACCTATCTATCGCGTAAAATGAAACCTAGGTGTATATACTTTTTAGGTGAACACCATCTTGTAATTTTGAAAATATTTCTCTGCATCTTGTTCCATTGATGAAATATTCCAAATTTTAATATTTAAAATGGTACAGTAAAGAAGGAATGTTAAAAAAATCACCATGTGTAAAACAATGTTAAAAAAATTATGATCATTTTAGTCACAACAGACAAATTACATAAATATTCCACTGCATCCTGTAGTCAATGGCAGGTTTCAAATATTGATCATATTTCAAAAATTGAGCAAAAAATTTTTTTAAATTACTATAATTTTACACACAAGTTACCAAATGCTTAAAATAATGATAAATTTAGCATTCCATGTTAATGTTTGAACATTATGTTCTAAGTGGAATTTATTGAAAAATGTTTTTGAATTTTCTTAAAATTAACATTGAATTTAGAATTGCGAATGGAATTTATTTAAAAAAATTGGGATTATCCCTGCCATTAATTCCATTCACAAGATAATGTTAAAGTGCTAACATTTGATGAACACTTAACACAAGACTAACAGATCACATGTGACTAAAATTACTATCCCTGCCATAAATTCCATTCACAAGATAATGCCAAAGTGTTAATATTCAGTGAACACTTAACACAAGGCTAACAGGTAACACATGACTAAAATTATAGTAATTTTTTTAACATTGTTTTACATGTGATTTTTTTAACATTCCTTCTTTACTGCATCATTTTTGGAAATATGATTAAATTTGGTATATTTCATTGACAGAACAAGATGCAGTGGAATATTTTCAAAATTACAGGATGTGCCCACCTAAAAAGTATGTAATAATGAGCATGAAATTACACTTTATGTGCAAATGGAGATACAATGTCACACATGTTCTAAGCACTTATCTGTTTGAAAAAAAGTGTGGTTATAAAGCTCCAAATATCATTTGTGACTGAACTGACATTAGTTTACAACTGTTGAAGTAAAATTATATTTTAAAAATGTTAATTACAACTCTTTAGATTTCTGTGTGTTTTAATAAAATATTTTCAAAATTACAGGATAGTGCATGCCAGAAAAGTGATGCCTGTTTGTTATAGTCTACTAAATGTTTTTTTTTTTTAAAAAATTTATATTGTATTTACATTAAAAAAATTTTGAATTTCAACCTTTTGGACTTCTGTACTATTTTAAAAAATAAAAATAAAAATATGGAATAAGATAGCAGAGTCAGCCATATTGTTACCATGTGTCCCTGAAACTGGATTATTTTAAAAAAATGGATGGCAAGCATCCAGCAGGCAAACTACATAAGTACCCTTTTCTCTATATGTTCTTCATATATTTATGATTATAAATATATTAAATAATTTGGGACCATTATAAGCTGTTCTTTTATTGGAAATGTTAAAAAAAAATTAGTATAATTATTTGATATTTTGTAAAATAATCATGTATTTTCAACAGAAAATCTAGGATCTGAAATTTCTTATACTATATATCAAGATATGGTCTATAATGGTATAAATGAACAACATATATTATCCTATGAGTCCCATAAATATCTATAATAGATGTAGCATAATATCGGCCAAAAACAATATGTATTTCATAATTCTGTAAAGTAAACTTGAAAAAAAAAATTTCCCCAAATAAATAATAAGCTTTGATAATAAGAAACACAAATAATAATTAAAGCTGATCAAAATAAAATCTTAGATAATGAAGGAACATATAATTTAATTTACATAAACAAAAAGAAAACAAGTCAAAATGATTTGACCAAAATAATGTAAAGTCAAACAGATAACAAACATTGTTAACAAATGAGATATAACACAAATGCAAGTACTATTGCAATGCAAAAATTATTACATATAGTTATGTTAAGAGAAAGTAGAACAAATTTATAAAAAAAAATATATGGCTTTTGCTTTATTCAAATAAACTGATAAACATGTTATAATTAATTACTTTTTTAAAATAGAATTACAGCTCAAGATAAAGCAATATTGTGTTGAAAAGATATCATCTACTTAATTAAAAAACAAAATAGAACTCAGGATTAAATCTTAAGGTATATCATGATTAAATATTGTAAAAGTACTAATAACACCAAAATATTCACTGCCAATTTTCTATTCATTAAATAGCTTGCAAACCAAAAAGCAAAAAGACCACAAAATGCATATTAATGTAGATGTATAAATAAAATTTTATGAGATACAGAGGCAAATATTTTACATAACTGAAAAAATATGCAACAGTTATGAGAACATTATTTAGGGATGATGCCAAATTATGCAAATAAAAAGCATTCAATGGACTTCTACCAGAAACAAAATCATACTGATATTCAGACAATAAATTATTTTTAGATAAAAATAAAACTATTTTATCTTTAACCATTATTTTCAACAGTTTAGAAATCAAAAAAATAATATGGACCAATCTTTGGTTATTAAAAAATAAGGCATCCTTCATTTTAAAAATAGATAGTCTTTGGTTATTAAAAAATAAGGCATCGTTCATTTTAAAAATAGACACAATAATACAAATTCTCAAATATGTAATAAATGATTCATCTCTTAAGAAAAGATTAATAAATAAACAAGAACAGATATAAAAACAGATCTATGTTATTCAAGAATCTTTAGTGTTAAACTATATTATTTCTGGCTTGTTCCATGCTAATTTCATAAGAATAACCTGTTTACAAGTTTTCTAATGTTAGGAGTTGTTAATGAAACTATCTTCTATCATTTAGAAATCTTGCACTATATCAGATCTAATCTGATACTTTTATATCCCTGAGTTGTCATTGATTCCTGAAATACGTTACAAGATGCCAGGCAAAACTCTTGATACAGTAGTACCACTCAGTGCAAGCCAGAGTTATCAATGGATGCAAGAAGATTTGTGCATAAAATCTTCTATCTAGTGCATACTCATCCAATACCCTCAGACTAGTTTCTAGCTAGTGGCTATCACCAGTGAGAAGACTTAGATCTGACAGCACTGCACCTAGACCTTAGGATCTAATACAACCTTCTACTTAACTACAAAACTGAGTCTAAAATTGAAAATATATTTTCAATCAAAGCTCATTAGTTTATATAGTCATAAAGGTCTGAACTCAGTTCAGTACCCATACATTTTGGTGTCTTTGGTTCTTTAATGACCTTAGTCACCATCATCCTATTAGGCAGGATTGATATTAAACCACTAAACATCACATGATCACCATTTCTTATGCTTGCTCAAGCTGTTAAAACTGGCAAACTCTCCATACAGTAATGCCACTCAGTGCAAGTCAGATCAATCAATGAATGCAAGAAAAAAAGTTTTGTCTGTTTTAAGAGCTTGAGCAAGCATAAGAAATGATGATCATGTGATGTTTAATGGATTAATACCAATCCTGCCTAATCAGATAGTGATGGTTATGGTTATTAAAGAAGCAAAAGATACCAAAATGTATGGGTACTCAACTGAGTTCAGATCGATATGATTATATAAGCTAATGAGCTTGGATTAAAAATATGTTTTCAAATTTTAGACTCATAGTTTTGTAGTTAAGTAGAGATAAAAGGTGGCTGCTGGAGGATTGCATTAGATCCTAAGATTTAGGTGGTGCTCTCAGATCCAAGACTCCTCACTGAAGCTAGAAACTAGTCTGGGGATAATGGATGAGTAGGCACTAGATAGGGATTTTATGCAAATCTTGCATCCACTGATTACTCTGGCTTGCACTGAGTGGCACTACTATATGGAGAGTTTGCCTGTTTTAACAGCTTGAGCAAGCAAAAGAAATGGTTATCATGTGATGTTTAATGGTTTAATTACAAGATGCCTAAATGAAGTGAGGCTACAATATTTGATTAGATTAATTTTCAACTAATTCTCTATATATAAGTTTCTCAAAATACTTTGAATTATAAAGTTTATAAGCCATTTCAATGATCATCTTGGCAAATCGCAATACAGATTCCATTTATCACAAGTAATTTCATCAAAGATTTTTTCCATGCTTTTTAAATTAGCCAATGATTGGCATTATTTATATTAAACTCAATAATGCTTATTTGCTCATCATTTCTATTTTCTAAATAGTGTATCTTGGTCCAGGCTTATTCTATATGTTCAGGATCCAAATTTTTCTCTGATTCTTTTAAAGATGATATCAATTTCTTCATTGTGTATTTGTGGCCGATGTAGAATTTCTATTACTGTCTGTAATTAAGCTTATTTCTATTATCTTAAAAGTTGGTGTAAATCTAATCCTTTTATTAACCGAGTTATTTTAGCATAACCTTTAGGATATTGCATGTACTTATATTCCAAAGCCTAAGATTTATATCTAAATAAAATAATGATCCAAATAATTCAAGTTATGATTAACAATTATTTGGATGGCATTAGAAATAAAAAAGATTGATTTAAAAAAAAAGATTAATTGTCATGATTTCTTAAGGCATTATATTACAGTATGTGATTATAATGTATACACTATAAAAATTATTTATGTATATAATAAAATCAGCCCTAAAACTTACAATAAATAATAAAGTTGGTATTGGCAGTTTACCTTTCAAGTTAAACTACTGACACTTTTTCCAAGCATATCAAACTCACTGCCCACAATAAATATTTTTTCAGTCTAGCCAATATAACATTATGTAAAAAAGTATATTGTCTATATAAAACTTAATGTAATTAGAAGGGATTTGAACTTAGAGTTTCAAACTCCCTATATCTATCCACTTCACCTTACATAACTGATATGCATGACTACATACATGTGAAAAACATAAAAGATCTCCAAAATACATATTTCATGTAAAACAATACTCATCAGTTGGTCCAGATCATCATCTCCCACACATATATACAATCAGTGTATGGTTTATATTAAGATATCCAATCTTCAAACTTTAATGAAAAGACTTCAATCTTCTCCAGCCTCCAACTCTTCAGCCATCCATATCATTGAAAATCTGATGAGGGATTTGAGCATTCCATCATCATATTTTCAATGATTTGGATGGCTTAACAGTTGGAGAGAGGAGAATATTGAAGCTTTTCCATTAAAGTTTGAAGATTGGCTATTTTAATATGGTCCAATTGATGAGTGCTGATTTAGCATGAAATACATATATTGGAGATCATTTATCTTTTACACATGCATATAGTCATGTGTATTAATTGTATAAGATGGAATTGATAGATGTAAAAGCTTGAAAGTATGAGTTCAAATCCCTTCTAAAAAAAGTTTTAATAAAAGTTTCATAACTTAATTTTTACAATATCCTGTTATACATAATTATTAATTACTACAATTTTCACCAGTAACTGATTACTATAATTGTGCTGCATTCATTTCCCTTATATGTCTTACATGCAGGTGCACCAGTATCCCTCACTAATACTAGCAGCGAATATTTTATCAGCTGATTATAAATCTACTACCATATGTTACTGCCACATCATTAGTCTTGTACTGACTTGTTTGGTATGCATAACAAGAAATTGTTTGCTTTCAGAGAACAAGAAAAATAGGTTTATTTACATTCCACTTATTAATTTGTGCAGTTATTCTGTATCTGAAGGTTAATAATCAAAAAAAAAATTTTTTATTAAAATGTTCTATTGTTTTATGTTAACAATAACTCATTTATTTCAGCGCTTTGCATTCAGCATGTCTCATAAATAAAAAATTCTAAAAAACATTGAAATTTCCAAGAAAAGTGGGAATTGAAGTATTTTTGCTGTGAAGTAAAAAATAACAATTTTCTTGATATGTAATAATATTACTAGTGTACCAAAGTTATACAGCATTAATTATCACTATGAATAACATAAATCAAAACATGGTAGTTAGGAGTGATTAAAGAGACAAGAAAAGTTGAAAGAGCTCAAGATGGGATTGAAAAAACAACAGTTAATGTTTACTAAAGTACCTCAAAAAAGTGAAGCAGTAGTGCATGCAAGCTATATCTTATTTGAATTCATAGCTAAACACTCAAAACCTTTTATTAAGAAGTCTGATTAAGGCTGCAGAAATTGTTTGTCCTGAAAATGTGAAGATTTTTCAAGCAATCTTTTTGTCTTGAAATCCAGTTGCAAAAAAATTTTCTGATTTGACTGACAATTTAAGTATTCAGATCAAATCAAAATCCATCTAATTTCAAAGCTTTTTCTGTCACCTACGGCAAGGGTATGAACATTGGGGGTATAGCTAAATTAGCTGTGGTGCTTCATGATTGCACATAGATTTCAACATTTTTGAGGAATCATCGGAACTAATACTGATACATAACACTAGTAAAAGACAACATATATTAAATTGTAAAATACAATCTATCTCTATCAAAATTAACTTCTGTAGCTACAGATGGAGCTTCTTCAATAACCAGAAAAAACAATGATTCCATGGAATTACTGAAAAAAAAAGAAATTTATGTTAGATCCAAAATTCATCATACACATTGCATTTTACATCAAGAAGTATTATCCATGAAGGTAACTGTTATTTGTATGTATAGTTAAAATACACACACGCAAAGTAATAATAAATGTTGTAAATGTGAATTTAATATTTAAACGTATGTACATGTATAAATTAATGCACATACATACATAAGTTATTTATACATGAAGGATAAAAAATACTTTGTTAATTAAATATTAAACTTTAATAGTTGTGTTATTTTTATAACAGCAAGAAAGTAAATCCCTTTAGATGAGAGGTCTTTTGACGAAGGAACTTTGCAGATAAACAAGGTGTGTAATTAATAAGTATTCAGGCTGCAAAGATAATTAATCAAACTAAGACTTAAGTCTAAATCTTCTACTACAAGTGAACTGAGAGGGATTGATCCGATCAGGATGGGCAAGATGTGACCAATCAAATCCAGAGAATCAGGACTAGGAAAAATGAGTGCAGTGTAGAGATTTGGTGATACTGAAAACTGGAAGCTTTACTGATGCAGATGAACTTTGAAAGGTGTTGAACATTGCTCATTTAACATGGTAGCTTCAGAGCAGACCGCTGGCCTCCAACCATCCAAGAGTCAGCATAGGGAATGTAAAGTAGGTCGTATTCGATCTTTGTTTTTTGTATGCCTTCGGGTTTATTGACATAAACATATAATTACGTTAATGTATTCATGTATATATATATATATTAATGTATAACTAATAAATTCTTTCCATGCATGTATTATAACTAAATTTGCTTTTAGTACTTCTACCGGAGGTAGTCTTTAGTGATTTATAATTATTATATATCTATATAGGCAAAGAAAGATTAGCTCCCTGAATAAATTGTTCACCAGTAGGTATTATAACTGGTGGACATAACATTTGGTGTGGTCAAGAGTACAAACCTAGTAAAGCTAGAGTAGCATGTATTAAAATTGCTGTTATTCACCATTTACTGAAAGTATAAATTTATTAAATACAGTAGTTGGGTATAATGGATAAATTGAATATGGCCATTGGCAAATTTGATGTAAACAAGACAAGCAGTTGGCCATTGTATGTTGAACATATAGAAAAATCTTGTAATAACCACCATGTTACATTTCACAGTAAAGCAGTTATAGAAATCACAAATTGGTTAGTAGCACCTTTAACTTCTGAGCAATGCTTGTACTGTGACATCAAAGAGAAGTTGGGTAATTATTTTAACCCCACTCCTTCGTGTCACATTGCTAGACTGCAGTACCACCACCGTCTACAAGCTAGAAATGAAACAATTAAGGATTTTTATTGTGCACTGTGAGTGTTAGCTAAAAACTGTGTGTAAGATTCTAACTTAGATGAGGCTCTCTTTGAACAGTTCCTGACAGGCATAAACAGTGAAGCAATGGATCTGGAAGTCCGATCCATGCTTCACAGCCTTCTATAAACTTACCAATATTGTAAACCTGGATTAAGTTTATATCCAAGTATCAACAGGATTTTGCATTTAATATAAAATTAACATGTTTTATTTTGTACATTTAACGCTTATTAAATTTAGTTATGTACTTTAAAATATTTCTTTTAAAGTAAAATTCTATTTAAGATTAAATTATTACTAAAATTTCCGTTTCAAAATTTATTAATCAAACATATATATACGGAAGCGTATATATATGAATAAATGCAAATTTCTGTTGAACTAAAATGTTATTTTATTAAAAGAAATAATAAGATATTTTTCTTTTAAATTTTGTTAAAATATGACATATGATTTTATTTTAAGAAAAGCCTGCTAGCATTTCTAAAGGAATGGCATGTTTCAATTAGCTAGCCCATTCAAGGCAAATTAAAGGTGGCCTTTTTATAATTAATACAAATTCAAAGTTAAATACAGAAATTTAAAATAATAAATTAAAGGTTATTTTTAGAAAAAGTTATTTTGAAACAAAAGCACAGGGGGCTTATCAAGATCTAAAATCATATGCAAAACAATAGAAGGGTAGCTCCAAAAAGGTATAAAAAGGGGAAGAGAATAAAAGACTAGGTTCTGGTTCTTTTTCTGCTTATGCTATTATTCAGATCCTGTGCTGAGATGATTCAGATTTTGTGTTTTAAATTTTGTTCATGAAGAAACTCTGCTGAAATTCACCGAGATTCATTCTAAAGTATTATTCAGAGATTGACTCTGAACATATTGCTGAACCGTTTATTGTAGAAATTGAAAAATGCATTTTTGAAGAATTCTACCTTTTACTACTGCTCTCATTTCAAACATGTGACCCATTAAGATTTATATTAATTTGATGGAGGTGACCATGTACGGTGGCTAGGCATAACAGCTTTGCCTGCCGCCGGGGTCCTCAAACCATCAAAATGCCGTAACATGTCCAACAAATAAAAACCTGAACTGTGAGCCATGTAGGTGCACCTTTCGTTAAAATGCTGCGTATTTCAAATTCCTTGTCCGGACAAATCCTAATGTACATAATCAAGCCACCATGTCGAGGGAACTGGATCCAAGGAACAAGGATCGGTAAGTAATATATCTCCTCATGAACTATTACTTTACCTTTTTATAAATACACTTTGTTAATTGTTTCTTCAACTTATATTCATAATGTAACTTTTCTCTTATTAGATTAATATTATATTTATAATTATCTTTCGCATTGATCATCTATCTTATACTTAAATTTTTCCCCTATTCCTCATTTTAAAATGTATATAAATGTTTCCTTGTTTCATTGCGGTTTAAATTATTTTTCATTTAAAATATTTCCAATTTAAAATATCTGTAAATTAAATACTAGTTAAGTTTCCTTTTGTTTGCCAACTTAATCTCCTCGATAATACTTACTTTGCTCACATTTAGTCCAATAATTAATATTGTTATTTATAGATGTCTTTAAATATTTTAAAATTGTTTATAAAACACAAAGCAATTAGAAAATGCTTTGTGAAAAAGATATTTAAATTCGCTTAATTGAGGGAATACGAGTTAACAATTTTATTTAAATTGGGAAAGTAATGTTTAGACTGCAAAATATTACGTAATTGCCATCCGCCTTATTGTAAAGTTATTTATCATTAATCATTCAGGGAATAGCTGAGATAATTAAAACCTTGCAAATATTTAAAATTACGTTTATTAAAACATATCATTTAATCTAAAAAGCTTAAGTCTTCTAATTTTATTTCAACCATTTATTAGCTTAACGTTTTATATTACTTGTCCAATGATCCAGGCACGCACAAACACTTAATTCACATTATATTTTATCCACATTTAACTTAATTATCTCCATAAGTATTCTAGTCCATTGTCCCTCCCTGATGCTAAGCTTGGGCAGGGTTTAAAAATAATTTATGTGTGTCTCGGATATGTTGTTGGTTCATGGTTAGATTTCGAAAATAGACGAATAGGGCAGAGGCCTTAGTATTCTTGAATTTTAAATCTCGCATATGAGTGGCCTCGGGATACTTTCACCTAGTATTCAAACTGGGTTAAATCAACATAGTTTCTGACCGGCACAACAGTAACATCTTATATCAACAGCTACTGTCAGTAATGAATCTTGATTATAAGGAGGCAATCAAATGCAGCAAAGCCTACAAGCTCATCTTGGAACAGTCCAAAAAATATGCAGAATTCAATAACAGGAGAAATAAGCAGACCGAAGTTTACAAAACTTTCAAAACAGTGAAACAGAAATCCACAGAAAATAGTGAAAGTAACGGCAATAGCAAGGAAAAAAACCAATAATAGTACAAACCCTGCTATCTGTTTTTGTTGTGGGAAAAAGGACATAAAGCTACAAATTGCTATTTTAGACACAAACAATGTAAATTATGTAATAAGAAGGGGCATAGACAAAACGTGTTGGAAAGAAAAAATTAAACCATGCACACAAAAAACAGTCCTAATTGTAAATTGCAGAAAAAAGAAAAACTGTTTACAATGATCAACAATACAACAACCAATTTTAATAATAAAATTATAAAAGTTAGATATATGATCGCCCTATAGACATGGAAGTGGATAATGGGAGCAGTATAACCCTGATTTCACTATGCGATTGGCAGACCATTACAGAAAATTGTAAGCAAAAACCCAAAATAATAAAAACTGGCATGAAAGCATTAGACATAAATGGAAATGCTTTTAAAATAAAGGGCATGGTTAAAGCTCCAGTAAACAGAGTAGAGGGTAAAATTGTCAATTTACCATTGTACATATTACACACTACGATAAGTCCACTGATTGGTCATAAGTGGTTTATCAAATTAGGGATTAGATTAAATTCGTACAAAATGTCGAGTTGGAAAAAAAATGAAAAATAAATGTTCAAATTTATTTAATGGGAAGCTGAAATTATTACAACTGCGCCAGAATCATTACAAATGACCATATCAGTGCTACCCATAATTTGCAAACCTAGAAAGATACAGTTTGGCCAAAAGTAAAAGTAGAAAAAAAAATGGTAATCATCTGAAATCCAGGTATGGCCACTTGGGGCATTGTTTATGTGTACAAAACACATAAAAATGCCATTTCTATGGCTAGCCTTACGGCTAATACAACATTTAATATTGTATTAAACCATTATGGGAGGCCGCTTTACATGACATTGCACAAAAATATTATAGCCCATTTTGTGCTTCGAAACTATTTATGCATATTTGTTCTATTCATAGCTGATTACCGTATCGCTTAAGGGTGTTTGAATTTCATGTTGGTACAACTTTTCAAATCTCTGTAATAGAGTAATGTCATTTCTATTTAAATAATGTTGTTAATTACTATTAACTGTCATATGGTCCCCACCTTCCCTAAAAAATGTTAATATGTAAAAAATTGGCAAAGTGTATGTTCGAACATGCTTCGACAAAGCTCACACGCTAAGTCATGTTTCAGAGTGGAAAATATACGAGACCATTAAAAGGTCTGAGAAGAACGTGCAATTTTTAAACTTTTCTTCAGAATTGCTGAGTACAAAAAGTGTGTGAGATTGTGACCTTTTTTCAGGCACATAATGTCCACTTTTTATTACAGCACTAAAATAATAAATAATTTTTAAAAGTCCAAAGTCTGTCTTTTTTTTCCCATTTCATTAGAAATTGACAAGTATTTGGATTATATTTTTTGCAGCGGGGTTAAAATAAGTGACTGTTTTTGTAGACTTTTTGTTAATAATAACAAAGTACGAAATCCCCCCTCCAAAAAAAAACAGTTATTGTAGAAGGCCAAAAAAAAAAAGGTAATTCAAACGAAATATAAATCAAAGTAAAAAGTGAGAAAAAGTTGTTGAAAAAAAAGAGTAAATTATTAACATTTGTTACAATTCTTTTTCCGAGTGTGGGGGTGGGGGTTTTAAAACAATTTTTTATCCCCAAAAAAACAAAAGTTACGTTTTATTTAATAAGAAGAAAAACAATTTGGTCAAGCCAAAAAAAAAAGGTTGAATAAATTCGAAATAATACCCAAATAATTGCATTATATTTTTTCATCAGGGTTAAAACAAGTGGGGCTCAAATAAATGACTATCTTTGTTGACTTTTTGTTAAGAATAACAGTACGAAAGCCCCCCAAAAAGCTGTTTATTGTGGAAGAAAAAAAGGCTAATTCAAATGTAATATAAATAAAAGTAAAAAGTGAAAACAAGTTGTTTAAAAAAAGTAAAATTATTGACTTTATGTTACAATTATTGATCCGAAGGTGGGGATAGGGATTTCAAAACAATTTTTAAACCCCAACAACACAAAAGTTAGTTTTGATTTAATAAGAAGAAAAACAATTTAATCAACCAAAAAAAAAAAGGTAGAACAATGTCGAAACAAGTCCCAAATAATTATCCCATTATATATTTTCGTCGTGGTTAAAACAAGTTTTTTCGTCATGAAACAGTCCAAAGTTTTAATTAAATTACCAAAATTTGTTGGATAAAGAAAAATATCAGGTTAAAAAAAAAACAAAAACAAAAATGAATATAAAAATTTGTTTAATAAAAAAGAAATCATGTTGTAAATGAAATAAAAAATTTGTTTAATCAAAAAAAACATGTTCTATTAAAAAAAAAGGTGCAGTGGCCCAGTAACGTTACATTTGATTGATTTTTATATAGCATCAACACCCCAAGTCACCGTGCCCAGATTTCAGATGATAACCAAAAAAATTGATGACCTCATTAAGAAAGGGATATTGGAATGCATGCAAAAGTCAGATTGGGCCACCCCAGTCATCATCACAACTAAATCTAAAGGTCAGATATGCTTGTGTGGAGATTACAGGGTAATTGTAAATAAAGCATTAAACAAGAGCACATACCCTGTACCAAATGCTAGAGAAGTTATTGCATCATTGCAAAAATCTAATTTCTTTGCAAAGTTAGACCTTAATGCTGCATTCCATCAAATGCCAGTTACAGAGGAAATGTCTAGAATACTGACAATTACAATGGATCTTGAGCAATACATATGTAAAAAACTACCATTTGGTACAATGTCAGCCCCTACCATATTTCAGTCGAAAATCGAAACCCTCCTCAACTGATTGGATGATGTCATACCATATTTTGATGACATCCTCAAAACAGTGACAACAGACAAAGAACTTAGAAGCCTAATAGATAAGATATATGAATGGTTAAATGAATTTGGAGCAAAGCTGAATACTGAAAAATGCATTTGGAAAACTAAAGAAATTAAATTCCTGGGCCACATTATATCGAAAAGTGGCACATAACCTTCCCGCGAAAATGCTAAATCAATAGCAGAAGCACCAAGATTCACAAACATGAAGCAAGTACAAGCGTTCCTGGGCTTGGTGAATTTTTGTGAAACCTTTTTAAAAGAAAAAACCCATGTGGCCACTCCTTTCTATAATCTGCTGAGGAAAAACCAGAAATGGAAATGGGACGAGCAAGAAATGGCATTTATTCACACTAAAGCACTGCTTACTTCAGAGAAATTATTAGTACATTATAACAGTGATCTGGAAAGTATATTGCCCACGGACGCATCTGAATTTGGAATTGGGGCAGTACTAAGTCACCCAGCACAGTTGGAAGAGTAACCCATAGCATTTGCTTCATGCACACTGTCCAAGGCAAAAAACTATAGCCAGTTGGACAAGGAAGCGCTCATAATTTTGTCCAGAGTAAAAAAATTCCACCAATGTCTGTATGCGAGGAAATTTATTATTGTAACTCATCACAAACCACTGCTGGCAGTATTCAAAAATAAGCATACACCTGATCACTTAAGGCCACGAGTGTTACATTGGCTTAACATTCTCAGGGCTATGATTATAGTCTGGAATACAAAAAAAAAACAAATTGAGCATGCAGAAGCATTATCATGCATGCCCGATCTTGGTGAAGCACCAGTATTAGAAAAAGAAATAGATTATAAAGATGTACTTCAGAAGCAAAACTTAAATAGCAAAATTGTAGCTCGATGGACAGTAGACAATGATGGCTACCAGTGGATAATAAATAAGATAGGAGGATGGCCAAACAAACATCCAAGTTTTCTCCACAGACAATTATGAAATGCCCATGAACAGCTATCGGTATGTAAAGGATACATTTTGATGAGCGACCAAGTGCTGATACCTGTGGTCAGGAGACAACAAATACTAAACTTGCTTCATTAAGGACATCCAGACTTGTGGGGGCAAAAGCCCTACCCCATAGTGTCATATGGTGGCCAAACATCAATGTAGATATAGAAATATATATAAAGAAATGTGAAAACTGTCAGCAGTGCACTAAGGCACCCCCATCGACTTTTAAAACATGGCCAAAAACAGACAACTCATGACAATAAATCCATATTGAAGCAATGGATCCGGAAGTCAGATCCATGCTTCACAGCCTTATATAAATTAACCGGTATTGCAAACCTGGGTTAGGTTTATATTCAAGTATCAACAGAGTTTTGCATTAAATAGAAAATATAGTGTTTCGTTTCATCTTTTTATCAATCATAAAATTAGCTATTTACATTGAAATGATTCATTTAATATAAATCTAATCAAAATATAAATTGTTCATAAAAATTTGTTTTTCATAATTTATTAAAGAAGCATATACGTACTGCAAGCATATATATATAATTAATGCAGGATTCTGTTGAAATTAAAATTTTATTTTGTTACAAGAAAAATAATATAGTTTGACTGATTCTATTTAAAAATATGTCCTATGATTTATTTTAAGATAAGCCTGCCAACATTCCTAAATTAATTACATTTTAAATTAAAGTTTCATTCAGGACAATTAAATATGGCCTCTTTCATAAAAAAATTACGAAATTAAATCACAATTAGATAAAAAAAACCTTAAATTTTATTTTTATTAAAAAAAAGTTCATTTGAAACAAAAGAGTGTGGGAGTTTATCAAGATATGAAATCATATGAAAAACAATAGGAAAAAAGTTGGCTGTAAATGTATAAAAGGTGGGGTAGAACAAAAAACTAGAGGATTGGAAAGAATAAGCTACTTCTACTACTGCTACTTTGGGTGACTAGAGATGATTAGATTATGATTACTTACTTCTGCTACTTCTGCTGCTACTATGTCTGACGATTTTCTGTTTCAGCTGATGATTATGATTTCTCTGTTCTAAGGTTTGCTGAGAATTATTGTTGAGATCGATTCCAAGTTCTAGTGGAGATTCTTGCCAAGAATTAGTTTGATTTCAGAATGAGAAATGTCAAAAAATTATTTTAACCTTGTGGAGGTGACCATGTACGGTGACTAAGCCCATCAGCTTTGCCTGCTGTCAAGGCCCTGATCCATCAAATGCTGTAAAAGTGTCGATTTTATAAAATGGAACCAAACTGTGAATTGTCTGTATGCCCTATGTACCAATCCTTCAAATAATAAGCAGCTTGTCTGGACAAATGAATCTATGAACGTCAGTCAAATCAGGCCATTGTGAGAATTAAACAAAGACTAAAATCCTGTGCCGGTAACATTTCATCATCTCATGAACTTTTACTTTTCTTGTTTTCAAAATTATACCTTTCTTTGTTGTTCACATTTAACTCATTATCTTTTTATTATGTATTATTCTAATTCTAATATATTTATTTTATTTAAATTGATCATCCTTTATAACTAAATGCTCTCCTTCGCTATTTCTCATTTTTTATAATATCAAATAAGAATGACATATTTATTTTAGCTTCTTTATGCGGTGGGATTATTTTTTTTATTAAAAATATTTCCAATTTATAAATTACTATTTATGACTTAGTGTTAGTTCAGGTTTTCTTTTTGTTTTTGCCAATTCGATCTCCTCGATAAAGCGTATTTTTGTTCTTATATATTCTTAAGGATAAGTGTTATGTAATAAAAAGAAAATCATCAAACATTTTAAATTATACACACAGCACAAAGCAGTAATTAAATACTTTGTCATATATTTTATTTAACCTTGCTTCATCAAGAGGATATGAGCTGTTAAAATAAATTAAATTGGAAAATCAATATACATACTGAAAAATCATATTTAAGTTAGATCGCCTCATTTATAAAATCATTGATTAGGTGTTGCTTGGGGAATAGCAGAGATTTAGAGCCTTAATTTTTTTTATATCATTGATTAAAGTATATTTTTCTTTAAAGTAAAAGAATTGTCTTTTTGTTGTTGTTTTCCTTCAACCTTACATTTGATTAATTAGGTTAATTTCCGATGATACAAGCATAGCACAAGTATTTTATTCATATTTTGATATATTGGCACATTACACTAATTTTGGGCACTTAAGGTAGTTCTAGTAGATTGTTTCTCCCTCGATGCTAGTGGGCCTGGTGGAGAAAATAATTTGTGTGTCTCGGATGTTGGTTCGTTGTTAGACTCGAAAATAGATGAATAGGGCAGAGGCCATAGTATTCTTGATTTTTATATTTCATGTATGGTTGGTCTTGATGTACTTTCATCTAGATTTCGAACTGGGTTAAACCAGCATACACATTTGACTGACACAGTAATTTTTTTTCCCGAGCTTTGGCGCCAACATGGGACAAATCTCATTTTTTGGAAAAAGAAAAGAGAAGGAAAATTGAGATGTGTAAATATATGTATTTTTTTACCTGAGTTTTGTCCCAATGTTGGATGAATTTCTTTTTTTAAAAAAAATTAACACCCTGAGAGTTTGTAGCCACATATAATATATATATAAAAAGAAAGATGTGTCAATATATGTATAATTTTTTTTCCCCGAGTTTTGTCGCCAACATGAAATGAATTTTATTTTTGAAAGAAAAAATTAACACACTGAGAGTTTGTTTGTAGAATATATATATATAAAAAAAAAGATATGTCAGGATATGTATAAATTTTTTTTCTCACAAGTTTTAATCTCTAACGTGGATTGAATTTTTCAATAAATGATCCACCCAGGTAGATTTATCGAGTATTTTTAGTGCATCCAAATTAAAGAATTTAATATGGGTATAAAATTTTGTTTCCTTGACCGAGTTTAGTTGCCATTGTGGGTAAATCTTTCAAAAGAGATTTATCACCTTAAAGATTTATTGTGTTTGTAGATAAATATATAAAGAGAATAAAATATGTTAGAGTATATGCAAATTTTTTTTCCTGGTTGTTATGTTTTTTTTCTCTTGTCTTTCATCTTATTTTTTCTGCTAAAGTATATAGCCTTGATGTGGGCAGAAGTTTCAAATAAATACCCACCCACCCACCCTTAAAATTTTTTTTTTACAATATTTTTTGATTAAAAGTATTTAAACATTCGCAATTGGTATATTTTTTGTGAGTTGGTTTCAGTGGGGCCAAATTAGCATTTAGAATAGTCTAAAGATGGTGTACATCTAATGGAGATCTTATTGTAAAAGTTACAAATATGTATTCGATTTTTTTTATCCAGTTTTAGTATAATTTTTTTTTAGATCTTAGTTAGTAATATAACAAGGTAAATGTTTCAAACGAAAATGTGTCATACAACAGTGTCAGCAAGTAGATTCCCCCCCCTCTTTCTACATTTTTCTTGTAGTGAATAGATGCGAAATTTTTTTTCTCACTAATATTTTCCATTTCCTTTTCCTCATAAAAATCGTATATATATATATATAAGTAAAAGAATAGAAATTCAGTTATAAGTCTGCTTTTTGAAATAACAAAGTTACCTTTCAAGTTGAGAACAATTAGATATGCGTGTGTATTTTTTTTAATATAAACATATATAAAAAGTGTTTTAATAGTAAATATAAATGTCAACCACATTAAGTTTTTCTTTTCAGCCAGAATATATGTTATAGAATCAATTAAATTGAGTAACCGTTAGGTGAAGACCCTTAGAGTAACCATTAGGTGTTTTTCTTTTCAGCCAGAATATATGTTATAGAATCAATTAAATTGAGTAACCGTTAGGTGAAGACCTTTAGAGTAACTGTTAGGTGAAGACTTTTTAGAATTGTTAGTTTTGGATTGTTTAGTAACCTGGAAGAATGGGTATATGTATTCAATCACATTTTTATTACATTATATTTGTAACAATTGCCTACTAGCCTGAAAGAATAAGAGTATGCGGTCTGCAATATAACGACATTCTTAGTCAGTGAAGTCATGTACATGATAAAATATTTATATATGTATATCTATTTGTGTGTGTATATGTACTTATATATATGGTTATTTAATAATGTACATATTCATATATATGGGTGTATATTTTATGCATTTATTTATAGTTTGGTAAAACCCATTTTTTATGTAAATGTTTTGAGCAGTTTTTGGTTTCCATACATTTGTTCTGTCAAAAATTGTGTGATAATTGTATAACTTGCTTCGTTGTTGTGGCCAAAATGGTAATTTGTTTCGATTCCAAGTTAATCATTCAGAGCTGGGGTTATCATGGATTTTTATTTGCTAATCGTACTTTGGCTGTCCAAAATTAGTTTTATCATGACCAAAATGGTAGCTGGTTTCAATTCCAGGTCATGCATCCCTCATTACTTGATCTTTTTAGACCTAGCTAATATTAAAGATTTCAAATCATGACAAATATAGTATTTCTTTAAGCATGCATAATTTTGTAAAATTTCTTGGAGTTGAATAATCAATATGAGAAATGAATTCATCAAGATAAGTGAAAGTCAGTATAAAATAAATGTTAATTAGTTTAAACTTTCTCCAACAAAAACCTTATTAATGTATATGCTTGTATCATTATTTAGTAATAATAATAAAAGTTGGTATGGCTTTTACCTTGTTGGCTGGTGCCCTTCTATCAAATAAATTTTGTCAACAAGCATATACATCTATATCATACTAGAGTAATTAAATCAAACCATGATTATAAAGGGTGATCATAAATAACAAATGTGTACTTTGTGAGGCAAAAATAATGTAAATAAGATCAATGTATATTTTTGCTCATACTTTAATATATATATATATATCAAAATGTTTGTATCAATGTAAAATTTAATTAATATTAAATGGATTTTAGTTGTTTCAGATGTCAGAGAAAAGCTGCGTCTAGCTGTAAAATTCTTATTATTCTTAGGTATAGAATATCTTGTGACAAGCACAAATGCAACAGTCAGTAAGTAATTTGTTTGACATCAAGAGTATAATAAAAAGAAGTAAAGTGAGGAGTTATATATACAGAATAGTAATAAAATAGACACAGTCAGGGCAGATGTTTCATGTGGCAAATCGACACAGTTGGACATTTTTAAATAAGGGACCTCGGATGGTAGGCAGAGTTGTAAATGACAATATACAAAAAAATAAAAGAGTTACATAAGAATAGCAGTCATATTTTACTGATTTTATTTCTGGAGAAAAACAATTTTTTTTTTACTTGAAAGTATTGAACCGGATTGAAATCTGATTCAATGGTGTTATCACACACACACAAAAAAAAATAAGTTTTTAATTTTCACTAAACATAATTTTTGTTAAATCTTATTTAATGCTTAAATTTTTATTATTATTTAAAAAGAATATGTGTATCAAAATACACACGCATTTAAATGTAAAACGAATCACTTTAATGTTTATCGATTTATTTTGAAATAGTTTTCTTATACCGCTTGTTTTTAAATCAATTTGATTATTAAAAACAAGCTGGCTAGTTAATTACATTCCTGTTGCTTTTATTTTAATTATTGTAAATTAATTCTAAAAGCGGAGATTTGATTTTTATGTAGTTGTTTTCGTTTCAATAATCCCTGGGTAGAATTCTTAGATTAGATTGAGCTGGAAATTAATATTTGCCCTGCCTTAGGCGTAGAAATTGAACAACAAGGCTAGTTTTCATGGGAAATCAAGGAAGCTATAAATAATACCAAAAATTTCATGAGTTAGTCTATTCTATTCTAACCTAGAGAGATTAAGTCAGCACTTCATCAAAGTGATTTGTTCAGCTTCTTATTTCCAATATTCAGTTAGATTAACCTCTTCAACGTTTGTACCATTAGCAGTTTGAACATTTAATCTTTAATAGCAAAATTTGCAGTTACTAAAACAATTTGGCTTTCTCCGTGATGTCAAAATATACTGCTATACCTTTTATAACCAACAATATGTCGTGCTAGTTTAACTCAAAAGACGGACCCATGCTTGCCAGCTTTCCTTCAATCCTGCAATGAACACCTAAAATAAACAAGACCCCGCTGCCTCTACCTTGCCGCTGTCTAAGAACTTGAAATGAACTAGAATAATAATGTGCACTCTACGTGAACGTTGTTTTTACCGAAAGGTAACTATTTTCTTTTTTATTCTTCCCAGGGTAAATTAATTCTCATTAAATCTCCACTCAGACTAATCAAAAATCTGTATTCATAAGCTTGAGTAATCTATTTATACTCATATTTAATCTTTATTGTGTTTTCTTGTATTTTTGTAAGGGTTTTGGAATCTTAGTTTTAAGATTCCAAGTGGCTTTCAATTTTTGTTTATTGGAGAGTGACGAATGGGTTTTATATTTTTATGCCTCACTTTTTATAAATGCTTTAGCAGTCATGTATATTTTAAATGCTTACCTGTAATTATTTTATTATTCAATAATTAATTTTTAAACTCTGTGTTTGCGCTTTTGCAAACCTCCAAAAATCTTTTGGCTGACGACTTCATTGTCTAATTTTCTGCAGGTGGAGATTTCATTTCTTATATCTCTGAAAGCGAAAATTAGAATTGTTTTTCTTTGTAATTTTATAAGTCGTCAGCAGGAAGATAATATTTATCCCTTTTTAAATTACAGGTGAGCGAGACTCGTTCTGCTAAAGTATTTAAAACTTTTAATATTTTCGGACTCGTGCACTCTGCGATAGATTTATTTTTGTATTTATTACGTGCTTTAAATTTATCAGAGCGTGTACTCAGAATTTGTTTGTAATTTATTTTCTTTAATTGCTGGGGCAGACATAACTGGTTTTCTAATGATTTATTTGTCTCCTATTGAGACCTTTAATTATTATTTTTAGAGTAATATTTGCTAATCGTTTGGTTGGGATTCGCCAGTGTCAATTGTTTTCCTTTCATTTTCAATCATATTTTTCGGTTGTTCTTGGGGTAGATCAACCACCTTTATTTTAAACGTAATAATAGGTGCAGCTCCTACCGACATAATGACATTCAGGGCCCGACCATTTTTGGGTCTCGAAAGCTCATCGGCACTGGTTTCTTTGATTTATTTCAAGAACGTATTGTTTAAATATCGGAAAGTAAAAACCAATGTTTGGGTGAATCCTCTGCTGAATAAAATTTGCTTCCTCCCTTTATAATTCATTTATTAGAAGATCAGTCGGTCTGTCATAGCTTTGCCTTTAGTATTTCTGGTACACACCTGAGTTAACCCTATTTATTGTGTCATAAATAAATTATACTTCATAATTTATTTTCTCTTAATAAAAATTTTAGAATTTGTTTAAACTTAATTTGGCTGACGTTTGTCTTTGTGCTTTTGTCTCAATTGTCTAAACAATTTAAGATCTCTTGTTTCTCCCTGAATCTAGTTGGTGAAAACCATCATCATCATCTATTCTGATCACAGTAAACAAATTTTCCATGTGATGTGATGCAATGTGATGTATTTGGCTTCTCCTTAAATGAAGTCAAGAATATCTCAGCAACTATGCCCAGATAAATCTGTTAGCCATTTTATTCTCCATTCCCCACTCTTAAATCTTCCCATATTCTGCCCCATCCCATTTCCACAACATAATCTTTGTCAACTCTATGGCCTTTATATCTAAATCCCCCTTATCTCTTCACAAAGCCAACATAAAAACTAATAACTCACTTTCTGTATAGTCACTTTGTTCATGTCTATTCTCCCATAACTTCATTATCTGTACCCTTTCCGCTTTCAAGCATTTACATTCAATCAACAGGTGCCTAATATTTTCTATACCTTCCTTCCACAATTTGCACATTAAATTATCCATGGTTTTCCATTTACATGTATATTCTCTTGTTGCTAAAGATCCCGTTCGAGCCATAAATAATAAACTGCTTTCCTTACTATTATCATAAATTAACTTGCATCCAATATTCTGTTTACTTCTATACATATTTAAACTCTTCTTATCCTCCATACTAGTTCTCCATCTCTCCAACTCCCTATTTTTTATTAATGCTTCTATTCTTTTATCCCATTCCTTACCACTATAACACTCAACAATCCTCCAAACCAATCATCCCACCTTTTATACAAGTATACTGATATAAATTCTTTATCCAAATCTTTCGCATACTGCATTACCTTTCTCACCCATCTTGTTACCTGCCCTTTACTCATAACCCAATTGAACACTATTTTTGCTATTCTTTTACTATCCATAAACTGCAACCTACCAAACATTTTCATTTTACTTTTTGCATCTCTCATATAAAAACTTGACCATCCCATTTCTCCTTCAATTGCCTCCTTTGCTGTCCACATCTCTGCATCTAATGCATGTCTTCCTACTTCCCTTTGTATTTTCTCTAAATAATCTAAAACCCTTTTACTAACACATAATGCATCATTACCATATGTTAACCCTGCTATTGCAACTCCCTTCCATACTATTCTAGTTACATCATATTTATTATATGAAAATACTGTTAGTTTCTTTACTGAACCCTTTCTTTTCTTTGCTTCATTTACCAATTTTTTCTCCCATTCTTCCAAGCAATTTTCCTGATTACATAAGATGATTCCCAAATACCTATATCTATCCACCACACTTAACTTTATATCCCTCAATAAAAATTCTACATCTTCTCCTTGCCCAGTATTAACCATCATTATATTTGATTTTTCTTCACTAAATTTAATCCCCATCTCTTTACTCACCCTTGCACATGTCCTCAACATAATTTCCATATCTTCTCTTCTTTCTGCACACAAAAAGATATCATCTGCAAAAAAAGACCTGAGAAAATATATACTCACTTGCCACCTATTAATGGTATCTCTACCCCTCTTCCTAGTCTTTCTATTGCTTTCTCCATTTCACTCAAAAACAACAAAAACAAAATAGGTGACATAGGGCATCCTTGCCTTAATCCCACCCCATTTTTAACTTTAACTGATTCTATATCCCCTAACTGCTAATAGGGCATCCTTGCCTTAATCCCACCCCATTTTTAACTTTAACTGATTCTATATCCCCTAACTGCTAAGTATAATAATTATTTTCATATAATTTCTTAATAATATTTACTAAAGCTTCATCCATTCCCATATTGGCTAAGCTTACCCATAATCTATTTCTATTTACTCTATCATATGCTTTCTCTATATCTATAAAACTCGTATATAATGATCTACCTGAATTCCTACTCATCTCCATAAGTTGTGTAACTACAAACAAACTATCTCCTATACACCTATCTGACTTAAAATCTCCTTGCATTTCCCCACTAGATTATTCTCTTCCATCCATTTTACAACTCTTCCAGCTACCATATATGAGAAAACTTTATATAAAACTGATGTTACTGCTAATGGTCTATAATTATTTAACTTTCTATGATCCTTACCCTTTCCTTTAAATAATTATCTTATTCTTGTATTACTCCAACTAACCGGAAAAACTGTCTTCTATGCCATTTTATTAAAACATGATAATAACTTTGCTTTTGCTCTATGCCTAAATTCATTACCATCTCTGCTGCCCATCCATCTAAACCTCTTGCCTTTCCACTTTTCAATATTTCCCTGCCTCATTCAATTCATTTTTGTGAACTAATATTCCCATTACTAACTGCTTTCATTTTTTCTATCACTACTTCCTTCACATCTAACCTCTTTTCTATATTCATTACATATCTATTTAAGATTCTCTCTACCTCTTCTCTAGAGCTACACTCTATTCCCTCATCATCTATTAATACTATCTCTCTTTCCCCTACATTTCTCCTTTTAATGTAATTCCAAAATTTTTTACTCCCATCTTTTCCACTTTTATTAATATCCTCCAACAATTTACTATTTAACTTCATCCTCTCTTTTTAATTATCCATTTTAGCCAATTTCTTCATTTCTAAGTACTTCCCCCATATAGCATTAATATCATTTTCACTTTCTTTGTTCTTAATAGCACACTTATATTCTCTGCATGCTTTTTTCCTCTCTTTTACACTTTTACTAACTCTCATTTTTTATTACTTTTATTCTTCTGCATATTCTCAACTAAAATCCTATTTGCTACTTTTTCTATTTCACCACACCAGTCTTTAGACTCATCCCCATCCAACTGCTCCATGGTTTCTTCAACTTTTACTTTATATTCTTCCAATTTATTCTTATCATTCACTCTCCATCTATATCTTTCACTATTATTTCTACCTTTATTTCTATCCTCCATCACATTACTAACCATTTCTATTACAATAAAATTATGATCACTATTACATACTCTCTCTTCATTATCAAACACCTTAATTTTCCGTATTTTATTCATTCCTTCTTTCTCTACCAATACATAATCTATTGTGTGAAATACACTATTCCTAGACCATGTGCATTGTCCCTCATACATATTTGATAAATTCCCAATGATCAAATTTACTCTTTGACAAAATTCCTTCAAAAACTGACCATTGTTATTATCTACATCATCAATTTCTTCAATATGTCCATTCATATCCCCTATAACCATTATTCTCTTCCCCTTTTCTTTAAAAAATTGTATATCCTTAACTAGGCATTCATATATACTAATGTTCCACTCCATTACAGTTTGACTATTTCCAGTAGCTATATACACTACAGCCACCATCCATTCTTGTCTACCCAACCTTATTTCAAACCACAAATGCTCTTGACATTTAACAATATTTAAATATTTCCTCGATATAACACCTATACCACCACCTTTTTTCTTTTTCTTTTCTGTTTACACCCTGCCATACCACCTTTTCCAAAATAGGTTCTTCTCTTAGATGAGTTTCCACTACTGCTTATACCTCCAGCTCTTCATTTTCAATTGCTTTATTTAATTCCAGCCATTTTTCTTGTCTCCTACCACCTTGCGCATATTCAAAAACCCCAATTTTAACAATTTTTTCTTTCCTAACTATTCTTTTATAAATTCTTTTGATTCTTTCTTCTCCATTACGTTTATAACAAACTTTCTTAACATTAATCTTACAAAACCATTCCCTCTCCACATCTACACTTATATTTAAATCAACCATCTTCTGCTTATTTCTTATATCCCCTCCATTCATCTTGTTTTTGCTAATATTACAATTTAAAAGCCCACCCCCCTTTAAAAGTTTCCTGAATTATATTCTTTAAATACCAAACTCCCTAAAACTTCACTTCCTTGTTTTCCTAAGTGCAATCCATCTCTACTATATAACTCCCTCTTTCCAATAAACCAATCCCATACATCCACAAACACATTATTTCTCTCACACAATTTTTTCACTCTCTCATTTATAGAACATGCTCTATCCAACAAATACCTCTTATCAAATCTTGGTAATACTCCAACTACCCCTACTCTGCTTTTAATTTCCCTCAAATTTCTAATCAATTCTACATACTCATCCATTACTCTCTCTCTGATGGCTCTAACAAATTATTAGTCCCTGCCATAACATATACATCTCTGCTACCTAGCTTTCTTACTTTATCTGTCACATCCCTAATTTTTGCTCCAGGTATACTTACTCTAACATACCTGCTTCTATTTTCCCTTGCAATTATATCCCCACATTCTCTTATTCGTGAATCTCCTATCAACACTGTCTGATAATCTACTTTCTCTACTCCATCGGTAACCTTGTCTACCATCTTCTGGACCTCCTTATCCATTTCTTCCTTATTGTTTCTACTCAATAATTCCTTTATCTCCTCACACTTTGTCTCTAACAATTTTAATTTTATTTCTACATCCTTCACTTCTTCCTCTATCTTACTTATTCTCTGTCTAACCATCTCCATTGCATTACTACTTTCTCCACCCATATTTCCTGTCACTCCACTAAAACCATACTCTGTCCTATCTTCCTTAACTACATTTTGATACCCTCTCCTCTGACTTTCTCTCTAGACTACCTACACTTTAAAACCACTTTCTCACCTGTTTAATCACATTTACACACTGACTACATAATCAGAAGCCTGTCACATCCTTCCTATTCTTATTCAAACATTTCAAATGATACACCTCAGCACACACTGTACATTCAACTAATGCTCATCTAATTCATTTCTGCCAATCGTATATACACTGTGCCATACAAATACAATCCATATTCTTATTTTTCAATTCACCTATTGTATATTTGACTTTATAATGCCTCTCCTATTCTTCAAACACTCTTATATGAAAAAATAAAAGCTTTTTAACTTTTTCCCAAACTTGATCAAACTCTAACCACGTATTTTCTAACGTTAGGCCTCCCAAACATTAACTTTTTTATCAAAATAAATGTCTCTTTTAAAATTTAAAAAACCTTCAATAACAAACTTAACTAAAATGAATTAAACTTACATACAACTTCTTTATAAGTACCTCTTTATAATACCTCTCCTATTCTTCGCACACCCTTATAAAAAAAATAATAACTTTTTCCCAAACGTGATCAAACTATAACCACAACCATGTGTTTTCTAACGTTAGGCTCCTAAACGTTACGTAGTGATCTGGTGGCATCCTCTGTGTCAGAATACATTGAGTGTCCGGTATAGTATATAGACTAAACAAAATCATATAGCTAGTAGCTAAGCAGTTGTTTAAAAAGTAATTACTTGGGTTCGTCTTTTAATTATCATAGATAGAAATAATTTTTATAAAAAGCCAAGTAAGCAATAGCAAAATAGCAAGCATAGGCCAAAATTAATGGAATCTTCTTCTCTTTTTTTTTTTGAAGACTTAGGACAAAGTTCAGATCAAGACAGCGAGGAAGTGGTGTTCAATTTTCCTAAGATGGCAGTGCAAAGTCATATTCACCAATAACAAGATAACATTACAGCAGTCATCAGAAAACTAAGAGAAGAAAGGCAAATGATGATGACCATGTTGCAGGGAGTTCATGAGACCCTAGAATTAAAATTGAATCACCTAGAGAAATATTGAATGCCTTTCAAAAACAGGACAGAGATGGAATTATTACCAAATTGTGACAGACAAATCAATTTGCAGGATCAAAGGATGATGCAAGAACAAGATGATACTATGTTAAGTCTACAGTCAAAAATAAACCATTTAAAGATCCTCAGTATCTGGACTTGACCACACAATCAGAAAAAAAAGAATAGAAGAAAGTTGGCCAATAAAGGAGGATATTAAAAGGACACAGATTCTACAAACTTTGAATCCTATCCAGACATGCCAAGAGAGTCAAATCATAAGTCCTGTAATAATGAATCCAATAACCTCACCTGTGGCAAAATTTATCCACATACAATGCTTTAGGGGGGAACCTAATGGGAACCCAATACACTACTTGGATAGTTTAAAGCAATTTTTTCAGTTCCAAAAAATGAGTGAAGAAGAAAGCTATCTCCAGTCATCATTTGAAAGTAGCTGCTAGAGACTAGTGGAATCCATTGTCATATCAACCAACAACATTTCTTAAATATGAAAGTGCTGTAATGTCAATGTATTGAAGCGAAGAGCATCAAGAAGGATTGATATATTTAATAATGCATGAGAAATATCAAAGCAATCATCAAGGAAATGTATGCATAATTCTTCTTGAGATAAGTAAATAGGATAAAGGCTCTGAACATTTGAGTATCCTGAGAGACAAATAATAAAAATGATACAGCATAATATGCCACCATGAATACAGAAAATAATATTAGGCAGTCAAGTGGAGAATGTTCATGGTATGATGCATTTACTTACAGCAATCAATTACGAAAATCTCAGGGAATATCAGAATGACAAGGTTATGACTCAGTCAAGGAACAAAGCATTACATGCCACCTGATCCCAGAAAATTCAAAGGTAAGTGTAGTAACAAGTTGTTAGACAAGGAACAATAAAAAACTTGAATTAGGATTATGACAATTTATTCATGACCAAAAAAAAGGGTAATAAATAAAGGTAGGGGAGAAGTTAAAACCATAGTGTTAGAAAAAAAAAAAACTCATTAATTTTACAACAAATTAGAAGTTAGCCTGAACTTATGGCACATTTTTTAATCTCTGACCTGAAGCAACTGCATTTTTTTAAAACACTTTTTTTCCTCACTAACTATTGGAAAATGAGCAATAGATCCGGAAGTCAGATCCATGCTTCACAGCCTTATATAAACTAACCGGTATTGCAAACCTGGGTTAGGTTTATATTCAAGTATCAACAGAGTTTTGCATTAAATAGAAAATATAAAGTGTTCCATTTTGTCTTTTTATCGATCGTGAAATTAGCTATTTACGTTGAAATGATTCATTTAAAGTAAATCTAATCAAAATAAAAATTGTTCATAAAAATTTGTTTTTCATAATTTATTAAAGAAGAATATATGTATTGCAAGCATATATATATATAATTAATGCAGGATTCTGTTGAAACTAAAACTTTATTTTGTTACAAAAAAAATAATATATTTTGTCTGATTCTATTTTAAAATATATGTCGTATGATTTATTTTAAGATAAGCCTGCCAACATTCCTAAATTAATTATATTATAAATTAGAGTTTCATTCAGGGCAATTAAATATGGCCTCTTTAATAAAAAATTACGAAATTAAATCACAATTAGATAATAAAACCTTAAAGTTTATTTTTAGTAAAAAAAAGTTGCTTTGAAATAAAAGGGTGTGGGGGCTTATCAACATATGGAATCATACGAAAAACAATAGGAAAAGAGTTGGCTGGAAAGGTATAAAAGGTGGGGTACAACAAAAAACTGGAGGATTGGAGGAAATAAGCTACTTCTATTACTGCTACTTCGGGTGACTAGAGATGAGTAGATTATGATTACTTACTTCTGCTACTACATCTGATGATTCTGTTTCAGCTGATGATTATGATTTCTCTGTTCTAAGGTTTGCTGAGAATTAGTGTTGAGATCAATTCCAAGTTCTTGCAGAGATTCTTGCTGAGAATTATAGTTTGATTTCAGAATGCGAAATATCAAAAAATTATTTTAATCTTGTGACGTGACCATGTACGGCGGCTAAGCCCATCAGCTTTGCCTGCCATCAGGGCCCTGATCCATCAAATGCTGTAAGAGTGATGATTATATAAAATGGAACTGAACTGTGAACTGTCTGTATGTCCTACATACCAACACTTCAAATAATAAGCACCTTGTTCGGACAAATGAATCTACAAATGTCAGGCCATCGTGGGAATTGGACAAAGACTAAAATCCTGTGCCGGTAACATTTCATCATCTCCTCACGAACTTTTACTTTTCTTGTTTTCAAATCTATACCTTTCTTTGTTGTTCACATTTAACTCATTATCTTTTTATTATGTATTTATCTAATTCTAATATTATAGTTTATTTTATTTAAATTGATCATCCTTTATAACTAAATGCTCTCCTTCACTATTCCTCATTTTATATAAAATCAAATAAGCATGACATATTTATTTTAGCTTCTTTATGCGGTGGGATTATTTTTGTTTTTGCCAATTCTATCTCCTTGATAAAGTGTATTTTTGTTCTTATTGTAATGGTAAAAATGATCTCTCCACATAACAAAATATAGAACACAGGAAAAATATACTAAAGCTGATCGAATCCGGATGCTGGGATCCAGAATCCGACAACATTCAATCCTTTCACCTCTGCGCAATGATCTAATACCCTATGGATGACATTTCTCAACTGACAGACATTCAATTTAACCATAGTCCGGCAGTCACCAGGGTGAAACAAGAGACTCATAAATTAACTAATTTAACACTGATTTGGTCAAATATACACACATATAACTAAGTGATTAATTATGGAACCTAAAGGAATGATCTACATATAGATAAAATGCTATATGTGCAATTAGATCTAGAGTTGGATAAAATGAACTCACGAACAATAAAGATATGGAAATGAGTTATATTTTAAATATTAATTTAATAAAAATAATAACAAATAGTAAAACTAAAATATACAAAATTATGTAATGAGAAAATGAAAGATTATGCTCACAGGCGTCACATAACTAATGAGATTAATGTTACATATTGTCTTATTATAAGTGTTCAATACAGTGTAGTGCAGTATTGAAGTTTATGCCTATATTAATATGCCAAATTTCTAGCTCTTGTGTAGTCTGCTAAATCATATGGAACTTAATAGCCAAAGTTATATAACTAACTTAATAGCGCTTCTGTGGCGGCTATCTATACAAAGTTACGTCAAGCTCATAATTAGGTTCAGATATACAAATAGTGTGTTAACCTAGATTAGGGTATACACTGATGCTAGATAAGTGTTTAATATAAAGGGAGAGAAAACTGGTTTACCTATACTCTATGGCACATATTAAAATATTAATAAAGCTAGAAGGTGCAAATGGGTCATTATTCATGGGCTTCAGCCTCAAAGGCTCAGTTGCCCTACAACCGCTCAACTAGCTATGAATAGGAACATTAGTAGTTCAGGGAGTTGGATAAACATTAATTATGAATAATCTAGATCCTTGTGCCCTAGTTCTAAAAGTGTGCTTTACCCAAACTAAGTGGATAAGTGTGACCTCTGCCAGCAACTCATCAAGAATGATGCAGCAAGCAGATAATTGTACATTGCGTGCTTAGTAAGAACACATCCACAGCTTATACATATATAATACAAATACGTAAAATTATATTAGCATGCCTTAAAATTAGATAGCGTCTATTTGCATATCTATACAACCCAATTCTCAAATTTAGTATTTCAAATATACTATTTAGGGACTAAATTAATTAGTAACCTAGTTTAAGATTATCACCTGCATCTCAACATATATAAATCTAAGGAGGACAAAGCATATTTGCAGAATAATTATGAATAAAACATTAAAATATGCTTTGAGAATATTTCTGTGGCTAGTTTCTATGATGTACGAGTTACATATATAAATAGTTATAATTTATAACTAGAGTTAAGCAAGCTACAATTTTAACTAGAGAATGACTGATTGTTAAAATATTAATACACAAAATTAATCAGTAAAATAATAATATGATTTCAAAACAGCAAGTGGGAAAATTAATAATTCAATTATTTAATACTTATAGCGAAGATTTGAAATTATCTTCACAGATCAATGAGCTAAAATTATACTTATAAATACTCGCGGTTTCAAGTTATTTGGCAAATTAAATACATATAATATTAAAATTATAAAATAAATTGAATAGATTAGAAATAGGCATAAAAGACCGCAAAAATTATATATTTAGTTTAAAATAGATTATCACAGTTTTACATTCTAAAAGTGAGTTCAACATTACAAGTTTTACATTCAGTCAAGATTTAAACATTAGGATTTAACAGCTTTCTTTGTAGATTTTAGAAAAGGTGTTTGGAAAGGTAAGTTTAATAAATAGCTAGCTTTTAAATAAAGAATTGAAAGTCACAGCTTATGAACAGAGCTCTGAGTGACAATTTATCAATTTACCGGTCAGTTGTCTTCATTGCAGTTCTGAACAACTTGGGACGATAATAAGTTGACACTTTTCATGATGATTTAAAGTTAATGAAGGTTTTTCCACAGGCTGCTTTGCTGGTGTACAGCATTATGTTTTATCGGACCAAAGTTCTTTCCATCCCTGGCAAGGAGAGAGGTGAGGGATCACTTACTTTACCCCATCATTTTAAAGGGAAGAATGAATGTGGGTTCTGTTTACAATTCACTTATTATATATATGATCGATCCTTGGCAACAAAACTTTAAGTATTTATATTTTTCTAACTCTGGCCACCTATTTATTTTTACAAGCTTGTCTGTAGCTTAAAAACCCATTACTTTATCTCAGAAAAACATATTTAATGACAACAACTAATTTAGATTTTGTTTTTCTACTTTTTCCCCCTGCTGTTTATTGTGACAATGCTATAAAATTCTGTGAATTGTTATTAACATTTTACATTTATAAAATCAAGTTCATGCTATTTTAGGATTATTGTGTGATCTAATTTAAAAGTTGTTTACAAGGAGAATTAAAAGTTGCTTTGACAATTAGTAGAAAACTAATTTTATTACCATACATGCAGAATAACAACAACGGAAATGGCTTATATACATATGCAATTTCAATAATATAACAATAAAATTGATTAAATAATTTAGACTAAAATATTTCTTAAAGTAAAAATCTTTTAAAATGAATACATATCTGTAATATATACATATACTATTAAATTAGACTTACTGTTCGCATATATATGTGTGATCCCACATATATAGTACTTTAAGATTGTTTAAATGGGTACTCTGAGAGGGTTTAAACCTGGCATAGATAGGTGTGGGGGTAAAATGCATGAAACAGGCAGATGGATGAAACTGACTGCTTCATTATAAATTCTTAAGGATAAGTGTTATGTAATAAAAAGAAAATCATCAAACATTTTAAATTATATGCACAGCACAAAGCAGTGAATAAATACTTTGTCATATATTTTATTTAACCTTGCTTCATCAAGAGGATATGAGCTGTTAAAATAAATTAAATTGGAAAATCAATATCCATACTGCAAAATCATATTTAAGTTAGATCATCTCATTTATAAAATCATTGAATAGATGTTGCTTGGAGAATGGCGGAGATTTAAAGCCTTAATTTTTTTTTAGATCGTTGATTAAAGTATATCTTTCTTTAAAGTAAAAGCATTAGTCTTTTTGTTATTGTTTACTTCAACCTTACATTAGATTAATTTATTAGGTTAATTTCCAATATTTTGATATATTGGCACATTACACTAATTTTCGGCACTTAAGGTAGTTCTAGTCGATTGTTTCTCCCCTGATGCTAGCGGGCCGGGTGGAGAAAATAATTTATGCAAGTCTTGGATATGTTGTTGGTTCGTTGTTGGACTCGAAAATAGATGAATAGGGCAGAGGCCATAGTATTCTTGATTTTTATATCTCGGGTATGATTGGTCTCAAGGTACTTTCATCTAGATTCCGAACTGGGTTAAACCAGCATACACATTCAACTGGCACAATATAGACTACTGTGTCCATTCAAAAGCCATTTAGTTCTAGTTGTAGTCAACTCTTATTCAGGGTGGGTTGAATATAAAATAGTAAAAAATACCAGCGCAGACGTAACAGTTGGCACTCTGTATGAGATTTTTGCTCATCATAGTTTTCCAGAAACTTTGGTCTCAGATAATGTAACAGATTTCACATTGGAAAAGTTCACAGAGGTAATGCAAGAATGAGAAATAAAACATGTACTCACTCCCCTTACCACCCCCAATCAAATGGACTGGCTGAGAGAACAGTGAAGGGTCTCAAGTCATCTACAAAAATGGGAGAAATGAAAATTCACCAGGGTATGTTGATGACTCTTGTCCACCAGCATTCTACCACAGTGGCCAAATTGGGAAAATCACCAGTGGAAATATATTTAGGTAGAAAACTGCAAACGAAACAAGCAAAAATAGTGCCAACAAATGTGACAACCAATCGAGTTGTTCATATAAATTCCAGTCAAAAGAGAGAATGTGGGTAAGACACACTAAGAAAAGTTATTCATCATCATCTGTCAAAACAAGTTGTGACAGTTTGCATAGACAATGGAAAGATAATAAGAAAACATTTGAACCAGCTACAGAGAAATGAAAGTGATGACTGGATTCCAAATCTAGGCACAATAGAAACTGATGAAAGGCTAAATAATGCTAACAAACCAAAGAATTGCACCACCCAAGAAACTGATCTTCAATTAAATACTTTGTCTACAAAGAAGTCACCACTACAAAAGGGAAATAATTCACAACAATGACTAAAAAGGAAAATAAAAACCCCAAATATTTAAATGATTATATTCTAAGTTCAAGAACTAATAAATAATCTTCGAACTTGGGGGAAGTATTGTTATGTGTGTATATAATTAAAATATACATACACACAATGTAATAATAATAAACATTGTAAATGTGAATTTAATTTTCAAACGTATGTAAGTGTATAAATTATCGCACATACATACGTAAGTTATTTATACATGAAGGATAAAAAATACTTTATTAATTAAATATTAAACTTTAATAGTTGTGTTATTTTTAAAACAGCAAGAAAGAAAATCCTTTTAGATGAGATGTCTATTTGATGAAGGAACTTTGCAGATAAACAAGATGAGTAAGTAATCAGGCTGCAAAGATAATTAATCAAACTAAGACTTAAGTCTAAATTTTCTAGTACAAGTGAACTGGGAGGGATTGATCCGACAAGGATGGACAAGATGTGACCAATCAAATCCAGGGAATCAGGACTAGGGAAAATAAATGCAGTGTAGAGATTTTGTGATACTAGCAACTGGAAGCTCTACCGATGCAGATGAACTTTGAAAGGCACTAAACATTGTTTATTTAGCACATAGCTCCAGAATGGACTGCTGGCCTCTGAACATCCAAGAATCAGCATAGGGACTGTAAAATAGATCGTATTTGAACTTTATTATTGTTTTTGTATGACTTTGGGTTTACTGACATAAACATATAATTGTTAATGTATGTATTCATGTAAATATATATATATATTAATATATAACTAATAAATTCTGTCCACACATGAATTACAATTAAATTTACTTTTACTAATTCTACCAGCATTAGTCTTTATTGATTATAATTATTGTATACCTACATAGGCAGGGACATAACAGCAATAAATGAAAAATGTGTCATCAATTTCATAAGAACACAAAGTTTAAATCAGTGACAGCTCTCTGCTTTCTTAAGTGAATTAGACAATGAATATTCTGGTTTATCCTACTATACTGAGATATATTGGCTATCCTGTCCTATTTAAAAGAAGAAATATATCACTTCTTTATAATTAAAAATCAAGACACAAAGCAGTTTTTTGGCATGGCATGGTTGCAAGATTTATCCTTCATGGTTGATATAACAAAACACTTATATGATTTAAATTTGAAAATGCAAAAAAAAAATCAGATCATATAACATGTGTGGCCAAATTTAAGCATTCAAATGTAAACTAGTTCTTTGAGCAAAACAATTGAAAAATGAAGATTTAACACACTTTTTGACATGTAACATGAGCAAACCAAGTTTGGATGAAACTGCAACATATTATATATAAGCAAAAAAAGACATTTAAGCTTTAGAACTGAATTTGAATGAAGGTTTACAGATTTTACATTTTTGAAAGATAAGTTTTCTTTGTTTTCTTTTATGTTTTTTTCAATAAATATAGTATTAGTACTTAATCAAATGCAAATGGAGATAATTGAGATTCTGTGTGATTCAGATTTTAAGGCAAAATTCAGTGAAGTTGGTATGTCTGGATTTTACAAATATTTACTTGCCAAGTTTGAAAATACTCTAAAATTCCCATATGAAATTATTTTCATGTTTCTTATTGGTGTGAACAGTTATTTACAGATATGAAAGGAAATAAGTCTCCTGTCTGATCCAGAATTACTAATATCCACTTCCAGTCAGTTTTGAAAGTAATCCTACAAACAGTATTTCCCCCTGAAGTAGAAAGCAGAAAAGAAATTGCCAAGTGTCAGAAATAAAAAATTTTATCATATTGTTTTTGTCCCCTTTTTTATACTATATTTTTCGAAATAAAGTTACCTTTATTTGAAAATTGAAGTTTTTTTTTTGTTTTTTTTGCAGCCCACATAAACTAAAACCTTGTTTATTTGGCCTGTGGTATGCTTTGAATATGACATGAATGGTATAGAGTGCTTGCTACCTAATCGCTTCATGCTCTTTTTTCTATCCCTTTCTCCAGACCCTTTCTGAAATAAGGCTATTTTTAAAGCCTAATTGGATTATTTGCTATTCTGGTGAGAACAAAATGATTATGACAGCTTTTTTAAATATTCATTTATTGAAAAGCTTTTAGTTCATCTTATTCTAATTTTAGTTATCTTTTTCAAATCTTCACTTTTTAATATCACACTGACAGACAACATTATTTTGGTTTCATAATTAATGGAATTATAGTTCATCAATCTTTTTACATCTCACTTAATCCTTGACAAAATTCCTTACAAAAGTTTCCATTAGCAAAATCTTTTTTAATATATTCATCTATTAGAATTATTTTTCCAGACATACTTTCTCATATCCTTTTTATTTTTCTAAATCTATGATTCAGCTTTGAGCAATATTTAAAAAGTCTCTCTCTTGACTCAATGCTACTATAAGTTTACTAATTAAAAAAAATTTCTTCATTATAAAGCATCAGTAACTTTGATCATTTATATTAACAGAATTGCAAAGAATATATTGTTCTATGAAAGCATTTCAAACATAATGTATACTTGTTTAATCAGCACTATCACCTGCCAAAAGCGTGCTCAGCTATTGTCAACAAAAATATATGGAATCAACCTTTACTTAGCCAACATTCGAAACGTTAAAGAAAACCAATTACATTAAAATATTTTAAATATCATAGCTATATTATTTCAGTTACACTCCATCTTCAAACAAAGAAAAGCCTGAATTTTGCAGTCTATTCAAAGGCTGCAAAATTCAGGATTTTCTTCATTTGAAGGGGAAGGGTGGCTGAAACAATATAACTGTGGTACATTTAAAATATTTTATAGAGGTTTCAGCTAGCATTATGCAAAGTTTCTCTTTATTACATTAAAAGGACATATATTTTGTAAAGAAGATGTAAGTTCAGTACTATTAATGATTAAAATGCCCAAATAATGTAGAACAATAAAAAGGATGTAGATGATTAGCATATTCTAAGACATACAACATTCCTGGAAGTAAAAAAAAAAAAATCTCATTTTAGTTACCTAAATATTTTTTAGAACTTTACTGGAGCTATTGTATTCTGGAACTAAGATAATAAAGTTGTTGACCAAACAATTGTTTAATTGTAACAATTAAAATGCAATTCTTCATTTAAACTTTCTAAATAGCTTAGATAATATTCATTATTATGATAGCAAATCAATTTCTGAACATAATGAAGCAGTTCTAAATAAGATAATTCTAAATAGGTCTACTAAATACATCAATTAAGTAATTGTGATATTAATTTCAAATTATTAAATATAAATTAATTACAATTGTGTTTGCTGAAATGTGTATAGTGTTATAAATAATAGATATGCAATATATATGTATATATGTTTGTTGTTATAAATAAAGTTTTATTAAGGAAAATAATTATTGCCCAATACTAATTATTCTATAATTCACTCTAAATTTATGAGAAATTAGTATGATCTTAAAATACTTTTATGAAAATTAATTATATAAGCAGAAGTAGACAGAGTAAATTGCAGTGTGCAAAAGCTCTGTTTAATTTGTCTGAAGGTTTGTAATGATGGTATATTATTAGATGTGATATGTTGGACTATTTTCATCATCTATGAGTGAATGCTGAATGTACAGAAAATTTTAAATTTTATTTAAACTTTGCAAATACAAACAACTTGTTAGTAATGACACACAAATAGACAACACAAATTAATAAATACACGTTTTGAGTAGTATTGTTCTCCACTCTTCTTCAGGGGTTGTTGGCCTATATGCACAATGACAATATTCACTTAGAAGTTGAACTCGCACCTTTAGATTCTTGAATATCGAATTTAAGGCAAACGCTCCACCAACTGAGCTACTCTGTCAAATGCCCTTGGGGAGAGCACTTGCCTTAAATTTGATATTCAAGAATCTAAAGATGAATTGTATAATTATTAACCTGTGTTGTCTATTTGTGTATTATTACTAACAAGTTGTTTGTATTTGGAAAGTTTAAAAAAAGTTTAAAATTTTCTATACATTCAACATTCACTCATAGATGATGGAAATAGTCCAACATATCACATCTCTATTTAATTAGCTGTAGATTTATAATTATTTCAAGTAATGCGTATATAAAAGTATTATTTACTGCCAAAAACGTTTATGTTAGAGACGGCCTCCACAAAGATAAATGTTCAGTTTTATTGCCAGTATATATATATATATATTTCATTTCTAAGCACAATAAATTCACATTTATTTATTTGTTATCTGTTTCTTTTAACACAACACAGCTGGTATATACCCAGAGGTACACAGCAGATAGCTACAGTTGACAGACAACCTGAAGTTTACAGGAAACTGTTGTTAATGCAGTTAAAAGGAACCTGGAATTAATATTGGTTTGTTGTGGGTGATTGGCATTGTCACGATGTAATAAAAATAATTGCAATCTGTATATGAATTAAACTCCAATAATGGCATTCCAAAATATTATTAAAAAATTTGATGTTAGTGATACATCAAATTGGAGTTCATACATGAAGCAGAGAGAGAAATATATGCTCGTTAATAAGATAGAAGATGACAACTGATGGTTAAAAGTGTTTTGTAAATAGTGAAAAGATTTTGTGAACTAAAACCTCCAGAAGAAAAATGCACTTTGAGTTCCAAGAAAAACTAAATAGATACTTCAAATCATCAATGTTTAAATGGGTGCCATGTCTATATTTTAAAAATAGGAGACAAGCATTGAATGAAAAGTATCAACAATATGATTTAGCACTATGAGAATTAGTGAAACAGTATAAATTTAGTGTTGAATTGAATGACATGCTCCTTAATAAATGACAATGGGAATGAGTGGCAATAAGTTTCAACAAGTTCTCAATAAAAGCATTCTTGACATGATGCTCAGACCATGAACTATCAAGGCCCTATGAAGGCTTTTGTATGTTATTGATGATGAAAATATGCTCTCTCACTATATATGTGTTTCATATAATAAACTTATACTTGTCAGATGATCTAGAGATTTGAAATATCCTATATATCCACATGGAAACAATAAACAGATTTTTTTATATGCCTTAATTGCAACCAATTTGATTTTGAAGCTTGAATATTTTTAGTATATTTATAAAATATTGTCAACTGTGAATAAAATTGATAATAAACAACTTAAAATTAAATCAAATTTATTTGCATCAGCAGACTAGTCTTTATTCATTGTAGAAACTTTTACAAGATGTTAACTTCTAATTATAATGTCAATTATTTCATATATTTCATAGCAACACCTTCCCCTAGTTGTCATTATATGATAATTAAAAGGTGATTCATTGAAAAGATTCCTGTTAGGAATGAAAACTACTTTGATGTTGTAAATAAATGTTGTCAATTCTATTTAATCAATATTTTATATTGAAGACAATATTATAGATGGGATAAAGCTTGGAAATTGAGCATCTGGAATTATATATGTGTGTGTAGGAGCTGATAAAAATCTCTTAGCATCATCTTTATTCAAATTTAATTAACTATATAATACACTATTATTTAATCATGTTTAGCAGACTAAACTAAGATTCTTCTAATTACTTTCTGAGTTCTTATTAAAATGATAATATTTTTTGAAAAAGATTTTGCAAAATTTAACAACAAATTAATGAAATATTATCACCTTTTAAATATTACTTAAGGCCAAATGGATTCAGTTGTAAAAAACATATTTCTGAATTTGATGTTGAATTTGGCATGTACCATTGTCCATATCTGCCATCTTAATAAAAACTCAAAAAAAAAAAAAAAAAACAGTCAGAAATGATTGTATTTTCATCTGCAAGACATAGATGGATAATGTTATAATGCAAAATACCTAATTCAACTTAATAAAATGGCATTAGTAGATTTACATCAGCTTCAAAAGTTATTATATATGTATAATATACCTCATACCATTTATGATCTACTGAATGTTTTAATAAAAATATTTATTTCTTACCTATTAAGGAATATAAATATTAAGGAATTGGCAGTTTAAACATTCTATATATGTATAATTGATGCTAAAAAAATCTTCAAGTTTCAACATCAAACTGATTGCAATTCAGTTTTTTAAAAAAAATAGAAAAAACTGGCTGTATATATATATGGATGTTCAGGTATTTCAAATCTCTAGATCCCCTGAGATATGTAGGCTTGTTTTCTAACATACGTGCACTGCATGAGAGATTGATTTAAAATATTTACATAATTTGCAACAAGCTTTAGAAGAATGTATAGAAAATTTTGAAGACTTGATTGATTTTGTGTATGGGTGTGCATGCAAGTGTCCATGCATGAGTATTACTTATGAATATTACCACTATAAAGAGTAATCCACAAATCCAAAATTCAAAAAGAGAAAATATTTCAATTAGATTCTGCATTCCATACATAATAAAGAATACAAAAAAAAAAATTAACCTTTTATCAAAAATAGAAAGAAATTTAATCTATTGCGCTGTTTTTTTATATAATTTTTAAATAAATAATATAAAATATCATTATATAACAGACTATATATATATATTATAACAGGACAACTCTATTAACCTTACCTGCCATACCTTGTTGCGGCACCGGATATAATGGATGACCATACACAGATGTCCTGGTCCGAAAATGCACTTGGATACCTCTATCAACTGTAACATCTTCATGCCCAACACATTATGTGCCAGATACAATGGAACCCGCCACCCCAAAGTTACTGGTGCCATATATACCAGGACCACAATGTACACCATATGATGACACAAATATGACTAAGTAATTGGATAACTTTGGATGAAATGTGTCAACCTACTACAACAAGTCATATCATAAATTTGTGATTCGACAACACATTTGGGTGTGTCAGATGTTACAGAATTAGCAATGGCATATAATAAAGGGAGTGCATCTCACTACTATCAGACCTGAGCCTTCAAATAGGATGCTAATAATGTCACAATGAAATGCCTAGTCCCAAGTCACATCTATTTTCAATATACTATCCTATAATCTACTTTAAAATGTTTCAATGTAACCTAGAGCAGTGCATATTCATACATCTCTCTTTTAAGCCCCATTACACCACGGAATCCGAACTCAGGGAATTCTTACAATCAACTCTCTTCAGGGATGGACCTACTCAATTTTAAATGAATTAGGCTTATGTATAAGCAAAGTTATAGGAAAATACTGATGATGATCAATTATTTGTTAAAGCAATATTTAATGATGATGATCATCATCAAATCTATAATAGTGTAAATTGATGTGATGATGATCATCAAACCTATAGTAATGTAAAAGCATGTGATGATGATGATGAGCATCTGTTGGTATAAATGCATAGTAATGGTGGTGATGCCCAAACAGAGATCAGATTGATTTAAACAACTAATTTATTAACAACATATATAAAAAAAATATAACTATTTACAAGCAAGAAATAATAAGACAGATTAATATTTAGTTATAAAAAAAAAAAAAAAACTAATGGTTTCTTTATACAAGAAATAAAAACGCAATAGTCGACTCATATTAGATACAACATTATTCTCCGATTCATTAAATATATACATAACCCAAGATAGAGAAAATCATAATAAAAGTTCATTACTTATAAAATTACCCCATTAAAACAACTGTTACAATATTTATAAGTTAAATTAAATATATTATCATTATGACTGCCCACTCCCATTTATCTATATGTAGGTTGAGGTTATGGTAGAAATTAATGATAGCTAAAGACCATTTATTCGGAAGGATTAGTCGTATATTCAGAATAAATAAAACTACAAGAAAAGATTAGTAACATTGATTAGTATATTGTCTCAAAGTCTTACTCTCAATATTATATGTATAAATCTTACTTGAGATGAGATCACCTGGATGGGTTGTTATTGTTGACTTCTAGAAAAATCTAAAAATTTACTTTATTAAAAAAAAAAAAGTATATATATCTATTAATTAAAGAGAATTCCCTTTTGAATTTATATCAACAAAAGATTTTTCCATCCATTTGTTCACTTTAAGTTGTAGTTGATCGAATTAGAAAAAAAAAAAAAACATTTTAAGCACACAATAAAAAAAAAAAAAATACATACTTTCAATTAGAAAATTACAAAAGCAAAAAAAAATAATAATAATCAATCATTACATGACTCCAATATATAGCTTATCTAAATTACAGCAAACGTTCATTCCAAGATGTCCATGTCCATGGCTAAAAATTCCAGTTTATCTGCTCTGTTATTTTTATTTATCCATTCCTGATCATATGAATCCATGGAAAAATGTTTGTGTACCAGCATTTTCTTTTTCAAAATAGACATTCTGAGGACCGATTTTATGATTTCATAATCAAGTAATGACCTGGAGGTTGGCTAGAAAAATCCCAACAGCATTAGTTTTCTACTCCAAACACATTGTAAAGTTTCTTATATTATCAACCGTAGTTTATAATTTATCTTAATTATGTCTAAAAATGATTTTAAAGACAATAGTTAATCCTTAGTAGTTTTAGATTTCCTTTTCATTTATATTATTACAAAGAAATTTACTTATAGAAGATCTTAATTTACAAGTTCAGAAACTATTAATTTTGAATTACAGTTTAACTCCTGGACATTATAAACATTTTTCTTTTAAAAATGCCAAAAAGTTCTTTGCTTTTTTCTTTTTTTAAGAAAATAAAAACTTAACTTTTTTTTTCTGTTGCTATCTGTTCAAAATCCCGGTCTCTTCTTCTCTCTTCTTCTCAACATCGTCTGCTTTTTTTTTCACTTGTAAAAAGAACCGCTCTTTCATCACGTGATTACTAAAAACCTATTATAAACTTGATACACACAAAAAAAATTAATTTATAAAATGTTATTATATTTATTTCGTTTGTATTTTTCTAATTCGATCATCTAACAAGACTTTAAACTTCACATAAATTTTAATCTTTAATTTCGTCCGTTTTATCAGTCAATTAGTATTTTATTTATTAATAAAATTAAATGAATAAAAAAAATAGAAAAACGATTAATTTCTACCAATAAACGAACACATTAGTTTATATGCATGCGATTATCTGCATATATATATATATGCACCATGTAAACAAACAATTTATTTGTTTACTCCCAATAGATAAAATAAAAAAAATTAATATTTCAACACATTAGTCTATCTTATATGCTTACAAATGGATATATCACATTTGTATCTAAGTATGCAGGATATTTTACTTCAAACACATTGGTTTATCTGCACGTCTCTATGTAGATATACTACCTTCAATAAGCCAGCAGATAAGATCTTTAATTTTCTTGGTCTAAATTCAAATATTGAAGAAGACATTGGGTCAGGTATGTAGACCTGTTGTAAGCAATCTCTTACAATATATTCTATACATATATTATGAAAATAATACAGAAAACCTTTTTTTTTTGCAAAGATTTTATGCTCTTCTCAATGTGATTATAAACTGTTTTAAAGGTTCAATTTACATTGCATATATAGCGATATCAATCATTTTTTTATATAAAACTAATTAAAACCAAAAATAATGAAAAAACAATCCAAATACTTACAATTGTAACATACCAAAGTAAAATTTTTTGATGAAACTAAATTAGTCACCATGAATCTGGTATACAGTATCAAAAGCGCTTGGTGAATTTATTTTAAGTTTTTTACTCTGTGTAATATTTATATACATGTTGGATATTTGCACTCTATAAAAATATATATGGTAAAACTGACTTTTAGCTACCCGAACCATTCGCCCTCTATTTTTAAAAAACTGAACTACTTTTTCCCCTCTAATAACTGTATCCAAATTTAATAAGTGTATGTAACTATATCTAAGTGTAAATGTTAATAAAATAAAAAAGAAAAAAAAACTTACATTTACGTGCGTATTTTTCACTTATAGCGGTCTTCGCTGTATATATAACTGTAAATAAATTAACTATAAATAGAGTGGAGATAGACACAATTAGAAAGATCCAACTTTAAATCAGTTTATCTAACAAGAAATAAACTCTGTCTAAATGGAAATATTAATAAATAAAAAAGGAATAAAACTTACATTTTTATGCGTACTTTTCACTTGGAATGTACATCTAGCGGTCTTTACTGTATATATAACTATAAATAAAGTATATCTAACTATAAATGTACTTTTTACACGAAGATTAATAAATAAAATGGATGTAAGAAAACTTACTTTTTTAGGCTCTATTTAGTCTAAGTCCCTGCTGTAAAAATTATGAACTACTGTACTTTTGTCACGTGACATTTTCATCATAAAGGAATATATACAGATTAAAAACTACTGTTGAAAGTCTTATTTTTCAAATATTGATGAAATTTTGTATTATATTTTTGAAAGTAGGATAATTAGTTTTTTTGTTTATAGATACTGCATGAAATAGTGTTGAAAGTCAGTGAAAATTTTTTTTTATATGTCAGGCAGTTCATCCCCCCCCCCCCCATCCATCATTTTTCTAATTATCACTTTGTTTTATTACCTAGTCTTTCGAAAAAAGCATTAAATAGTGCTTAGCATACGTTAATTTTTTTAGAGATTTAGTATTATAGTTTTTGATTTATTTCAGTCTCTAGAAAGTAGCATTGAATAGTGTTTACGACACGCAAAAATCCACATACTCTCACACCAAACTCAATAGAAAATAGTCATCTTGCATTACGATAAAGTTAATAACATAACCAACTACAGCAGCCAATAAAGGAATTTGTCTGCGCTTTTAGCATAGAATGAAAGCCAGACCGGCTAGCAGGGACTGTCTCTGTTTTATTGTAGAAAGAAGCCTCTTAGGTCGGCTGAGGCCGCCGCCATGGGCGCTCTTTTTGTGTTTATCATAGAAAGAAGTCTCTTAGGTTGGGTGTAGGCCATTGTAAACGGTATATTTCTAGGAAGTGACCTAGAAATAGCACCGTCATGTGGCTGACACCAGGAAATAGAAAACAACCTAATATTGGTAACTTTTTATATTAATATTGAAATAAATAATTGAAACCTTCATTGGGCATCTGGGTAATAAAATAATTTTTTTATATATTTTATCTAAATTAATAAAAAAAAGATAATGTGGTTAACTAAAGCTGCAGATGCCTTGTCAAAGGCTGTACCATCCATTATTTGAAGGGATGTAAAGATAAATTTATATGCAATTATTACTGAAAATAAACTATTCCTTGTCATGTATTTTTTTTGTTTAAGTTTTCCTTTATGCATTTCACCAAGTTAGCTTAGTAGTGCAACATTGCAAATGAATTTCATGAACTCCAAAGCTATGATTCGATGTTAATGCAATGTCCTTTAAAGGCTATAAGTTCAAACCCATGTTGCTAGTAGTGCCATTATTGGACTTCAATAATATAACAGGTCTAAATTAAGAAATATTCTAGCCACCTCCAGCATCATAAGTTACATATATATGATGAGCAATAAATGTAACCACTGGAGCCAAAATTATCAGCAATCAGTTTTAATCTTATAATGATCCTTAGTATGCTCATCATTATTTGTGATTGAGTGAATAGACTATCATCCTATATGCTTGGAGTTTAGCTACTTGCTAAACATGTCCCAATTATCTTTTTTCAAGATAGTTATCTAGGCATCTGGTTACAATAGTAAAAAAAAATGAAGCACCTAATATTTTTCCTTAGAACTGTAGATGTTATTTTATTTTTACCAAGTAATAATGTTCCATTGATTATGCTATTAGAACAGTGATAATGGGTCTGTAGAAGAATTCAGGAGCCTGCAAAAGCAGTTGCCTAATGATGTAAAATAAAATGCAAGTCAACTCTGTGTGACAAATGTGCAATGTTGTGAATGAGTGTCAAACATGTTTAAAGGTGAAACAAAAAGAACGTCTTGAAAAGTCAAAATAAAATATAGTTGTTCTGGAAATAAAGAAAGGGTGCTGGTGAAGAATGTATTTGGATTATCTCTGACATAATGTGAGTAGAAAGGTGCTTGCAAAATAAAGACTTCAAATATATAATAACCTCTCAGGAGATACGAAACTTTTGAAGAGATCTAAGTGATCTTATTATACTCAACTAGCAAACTAGCAGTTCAACTATTAACTATCTTATTAATATCTTTATTATTCATAATAAAACTCTTGAAAATTTATTAATACACATAGAAATATAACATGATCCCCATTTGTTATGCTTGCCTGATTTAACATCGAAATATAATGGATAAGAATCATCAAAATTTAACTTGAAAGTATTGTTTTTGATAGAAATAACTTAGTATTACAAAGAAATATATCTATACCTTGCAAAAAAAAAAATTTCAGTATATTAACAGTTCTTATTTGTGGACCTGAGACTTCGGCTTTTAACAAAAGAGCTATAGAGACTTCTGATCAGTCAACAAAATATGGAGAGATGTATATTGGCATAAAAAGATGGTAGAAGGGATCGAAAACAAGATCTAGAGACTACATGCGAGGTAGATGGAAAGAAATATGAAATTTTGTTGATCTGATGTTGAAAATAGATCAGAAAACTGGATTAAACTGAGACACCCTCCATTCTGCAATAGATTGAGAATGTTTGAAATGATGATTAAGGAATATTTCTTTGCCTGTGATAATTCCAAGTGCCCCGCATTCTTTTAATAAATTAAAACTTCTTCAAAAGTATAATTTTAAAAAGTGTGAATATCAGTTAAATGCATTATCTATTGCACCAATATTGATATTGGCACATATAATTTTATCTAAAAAAATTATTAAAATAATCTTTCGTAAAAGAAAAACATAAAATTAAATGTTGAAGAGATTATTGCAGTTTGTTTTCGAAAAAGAATTCACACTGGAAAAAAAACAATCATGCCACTTGTGTCATTGAAGAGTTGTTTATAAAATTGCATTAAAAAGACATGAACCCTCAAATAGAAGTTCTATCAGTGTAGCTTGTGTGGTTGTAAAAATGTTTGTACTGTTATATTACAACCATATTACGTCAAAAGAAAAATATCAATGTCAACTTTGTAGTTATAGCACAGATATAAAATGGAATTTTTATAGACATTAACACCCTACAGAACAGCCTTACAACAATGATGAACAAATTTGTCATTAGTGTAATGTATGGTTCTAGTACTACTAATAAAAGTTATTTAGAAAGACATAATAAAACTCACCTTAGAAAGAAGCATTATAATACTAAAATAAAACAACATCATCAATGTACTATGTGTAACTATAACACACCAAAAAATGGCGTTTAACAGTTCATATAAAAACTCTCACTAAAGAAAAGCCTTATAAGTGTAATTTGTGTGATTACAAAGCTTCATTGAATAATATTTTAGAAAACCATATTAGAATTCACACTGGAGAAAAGCCTTTCAAATGTAATTTTTGTGATTATAAAGCTGCTGAAAAAGGATTATTAAGAAAATATATAAAAAGAAGACATCCTGATAATCACACAAAATCTCGCAGTCATAATGCACTTGTTTATATAATTGATAAATTATCTCAACAGAATATTTTGCTTTTTAAACCTAATGATAGGCCTGCTCAAGGTGCAGCTGTTTTATTATATATGCATTCAGAGATTGAAAAAATTCAGTTATTGTCTTTACAAACAAACTATATTGTAGTTTCCTTTGTTTATCAGGCAGTCTTGCATTATCTGATTGCTGTATACTCTGTAGCTAAGGGTAATGATATTGCAAATATAATCCATAATGTTCAAAATAAGTTCTTACAGACACCAGGTATTATAATTCTGGGTGGTGAATTTAATTGTACATTTCGATCTCTTCCTATTGCATTACAAAATAAAATGAAAGAAATTTCACTATAACTCATTGCATGAAAGATATCCAGATAATGCATATACTTTCTTTAATAGCAGATTCTCATCTCTTATAGACCTTTTCTTTGTGTCGGAGTATAAGCTAAATGAGTCAACTATTAATACATCTCTGATTGGTTTTTCAGATCACCTCTGTTTAAAGTTAGTTCTTTATAACTATTATCAAATCAATGTAGATTTTCTATTAGGAGAAATGTTAGAGATGGAGTTTTGCTCTCGATTGACCAATTATCAGTTATATTGACTGTCATTAATTATACAAAATGTTCAGGCCTACCACCCTGTATTGCTTGGTTTAAAATTAAAAAAGATCTCTCTAGAATATGTTATAAGAATGCACAGAATATTTTATCAATGAATCAAATGAAAAATAGAATCTCTGAAATTCAGAGTCTTACGCAATATTACCTACCTCAGACCTAATCATCCATTGATAAATAGTTTACAAGATGAATACAACAGCTTATATCAACTTATGCATCAAGCTGCTCGTACAATATGGCTCAGGAAATTAATTCCTAACTTGAGTAAATTATCAAAACCCATGATAAACTATGCTAAATTATATATCCCCCGACTTTAGGGGTATTGCCAGTATCACCAAGGATGATGATGGCATTGCCTCTGGAATCTATGTTGATAATTACATATTTGAAAATTTAAAAATGAAATTTGGTGTAAGTACAGGTTTCATTGATCAGTACAGTAGTATCATAATGGGAACAGACAGAGTATATTTCAAATCAGCGTATTCAAGATGAAATTAATATCCTCAAAGTACAATCAATAATGGCAAATGACATAATCCCAGCCTCTGTTTATAAACAACTTGACTATGCTCTCAGATTTGCAATGTGATTTTTTAATCAGTTGTGTTATGAGAGAATTGAGTGGCCCTTTATTAGCAACAGAGTAATTTTTAGCATTAAAAAAGATAAATTAGTGCAAAGTCCAACAATTGATGAACTGAGACATATTTCTGTAGAAGATATTGATTTGAAGATTCTGGCTAGAATTCTCTTGGAAAAATTTACATCACCTTATCAGTACTAGAATATCATTTGCCCACCATGCCATTAAGGGTAGACGTGCAGTAAATGCTGCCTTAAAAATTTATGAGGCTATTAAATATGCAAGGGATTTAAACTTAACCCAATATTATGCTATCTAAATAGATTTTAGGGCTGCTTTTGATCTGGTCCATTAGACATATTTGATTCAGTCCTTCCATCTTTTAATCCCAGATCACATATGGTTGGCGAATGCAGTTGAAAATTATATTAAAAATAGTAGAATCTCTTAAAAACTTTATGAGATCTGATTTTTTTTATCCCTAAGAGGGGCATTCCACAGGCTTTTCCTCTTGCGGCAAAATGAACACTTACTTGAATAAATTAATTATTAAAAAAATTGAAGATAAAATAAGTAATTTTTCATCACTTAAATTATATAAATTACAAGAGCGTCAATTTTTTAATTCCATTGTTTCAGGGATTTTGGCATACTATACACCCTACATAACAACAATACTCAGAATAAACCAAATTGCAAAGAAATATGTCTGGGGTAGAGCTTCAAGATGGATCTCAATATCAATCTTGCAGATGCCAAAAGAAAAAAGAGGTCTTGGCCTGATTGATCCAGAGCTATACATATCTTACATCAAGGCAAGTACATTTATTAACTTAATTAAAAGTCAATTTCTTGGGCCTTCAGTTGATCTTGACGGCACCTTTAACGAAATAGGATGTAAAGGAAGATCTTTTATAGCTGATCTGTTCATTGCTTATAGGGATCTCCAGGATGATATGAAGGTGTCCAGTTTGGAAAGTATTAAATATAAAGACTTAATGAATCATTTTAAAAGTCATGGCAATGCATGGTTGGATATATCAAAGAAAAATGTGTTGAAAAAGTTCCACTCTATATATGCACTCCAATCCTATTTGAAATTTGTTTTCAAACTAGTGAATGGCTTGTTTCCAACTACTAAGGTTCTAAATGAAAGACTACATATGAATTTAGATCCAGTCTGTTTGCTGTGCAAATCTGGTAATGAGACTTTTCAGCATCTATTCAAAGAATGTTTGGCATTTAGGTAGATAAGAGCTAAAGTGTTCCACAGGCCAATCATAAACTTAAAACTTTTACTTAGTCAATACATTGACAAATTTAACCCTCACATTACAATGATGACTGTGCATACCCTTAAGACAATTTGGTATATACGATGTACTATGATATTTGACAAGAAATTCAAGTGGCTGAAAAAACTCTATAGTGATTGGGAAACTTATTTTAGTCAATGTCTAAGATACTTGCCAAGGAATACAAATCGAATCCGGGGTGGTCCTGAAATAACTATGTGAGATTATCAGATGAACATTTGTCTTGAATAAAGGTTTAATTCTTATGTGTGGCTTATTCCTTGGGCTAATCAATCATTTTGTTACATGCTTTGCTCATTTGAATTGCATGTCTTAGAATGTCATTCTAGTACAGTGATACAAGTCAATCTCCTCCAGTTTAAGATAACTAGTTAATTGCCTGCAGAATTTTTGTCTTATTAGTGAAATATATCAAATTCTTTGGGTTTTGGTATACAAAACTAACATATTTATCATTTGTTTAATTACTTGTATAAATTGTAAATATTTATTGTGTTAATAAAGGTTTTTTATTTAAATAAAAAAAAAATCTCGCACAGTAAAACAAACATTATCATTGTAATTTGTGATTATAAAACCACTACAGAAGGTTTATTATGTGATTATGAAACTGCTCCTAGAAATTCATTAAGAGCTCATGATTAAACATACTCGAGAAAAGCCTTATCAATGTAATTTGTGATTATGAAACTGCTTAGAGGTTCCTTAAAAAATCATGAGTAAACATACTGGAGAAAAGCATTATCAATGGAATATGTGCAACTACAAGACTGCTGTGAAAAATTCTCTTAAGATACATAATAAAATTCTTAATAGAAAAAATTCTTATAAATGTAAGAATTCATAAAAAAATTCATGCAGAAACAGCTGCACCAGTGCTATTTGTCTGAATATAAAACCTGCAAAATCAAATGTAGTAATTCATGAAGAAATGCACACAGGAAAAAAACTTCATTTGTACCAATTGTGCAGTTTTAAAACTTCTGTAACAAGTATTTTAAATTTTCATCAAAGAAGTCATGTTAGAGAATTTTCTTACAATTCCAATTTTAAAACTGATGTAGGAAATAGTTCAAATAATCAGGAAATAAGTCCAGTAAATGAAAAATCTTTTCAATACTATATACATTAAACCACAACTGCTATAAAAAGTAATATAGTAATACAAGATAATATCTATATGAAACAGTCTGTCCAGAGTCATCAAGAACAAACATGCAAGAGAAGACTGTGACAGTAATTAATATTGAAGTTTTTAAATGTTAGTTGTGTATATTCAAAAATACTGAAAAAACTATTTTAGAAAATCATGAAGCTAATCATTTTACTGATTGTTACTATTGATATATGTATATGCTTTATTTGACCAACGATTTATTTAGTTTGAAAAATTATATGATAAAGCTAATTGTCATTATGAAAGCTATACTCGTCATGATGTTAGATTTATTAATCAAAAATTCACTTTGATGATCATGTGTTCTGTTAATTCAGAAAGTTATTTTTAAAAGGATATTCATTAACATGTAACAAATTGCAAAATGTAATATCTTATATTCCACATTCAGTCTGGTCTTGGAACTAAAATTATTCCTTGTTATTATTGTTACGAATTTTCAACAATAACATTAGATGACTCTCAAGTTTCACAGTAAATATGAAAGTATGCACAAGAAGATATTTACACAGAGGCAAAACTCTCCACACAGTAACACCTTAGTGCAAGCCAGACTAATCAATAGATGGAGAATTTTGCTTCTGTGTAAACAGCTTGAGTAAGCTTAAAGAATAGTGATCATGTGAACACAAAAATTGTCATTTTCCTAATGACACAATAATTGAAAGGTATGAAGTTCAAATAGAGGGGTGTGTTTTAATTAAGTAAAGAGTCTATTATTACATACATTTTATTATCCATTAAGCTGTAGTTAGCTCAAATCCTAAATATTATTTTTCTATACAACAAGTCCAGAACTTTGAAGACAATTACTAAAAAGGAATGTTTTGCTTTGTCTTTTTAAATGAAGTGTCAATTACCAATTATGTATTCTAATTATTTATTAAATACTTACTTACCTTATAAATCTCACCTATGTAAAATTGTTTCTTCTTAAAATGAAATCCAAAACTCTGTTGTATACAATTTATATACCACAATAGACTATTTCTTCCTCATTACTACGAAATCATTATTCCAGCACCATTCCTTATTTTTTTATTATCTATCTCATTTTAAGAAAGATTACACATAAACCAATTAAAAACTATTTTGATGTATCTATTGTTATTCCTATGTTATAACCATCTAAACATTTTTAATTTCCATCATTAAATAAAAAACCATTTCATTTTAAATAGCTTCATTTGCTTTTATTCTACGATTGAATGCTGACTTCTTGCATCACTCGTGAATATTAATGTGAAATCCATCTATTAAATCATGATGTTAATGTTTGTGGATGATACTTTATTTTTTCTCTCTCTCTGTAAAAATGAGTGCAGTATTCTATCTTTAAAATATTTTGAGATAGTTTTTTGAAAGTAATTAGAGCTATAAAATTCAATATTTGCATGTATTTATTTAGCATATATGCAACAAATTTTCTTTTTGAACATCAAGAAAGTTATTTGGGCACTGAATTTTGTTTAAACAGCTCTTAAAAACAATTAATTGGTGATGAAAGAAATTATAGAGAATTAATATTTGTAAAATTTATTTAACTCAATAGTTTTGTAACTCTAAATTTCTGTAACCACCCTACTGCTCACACATCTCACCAATTGTCCAATTATATTCTTGACAATGAGCTCTTCTTTATTTATTTTCAGAACTTCAATTTCACAGGTTTATCTTTCCACTAGTTTTTACACACTATTTTTCCTTTTTCTTAATTCTCATGCAGACTTTTTATCAGTTTTACTAATTTTCATAAAATGAAATTTTCATAACATGCAGACTAGTTTTTTTTCTGCATACTAACTTTATTTTTAAAACACACATACTTTTATTCTTTAACAAAATATATATGCATATATAGCAGTTTACATAATCTTCACAGGTACTATGCTTATCTGTAAACAACTATTGCATATGCACACATTAATACATGTAGTTAGTCTGCATTTCATATAAATACATATGATTTGCACCATGTTTGATTAAATCACATACACATTTATTTTATTATAATGGAATAAAAATGGTATTGATGATCAGGTATGCAAGATCCACTGATTAGCCCACATTCAAGCCTTCAGCTAGAGATGCCAAATATTTACAAAAATCGTATAAAAGGCTTGTTTTTATTCAATACATCCCACAAATTGCAACACCTAAATTGGAATGATATAAAAATGTATAAGGTGATTATGATAAGAAGTTTTGTTATGTATTACAGATTTCTGTACATCAGCCTATTTTAAGACAAAGTTCTTTCGAAATACCCCATGAATGTAGAGTGTCAAATTGTAAAGGAATAAAATGTTTATAATGCTAAAACTAACAAAACAGAATATACAAAATCAACTTATCTAACATACCTCATGACTTGTACCAAACTATAAGGATATAAAAGTCAAAAACCAACATTTCAAATAGTCTTACAAATTATGGGATCCAAATCATAACCACAAAATATAGATTTTTATTTAATACCCATATTAACATGAGTGTTAAATTGTAACAAATTATCCTTCAAATCGACAAAGCCTAAACATTAAACACCAAATAAGTGTGGATATTATAAGTTTTAAATCTAAACAAACTATATTGTGCTAGTTAGTATAATTCAAATATCAATTTCAATACATACCATTACTAATTTTATAACATAAAATTATCTTTCTAATCGAATAATAAGCATCCAATACATAATAATTTAAAATATGATGACATTCAATTATAGTTGCCTTTGGTTACACTGAAACCTTACAAATTACTAAATTAGCTCAAATATGGATTTTGTCCAAAATAACATAAGATAATTATGATCTTCTAATCAGTTACCAATATCTAGCTATAATAAATTATTTAATCTATTATTATATATGTAACAAGCTCAAGTAATAATGATATATTGAATTTACAGGAGAAAGTAACCCATAACAATATAAGCACTCACCTATCCAATTGTTTGATTCCTGGATTATTTTATGTAATGGGGTAAATCAATACATAATCATTAAATACTAAAATTTTATTAGCTAATAGATTTGCATAACTAATTGAAATGATCACTGAAACAAGTTTGTTTGTTTAACCGAATTAACATTTATTAATGAATATAAAAATGATAAATAATAAAATGTTTATAATGTACATTCCAATAATGTATCATGAAGTATATCTTTCATCTGAATTAATAAAATAAGTATTTCTACAGCACAGATTCAACTACTTCATGTCTATTGTATAATATAAAGAATTGCTATAATACCAAAATGTTGATGCACACACACACAATTAAAATACAAGAAATCTAATAACTATTACTTAATACTCACCATAGAACAATTTATTAAAACAAATAAAATATTGTTTATTAGCTTACTTTATTTTCAAAGTGTAATATCATGTTTTAAATATAAACCACTAAACATCACATAATCACCATTCTTTATGCGTACTCAAGCCATTTACACAAAGGTAAATCTCTCCATATTATAGTGTCACTCATTGCAAGCCAGAGTAAACAATGGATGCAGGAAGTTTTGTGCATAAAATCCTTATCTAGTGCCTATTCATCCAATATCCCTAGACTAATTTATATTGTGGCTTTATCAGTGAGAAGCCTTGGATCTGAGGGCACTAACATTTAGATCTTAGGATTTAATTCAACTCCCCAGCAGCTATATTTTAAGTAACTATAAAAAATAAGTCCAAAATGAAAGCACAATATTTTCAAGTTCATGAGCTGGTATAGTTATATAGATCTAAATTCAATTCAGCATCTATACTTTTTGGCATCTTTAGTCCTTTAATAACCAGTTACCATAAATACACTGGGCAGAATTGGTATTAAACCCCTAAACAGATTATCACCACTATTTACACTTAAATAAGTTGTTTACACAGAGGCAAAACTCTCCAAACAGTAGGGCCACTCAGTGCAAGAGTTAGTAATCAATGGATTCAGGAAGGTTCATGCATAAGATCCCCATCTAGTGCCTACTCATCCTATTTTCTAACTTGTCATTTTCATCAATAATGAACCTTGGATCTGAGAGTGGTGCACCTATCTTAAAACCTAATGCAATCCTCTAGCAGCCATATATTACCTATTACTCTGGAATGCACTGAGTGGTGCTACCATATGAAAAGTTTTGCCTGGGTAAACAGCTTGTCTAAGCATAAAGCATGGTGATCATGCAATGTGTAGTGGTGTAATACCAATTCTGCCCAATAGACTTTTGGTGATTGTGATTATTGAAGAACCAGACAAAAAGTGTGGATGCTAAACGGAGTTCAGATTTGTATGACTATACAAATAAATGAACTTGAATTGAAAACATTGTTTTCATTTTGGACTCAAAAGCTTTATAGTTTGCTAAAAAGATGAAATGTGGCTGCTGGAGAGTTGCATTAGATCAGAAGATCTAAGTGCAGTGTCCTCAGATCCAAGGTTTTTCACTTATCAGTCATAACTTAGAAACTAGTCTGGGGATATTGGATGAGTAGGCCCTAGATATATTTCAAGCCCAAACATCCCTGCATTCATTGATGACTGTAGTTTGCACTGAGTGGTGCTTCCATTTGGAGAGATTTGCCTGTGTAAAGATGATGTAAGCATAAAAAAGATGATCGTGTGATTAGTGGTTTAATACCAATCGTGCACAATAGAATTATGGTGACTGTGGTTATTAAAGATTCAAAGACACCAAAAAGTATAGATCTGAACTCAGTTCAGATCCATGAGCTTCAATTGAAGACATTATTTTGTTTTCATCTTAAAGCTTTATAGTTATCTAGAAGGTTGGATTAGATACTAAGATCTAGGTGCAGTGTTCTCAGATCCAAGACCTCTCATGAAAGCCATAAACTAAAAACTAATCTGGGGCAATTGCAAGAATAGCATCAAGATTTTATGCACAAACCTTCCTGCATCCATTGATTACTCTGGCTTGCGCTGAACGGTGCTACTCTACGGAGTTTTGCCTGTGTAGTTTTAAATGTAATCATTCAAATTATTCAATAATTATAAGATGAAATATCTAATATAATTTTTTAATTTGTCCATAATGTTGCAAGAAATATATAAACTAAATAATCATTCCAAATAAGACAGAAATAAACTATCGATAATTATATTTTAATATTTGTCACACCTCAATGGAGCCATTTTGAAATATTAAAATATGAATATCAATAGTTGTTTATTTAAACCATAGTTTCATTATATAGTTTAAGTACTTCAATGTTCATATCAAATATAATATACAGTTAACACAAACATATATCTTAAATTGAAACCTTAATCATTAAGATTTGGAAATGTTTTAATATCTGGTAAAATGAAAAAACACACAGAAGAGTTTTAATAATATTTAGCTTTATTACTGCCTAGCATGTTTTCAATATATTTTTACTATATCATATTCATGGCATATAGTGGTGTGATTATATGATTTTTTTTATATCAATGATTAATTAACTGTTCATGTATTCAATTTCAATATTCAAATAGCCCACTTCTTTAAAATGGGCACGCTCATTTCATTTTTAATAATAGAAAAACTGTCACCAGCTACTGTACATGCTTTTTTAATTTTCAATTTTATATCTTTTCTGTTTACAATCTCTCTCCTCTTGTTACCTCAAATCTATGACCAGTTTTCTGCTCATGGTCTGTAAATATTGAAGTGTATTTCTTGTCTCTGAGGGCTCTATTGTGTAAATATCTGGGCAAGTCTTGTTGACAAATTGGCCCTCAACTTCACATAATATGCAGCACTGCAAGATGATTGGCTACACTTATTTTACAGACCACTTGATGTGTCAATTTGTTTGATATAGTGCTTTTAAAGTTATTAAGTGATGCAGTGGTTCAAAAGCTTATATCAATTTTATTTTTATGTGGAATCTTTGGAATATAAGATAGGCTTATCCAGTTTTTAGGTTCTACGTGGTGGTTCAGCCAAGGATTTTTTTATAGAATCTCTATGGTGTTTATGATTTCATCATGATTATATCCTCTATTTTGGAGGTCATTTCATGTTGTTCTTTTTATCATATCCAAACTTGCATAGTGTATGATTTGTGCTGAAAAACCCTTCGATTCCACGTTTATGTGATAATGGGATTATTGATCTAGAATGGATTGATCCTCATATTTAGGGGCTTAATCATCATTCTGTAGTCTAGCATGTGACCTAGTCTTTGCATATATGTCCAAAAACTTTATTACTCTACCATTGTCTTCGTTCTCCAAGGTCCATTTCAGTGTTGATGCTCTCCAATTCCTGTTGTATTTTATCAATCTGTGTGTCAGTCACACTCATAAAGTGTTGTCTACATATCTCACATATATTAAACTAGAGTTTAAATATCTATGAGTAGGTATAATATATTTTTCGATTTTAGCTAGGAATAGATGATTGATGATACTGCTGCCAGGGAGTTCTATCAGCCAGTCATTATTCATTTTATATTTGCCATTTTATGTAAAGACTTGTCAATCCATTTCAAAATCTCTATTATGAATTGCCTTTTGCAATAATCATAGTTGCTGTTACTTAGCAATTCATTAATCACCTCAATTGATTCAATTCAGAGCACTGAGTCATATAACTTTTACATTGAGTGATGCAAATTTTATTAAAAAATTTGTACGATTTAATTGAATATTTGCTGAATCCCAATTCTTCAGTCAGTCATAAAGTGTAAAGTGATAGTTTTGGTCATTTTGTAAAAGTATGCATTGCCATGATCAATAATCAGCCTCAGAATTTTGCAAAAACAAGATAGTTTTACTAGAGCTGATAATAAAAGCTGTGAACAGATCAATTAAAGCAGACAATGGGGTGAATTAAAATAATGGATAAAAAATATGAGGTACAAAAGAAAAATTAAAAATATATAACTTATGGCCTTAAACTTAAAAGGCAAATATCATAAGAAAATGCGCTTTTTAGAAAAACAAAGCAAAAAATCGGAATGCATTAAACAAGACAATTGGATCAACTTAACCAATGAAACCATATCAGAAACAATTGGTAACATTAAATAATAAATCAAGATTCATGGGCAGGGAATGGAAAAATTAGTAACTAATATAGAAATCATATTTGAAAATGACCCCTTAATAGATCAGATTATTGAAAAGTCAGCTAGAATACTGAATTTCTTACCAAAGCATAAAGATAAATGGTATGTTAATGTAAAGGACACTAATCATACATAGAAAGTTAGAAAGTCACAATATGATTAAGATAAAGCTGTATGGTGTTAATGAAAAAGGATGAGTACAAAACAAAACTTGATTTAATAGAATGTTATGTAACAGCAATTATGACCATCACAAAAGGTAATTCATAATAGAGGTTTTGAAAGGGATTGACAAAGATCTCACAGCAGCAGCAGCCAATGGAAAACATTATAAACTAAATAATGACTGGCTGATTGGATTCTTCAGTAGCAGTATCATCAAAAGTCTATTCCTAACAAAAATCGAAAAATGTATGATACCTAATCACAGAATTTAAACTCAAGTTTAATATATGTGAGAAACATAGACAACATATTTATATGCGTAATAGACCCACAGGTTGATGAAATACAACAAGAAATAGAAAAAACATCGATGCTTGGAGAAAGAAGATAATAATAAAGAAAGAAGATAATAATAAAGAAACAAAGTTTTTGTATTTATATATACAAAGACAAAGCTACATGCTATACAGTATAATGATTAAGCTCCTAAATATAAGATCAATCAACCCTAGATCAATAACCCCAATATCACGTAAATATGTGGGATTGAAGGGTTTTTTAACACAAATCATGCACTATGGAAGTTTGAATATAATAAAAAGAACATTAAACAGTATTCAAATGGTCTCTGAAATATGGGATATAATCACAATAAAACCATAAATGCCCTAAAGAGATTCCATATAAAATAAGAAATCCTCACCCCAACCAACAAGTGGGATGTAAAAACTGGATAAACCTACCTTATGTTCCAAAGATTAGACATAAATTTAAAAATGTATGTAAAAATAAAATAAATACAAGCTTTCAAATTGCTCCATCACTTAACCAATTAATCAATAACTCTAAAGACCCTACGTCGAACCAGCACATCAAGTGGTCTATAGAATTAAGTGCAATTAAAGTACTTGCAAGGCTAATATGTCAACAAGACTTGCCCAACAGATACTTATAAAATAGAACTTTCAGAAATTAAAAGCACACTTCAATATTTACAGGCCACAAGCAAAAAAACTGGTCATAGATTCCAGTTAACAAAAGCAGAGATAGTATACACAGAAAGGAAGGATAGAAATTGAAAGATTAAAGAAGCATGTGGAATAGCTGGTGATAAATGGGTTATTTGAATATTCAAATTACTTTTGCTTATAATTTTGAGTTATGTTAATTATACTCCAGAATCATCTCATCTCTGGTATTGCATCACCTTAATAATAAAATACACAAATTATATAAATTATAAAATACAAAATATATTTAGTAAATTGAATAAATATTATTTCCAACATATTTATGTATCTGTAATACATACACACACTCACACAATTATTTGAGGTGATTGAAATTTTAAATATTTCTGAATTAAAAGTTATAAATATTCTTTATTCAAAATAACCATTTAAAGCATACAAAAAGGGGTTAATCGTGTCTATAAGTGTACTTGCACTCCCTCCCTGGTGATTAAACAAATACATAGATGGGTTTGAATTTCTGGATTAAGGTTTCTAATATCACCAAACAGTGAAGCAAAATATGTATGACAGATTTTACTGCTTCATATATAGCAAAACGAGGTAAAAAACAAAAAAATTTTACTTCGTGGTTACAAATGCAATTTCAGGTGGCAAGAAAACACATGGTTCATTATCTGTTAACAAGCAATTATTATCATAGCAAACTTATTTCTCCTACCTTTGCCATTAATCTTTCAATCATGGAACGATCATATAATGATTATAAAGATAAGGATGACTCTACTTGATTATTCCTTTTTAATGTGATTACTTGTCAGTTATCCAATTTATTCCGTATTTTTCTGGTAATTACTACCTGTTAACCTTTCCCTGGATCAGGTGTAATATAGTGTTAATTAGTGCAAATTAGGTGTTCTTTTAATGACCACTTGATCCTTTAAAATGGGTGCATTTCTCTTGGACTGTATACAGTCCTTTATGTATATAAAAAAAATTTGTGAAAATTTCTTGTCGTGCAACACTTCCAGGTTGATAAACTTGTATCCAGAGTTGATCTGCAATGTCACTTATATCAACTTTACCAAGTCCTACTATTTTGTCACTGATCATCTTTTGAATGTTTCTTCCATGATGGAGCTACAGTACATCACATTACATCTCTTCTCCGCTGAAAATCTTTTCGTTTTGACCCGAAGCTTCTTGTTTCTAATTTCCTAAAACTTACTTTTCTCAGACCACTATAACAACCTGACAGTATGCTTGTACAAATAATGGTTTCAGTGGGATATACATCACAATCAAATTTTGCAATATTCAAACATCCATCTGCTAGGTATATTAAAAATTGTATAGCTTTGCTTTTTATTTGTCGGACTTCATCAACCTTATTTTCGGACTCAAAGACAGTTTCATATCACCTTTCTATCTTTAAAAATCTTTCAACTTCCATGTTGAAATCATGCATCATTTCACTAGGATTTTCAATTAGTTCTAATACTCTGTGTTCTTTATAATCAGGTATTATCTTTTCTTCATCATTATCTTCCCAGTTTGTTGCGTCATCCTCTCGGGAGTCCACCATGTCCAATTCTTTTTTGTACTCATCACTTTCATTTTCAATATCTTCCTCACAAACTTCTGTATTTTTGTCAGCTCTTTATCTGGAAGATCTATTCCCTTCTCACAGGTAGCTACATCTTTAGCTATTTTACTTTCATAATCAAGATTGCTATTTTCTAAAAAAATTTCCAGGCTACTTTCAGAATTCATATAATTTATTTTGATTGCAATCCTCTTTGGTTTTTTTTATCCGTAATCCTACCTTTTGACCTTTCTACTTCACCTTCCTGATCAGCATCCATTTCAATTCTTTCATAAGATTCATCATCTCTGTCAACTATCCTACCATCTTTTAAACATTCCCTTGAATCTTCTCTAAGTTTAATCATGATCAATGTTTATTTCTTTTATCCTATCTTCTACTTTATTGAAAGCTGCATCTTCTCCCTAGTCCTTGTTTCTTCCTTGACTGGTATCACTATCATTAATTTCATTAAATTTCTACACATCCTTTATAATCTCTAATTTATTACTAAATTTTATCCAGACTTTTACTTCATTGCTAGAATCCCTTTTCCCATTCTATAATAATTGTTATAGATTCTTCTGCAGACAGAGAACAGAAATTTCTTCATCGATTTATAAATCTGTGGCATTGCCTTGATACTTTTGAGAGGGCTGTAATCCTCTAATTTATTTTGATTCTCAGACTTTAGCGCTAATAATTTCATTAACAGACTGTATCAAGCATCCAATCTTTAATGATGGCCATGGCCATTCCTTTTTCGTGATAACCTTTATGGGTTTCCTTAGCAGTTTGCACATTTTATCGAAGTATTTGATCACACTGTTATACTGTGTGAGAAAGTCAGATTCTAAAACCATGTCCTGTACGAGTCCAGACATAACTAGAAATGGATGCCCTATGGGTTCTTGGGACATTGCTACATCCAACCACACTTGACAATTTTTACTCATCTTTCATCCATTAGTCAATATAAAAGGTTGTGATGGAAGTGGCATCACATTCTTTACTTGACCATTATAGGATTTAAACCAGGCTTTGAAAATAACTGAGACATTACCTGACTCCAGCAATGTGAGTACAGTATAAGTGCCAATTAACTTTAATGGTTGGATACAGACTTTGAACTCCATTTAGTCTGTTTTTCATTTTTATGGATAAAGGTTGTAACAGAGTTTACATTACAAGTGAATTTATCCCTATCTTCCTTGGCACACCACGAGAAGAAATAACCTGGTGAGACACTCTGAGGTTTCTTATATAATTTCCTTTCATGGCAGTCTGGTTGTGGCCCATCTTCCATCCACGATTTCTATCTTTATTGTTTATACTGACCATCTGGACCCTGATTCTTCAAGTTTCCTTGACTTCTCTGGAAGTTCTGAAGCCAGGTGGCCATAATCAATAGATGTCAAAAAGTGGGTCATCCTTTCAAAGACAGTAATGTGGCCTACCAATATTACTTTCTGTACCCAGGCCAGCATATTATGATAAATAGTCTTTATAATCTTGGTCATCTGAATACACAAAGGCCATTAATGTCCTGAATTTGACGCACAAAAAATTGTGTACACATTTCTCAATGACTAGGTTTATACTTCTCCATAAATAACATCCTGTCGATCTTCGTTTCAGTACCTCTGCAGAATAGCCACCACCCTATAATCACAAAGGCCTTAGGTTTTTGTTGTAACAAGTTCCACCAATCCTTAGCTGTCCCCCTTAAGTAATGACTAGCAATGGCCACTTGCTCCTCATGTCCACCTGGTTTAAAAAACATTTCCCTCAGACTTCCCAAATATTCTTGCAGCTATCTCCAGATTCTCCATGAAAAATCTGCAATTGTATGAACCTTGCTATATTGGAGTTTACCCTATGGTTGCCCAGCTTACTTGCTTCCTGACATTTCTACCTTGGCTGGTTCTTTAATCCACATTGTATTATTATGTTAGTTATCTGGTGAACCTGAATTTTCGTTACATGATAGTGGATAATGGTATTCTGCCTCCATGGATTTGATACCACTGAGTCCTAGTGATCCATTTCGATCATCTGATGCGGATTTCAGTATCAACTTCATCGTCCCAGTCCTGATGCAGATTTTCGACAGTGTCTTTAAAATCTAGTCATATCTTTTTTCGGTTCTCATAGAATGTATCTTTATCTCCTTTTTCTCTTCTCGATCTATGTTTATCATTTCTCCATTTCATGAGGTTGATCCTTGATCTTGTCTTGTGCCTCTTGAAGATTTTTTTAAATGTTCATTATGTGCCCTGATGTTGTGTTTCTGTTAATATTGTTTAAGGGCATTGGACCTGATCACATATTTGATGGCACTCTTCCTTCTCATCTTGGATAACAAGCAGTGTTTCTATAAAATTCTGCCTCATACAATCTTCCAGCACATGGCCTCTCTCCTGAATCCTGTGAAATCTCTCATTAAATTTCCTGAGTACTTCTTGAAATATGTTAGATATTTCGGTTTGTTTGCTACTCTTCGACTCGCTTTAATATTAGCCCTGTCTGTGCACATGACTTTTCCATTTGTTCTTTTAATATACTGTGCATTAAAATTACCAGGCCATGGTTGCCCTCCGCTGTTCTTGGTTCTAAATTCATATTATCCATTAGCTCTCCAGGATCTGCAAAAGTAATCTCTGGGCTTGAGGTATCTATCATTAAGTTGGGTTTATTGGAATGTCCTGTTCCAAGTCAATATTACTGCTTTCTCTTGTTTTCTAATTGGCTGTCATTTTCTGACTCGCTATTTCCTTTTCATTATAATCTATTTCTTGGTTATCCATCCTACCAGTGTTATTGCTAATTCCTAAACTTTTATTATTTAATTATGGGGTATTTACTTCCCCGCCTTCCCTCGATCCCCTACAATCTTCCCACTATCCTATTTCTGCCATGCTCTACTTTTACAATGCCAACCCATTCTATTATTTACACCTGCTGCATTTTATTGCCTGAATATCTACATATCTAATATATCAAATATTAATATATATATAAAACTTTTTACCATGTTCCCCTTCATTTGCCCCCTGTTCCATTTGTTTCCTTGCACCTGCAATTGATTGCTAATATCTTTTATTAGTTTGCTATATAAGAAAAAAATAGATACAATATAATGACTATCTTTTTCATTGTTTACTCATATTCGGATCCTCATATACGCAATGGTGTTGCTTTACCTATTGGAAAAAATTTATAATTGTATAAAGTACAAGGGCACCATGCCAACACAATAGAATTAACAACTCATAATGTAAAGTTTGTTCATATGTACACATCAATAGATTGCTAAATTTCCTTTTTATTGTTTACATAATTCATAACTATATAACTAATCATAATAATCTTAATCCCAGTCTTTGAAGGAATACCATAATAATCCCCCAAAAAATCTATCAAGTTAAAGTTTCACAATAATATGCAAAAAGTAGAATAAAGATGAATAAATAAATAAAATATTAGCTACAGATTATAAAAATTTTTTTTAAAAGTAACTTTTATTCAGGGTGATTAAGTTTATAACATCTGTGGCCTACAGTGGGATCAAGCCTGGGAAGAAAAAAATTATACATATATAAAAGATTATGTTGCTGCGAAATGCCCAAAAATATTATGAACACTCAAGTATGTGAGTTATAACTCAAAATCTCATGATGGCATACCAAGCCCAGCCCAAAAAACCCTGTACCAGTCAGAATTGTACGTTCAGATGAACAAGATTCAGAATCTAGGCAAAAGTACCCTAAAATCCACTCTTGCCTGAGATACAAAGGTCAGGAGCAATC